>OU745248.1:27289258-27791703 GCA_916618015.1 Xestia c-nigrum | reverse complement strand
ATAACGCGCGCATTTTACACGCGCGTCCCTGGACTTCATCCCTTATTTTCAGAGAAAATCCTCAAAATTAATTGTTTTTCCAAATTTTTCCTTCACATTTTAAATTAGAATATAGTTGCAATAGTACTCACCCTTCTTCCCTGAATTCTGGTCCGCGTTCCGTGTCCCGGTCTCCAGGTAGTGGGGTGAAATTCCAAATTTTTCTTTCGAAAACTGGTTTTTTGACCAAAACTCTAAATTTTTGTTCGGCACCTAACAAGTTTTATTCCATAATTCGCTAGCCCCGCGCGGAGACGCGTCTCTGGACACCTCGCCCGCGCCCCTAGCCCGAATAAAACATACATTTTTCTAAAAAATAGTTATTTTCATAAATCTCTGTAAGTACCAAAATCCACCTTAGGGAGCTAGTCAAAAACGAAAACGTCGATATTTTCTATTCCAGACGTGCGATTTTCAATCTGTTTTCAGTGTTTTTAGACTTAACTAGGCCACCGCCTACGTATTGACCATAACGCGCGCATTTTACACGCGCGTCTGGACTTCATCCCTTATTTTCAGAGAAAATCCTCAAAATTAATTGTTTTTCCAAATTTTCCTTCACATTTTAAATTAGAATATAGTTGCAATAGTACTCACCCTTCTTCCCTGAATTCTGGTCCGCGTTCCGTGTCCCGGTCTCCAGGTAGTGGGGTGAAATTCCCAAATTTTTTCTTTCGAAAACTGGTTTTTTGACCAAAACTCTAAATTTTTGTTCGGCACCTAACAAGTTTTATTCCATAATTCGCTAGCCCGCGCGGACGCGTCTCTGGACACCTCGCCCGCGCCCCTAGCCCGAATAAAACATACATTTTTCTAAAAAATAGTTATTTTCATAAATCTCTGTAAGTACCAAAATCCACCTTAGGGAGCTAGTCAAAAACGAAAACGTCGATATTTTCTATTCCAGACGTGCGATTTTCAATCTGTTTTCAGTGTTTTTAGACTTAACTAGGCCACCGCCTACGTATTGACCATAACGCGCGCATTTTACACGCGCGTCTGGACTTCATCCCTTATTTTCAGAGAAAATCCTCAAAATTAATTGTTTTTCCAAATTTTCCTTCACATTTTAAATTAGAATATAGTTGCAATAGTACTCACCCTTCTTCCCTGAATTCTGGTCCGCGTTCCGTGTCCGGTCTCCAGGTAGTGGGGTGAAATTCCAAATTTTTTCTTTCGAAAACTGGTTTTTTGACCAAAACTCTAAATTTTTGTTCGGCACCTAACAAGTTTTATTCCATAATTCGCTAGCCCGCGCGGAGACGCGTCTCTGGACACCTCGCCCGCGCCCCTAGCCCGAATAAAACATACATTTTTCTAAAAAAATAGTTATTTTCATAAATCTCTGTAAGTCCAAAATCCACCTTAGGGAGCTAGTCAAAAACGAAAACGTCGATATTTTCTATTCCAGACGTGCGATTTTCAATCTGTTTTCAGTGTTTTTAGACTTAACTAGGCCACCGCCTACGTATTGACCATAACGCGCGCATTTTACACGCGCGTCTGGACTTCATCCCTTATTTTCAGAGAAAATCCTCAAAATTAATTGTTTTTTCCAAATTTTCCTTCACATTTTAAATTAGAATATAGTTGCAATAGTACTCACCCTTCTTCCCTGAATTCTGGTCCGCGTTCCGTGTCCCGGTCTCCAGGTAGTGGGGTGAAATTCCAAATTTTTTCTTTCGAAAACTGGTTTTTTGACCAAAACTCTAAATTTTTGTTCGGCACCTAACAAGTTTTATTCCATAATTCGCTAGCCCGCGCGGAGACGCGTCTCTGGACACCTCGCCCGCGCCCCTAGCCCGAATAAAACATACATTTTTCTAAAAAATAGTTATTTTCATAAATCTCTGTAAGTACCAAAATCCACCTTAGGGGAGCTAGTCAAAAACGAAAACGTCGATATTTTCTATTCCAGACGTGCGATTTTCAATCTGTTTTCAGTGTTTTTAGACTTAACTAGGCCACCGCCTACGTATTGACCATAACGCGCGCATTTTACACGCGCGTCTGGACTTCATCCCTTATTTTCAGAGAAAATCCTCAAAATTAATTGTTTTTCCAAATTTTCCTTCACATTTTAAATTAGAATATAGTTGCAATAGTACTCACCCTTCTTCCCTGAATTCTGGTCCGCGTTCCGTGTCCCGGTCTCCAGGTAGTGGGGTGAAATTCCAAATTTTTTCTTTCGAAAACTGGTTTTTTGACCAAAACTCTAAATTTTTGTTCGGCACCTAACAAGTTTTATTCCATAATTCGCTAGCCCGCGCGGAGGACGCGTCTCTGGACACCTCGCCCGCGCCCCTAGCCCGAATAAAACATACATTTTTCTAAAAAATAGTTATTTTCATAAATCTCTGTAAGTACCAAAATCCACCTTAGGGAGCTAGTCAAAAACGAAAACGTCGATATTTTCTATTCCAGACGTGCGATTTTCAATCTGTTTTCAGTGTTTTTAGACTTAACTAGGCCACCGCCTACGTATTGACCATAACGCGCGCATTTTACACGCGCGTCTGGACTTCATCCCTTATTTTCAGAGAAAATCCTCAAATTAATTGTTTTTTCCAAATTTTCCTTCACATTTAAATTAGAATATAGTTGCAATAGTACTCACCCTTCTTCCCTGAATTCTGGTCCGCGTTCCGTGTCCCGGTCTCCAGGTAGTGGGGTGAAATTCCAAATTTTTTCTTTCGAAAACTGGTTTTTTTGACCAAAACTCTAAATTTTTGTTCGGCACCTAACAAGTTTTATTCCATAATTCGCTAGCCCGCGCGGAGACGCGTCTCTGGACACCTCGCCCGCGCCCCTAGCCCGAATAAAACATACATTTTTCTAAAAAATAGTTATTTTCATAAATCTCTGTAAGTACCAAAATCCACCTTAGGGAGCTAGTCAAAAACGAAAACGTCGATATTTTCTATTCCAGACGTGCGATTTTCAATCTGTTTTCAGTGTTTTTAGACTTAACTAGGCCACCGCCTACGTATTGACCATAACGCGCGCATTTTACACGCGCGTCTGGACTTCATCCCTTATTTTCAGAGGAAAATCCTCAAAATTAATTGTTTTTTTCCAAATTTTCCTTCACATTTTAAATTAGAATATAGTTGCAATAGTACTCACCCTTCTTCCCTGAATTCTGGTCCGCGTTCCGTGTCCCGGTCTCCAGGTAGTGGGGTGAAATTCCAAATTTTTTCTTTCGAAAACTGGTTTTTTGACCAAAACTCTAAATTTTTGTTCGGCACCTAACAAGTTTTATTCCATAATTCGCTAGCCCGCGCGGAGACGCGTCTCTGGACACCTCGCCCGCGCCCCTAGCCCGAATAAAACATACATTTTTCTAAAAAATAGTTATTTTCATAAATCTCTGTAAGTACCAAAATCCACCTTAGGGAGCTAGTCAAAACGAAAACGTCGATATTTTCTATTCCAGACGTGCGATTTTCAATCTGTTTTCAGTGTTTTTAGACTTAACTAGGCCACCGCCTACGTATTGACCATAACGCGCGCATTTTACACGCGCGTCTGGACTTCATCCCTTATTTTCAGAGAAAATCCTCAAAATTAATTGTTTCTTCCAAATTTTCCTTCACATTTTAAATTAGAATATAGTTGCAATAGTACTCACCCTTCTTCCCTGAATTCTGGTCCGCGTTCCGTGTCCCGGTCTCCAGGTAGTGGGGTGAAATTCCAAATTTTTTCTTTCGAAAACTGGTTTTTTGACCAAAACTCTAAATTTTTGTTCGGCACCTAACAAGTTTTATTCCATAATTCGCTAGCCCGCGCGGAGACGCGTCTCTGGACACCTCGCCCGCGCCCCTAGCCCGAATAAAACATACATTTTTCTAAAAAATAGTTATTTTCATAAATCTCTGTAAGTACCAAAATCCACCTTAGGGAGCTAGTCAAAAACGAAAACGTCGATATTTTCTATTCCAGACGTGCGATTTTCAATCTGTTTTCAGTGTTTTTAGACTTAACTAGGCCACCGCCTACGTATTGACCATAACGCGCGCATTTTACACGCGCGTCTGGACTTCATCCCTTATTTTCAGAGAAAATCCTCAAAATTAATTGTTTTTCCAAATTTTCCTTCACATTTTAAATTAGAATATAGTTGCAATAGTACTCACCCTTCTTCCCTGAATTCTGGTCCGCGTTCCGTGTCCCGGTCTCCAGGTAGTGGGGTGAAATTCCAAATTTTTTCTTTCGAAAACTGGTTTTTTTGACCAAAACTCTAAATTTTTGTTCGGCACCTAACAAGTTTTATTCCATAATTCGCTAGCCCGCGCGGAGACGCGTCTCTGGACACCTCGCCCGCGCCCCTAGCCCGAATAAAACATACATTTTTCTAAAAAATAGTTATTTTCATAAATCTCTGTAAGTACCAAAATCCACCTTAGGGAGCTAGTCAAAAACGAAAACGTCGATATTTTCTATTCCAGACGTGCGATTTTCAATCTGTTTTCAGTGTTTTTAGACTTAACTAGGCCACCGCCTACGTATTGACCATAACGCGCGCATTTTACACGCGCGTCTGGACTTCATCCCTTATTTTCAGAGAAAATCCTCAAAATTAATTGTTTTTCCAAATTTTCCTTCACATTTTAAATTAGAATATAGTTGCAATAGTACTCACCCTTCTTCCCTGAATTCTGGTCCGCGTTCCGTGTCCCGGTCTCCAGGTAGTGGGGTGAAATTCCAAATTTTTTCTTTCGAAAACTGGTTTTTTGACCAAAACTCTAAATTTTTGTTCGGCACCTAACAAGTTTTATTCCATAATTCGCTAGCCCGCGCGGAGACGCGTCTCTGGACACCTCGCCCGCGCCCCTAGCCCGAATAAAACATACATTTTTCTAAAAAATAGTTATTTTCATAAATCTCTGTAAGTACCAAAATCCACCTTAGGGGAGCTAGTCAAAAACGAAAACGTCGATATTTTCTATTCCAGACGTGCGATTTTCAATCTGTTTTCAGTGTTTTTAGACTTAACTAGGCCACCGCCTACGTATTGACCATAACGCGCGCATTTTACACGCGCGTCTGGACTTCATCCCTTATTTTCAGAGAAAATCCTCAAAATTAATTGTTTTTCCAAATTTTCCTTCACATTTTAAATTAGAATATAGTTGCAATAGTACTCACCCTTCTTCCCTGAATTCTGGTCCGCGTTCCGTGTCCCGGTCTCCAGGTAGTGGGGTGAAATTCCAAATTTTTTCTTTCGAAAACTGGTTTTTTGACCAAAACTCTAAATTTTTGTTCGGCACCTAACAAGTTTTATTCCATAATTCGCTAGCCCGCGCGGAGACGCGTCTCTGGACACCTCGCCCGCGCCCCTAGCCCGAATAAAACATACATTTTTCTAAAAAATAGTTATTTTCATAAATCTCTGTAAGTACCAAAATCCACCTTAGGGAGCTAGTCAAAAACGAAAACGTCGATATTTTCTATTCCAGACGTGCGATTTTCAATCTGTTTTCAGTGTTTTTAGACTTAACTAGGCCACCGCCTACGTATTGACCATAACGCGCGCATTTTACACGCGCGTCTGGACTTCATCCCTTATTTTCAGAGAAAATCCTCAAAATTAATTGTTTTTCCAAATTTTCCTTCACATTTTAAATTAGAATATAGTTGCAATAGTACTCACCCTTCTTCCCTGAATTCTGGTCCGCGTTCCGTGTCCCGGTCTCCAGGTAGTGGGGTGAAATTCCAAATTTTTTCTTTCGAAAACTGGTTTTTTGACCAAAACTCTAAATTTTTGTTCGGCACCTAACAAGTTTTATTCCATAATTCGCTAGCCCGCGCGGAGACGCGTCTCTGGACACCTCGCCCGCGCCCCTAGCCCGAATAAAACATACATTTTTCTAAAAAATAGTTATTTTCATAAATCTCTGTAAGTACCAAAATCCACCTTAGGGAGCTAGTCAAAAACGAAAACGTCGATATTTTCTATTCCAGACGTGCGATTTTCAATCTGTTTTCAGTGTTTTTAGACTTAACTAGGCCACCGCCTACGTATTGACCATAACGCGCGCATTTTACACGCGCGTCTGGACTTCATCCCTTATTTTCAGAGAAAATCCTCAAAATTAATTGTTTTTCCAAATTTTCCTTCACATTTTAAATTAGAATATAGTTGCAATAGTACTCACCCTTCTTCCCTGAATTCTGGTCCGCGTTCCGTGTCCCGGTCTCCAGGTAGTGGGGTGAAATTCCAAATTTTTTCTTTCGAAAACTGGTTTTTTGACCAAAACTCTAAATTTTTGTTCGGCACCTAACAAGTTTTATTCCATAATTCGCTAGCCCGCGCGGAGACGCGTCTCTGGACACCTCGCCCGCGCCCCTAGCCCGAATAAAACATACATTTTTCTAAAAAATAGTTATTTTCATAAATCTCTGTAAGTACCAAAATCCACCTTAGGGAGCTAGTCAAAAACGAAAACGTCGATATTTTCTATTCCAGACGTGCGATTTTCAATCTGTTTTCAGTGTTTTTAGACTTAACTAGGCCACCGCCTACGTATTGACCATAACGCGCGCATTTTACACGCGCGTCTGGACTTCATCCCTTATTTTCAGAGAAAATCCTCAAAATTAATTGTTTTTCCAAATTTTCCTTCACATTTTAAATTAGAATATAGTTGCAATAGTACTCACCCTTCTTCCCTGAATTCTGGTCCGCGTTCCGTGTCCCGGTCTCCAGGTAGTGGGGTGAAATTCCAAATTTTTTCTTTCGAAAACTGGTTTTTTGACCAAAACTCTAAATTTTTGTTCGGCACCTAACAAGTTTTATTCCATAATTCGCTAGCCCGCGCGGAGACGCGTCTCTGGACACCTCGCCCGCGCCCCTAGCCCGAATAAAACATACATTTTTCTAAAAAATAGTTATTTTCATAAATCTCTGTAAGTACCAAAATCCACCTTAGGGAGCTAGTCAAAAACGAAAACGTCGATATTTTCTATTCCAGACGTGCGATTTTCAATCTGTTTTCAGTGTTTTTAGACTTAACTAGGCCACCGCCTACGTATTGACCATAACGCGCGCATTTTACACGCGCGTCTGGACTTCATCCCTTATTTTCAGAGAAAATCCTCAAAATTAATTGTTTTTCCCCCTGAATTCTGGTCCGCGTTCCGTGTCCCGGTCTCCAGGTAGTGGGGTGAAATTCCAAATTTTTTCTTTCGAAAACTGGTTTTTTGACCAAAACTCTAAATTTTTGTTCGGCACCTAACAAGTTTTATTCCATAATTCGCTAGCCCGCGCGGAGACGCGTCTCTGGACACCTCGCCCGCGCCCCTAGCCCGAATAAAACATACATTTTTCTAAAAAATAGTTATTTTCATAAATCTCTGTAAGTACCAAAATCCACCTTAGGGAGCTAGTCAAAAACGAAAACGTCGATATTTTCTATTCCAGACGTGCGATTTTCAATCTGTTTTCAGTGTTTTTAGACTTAACTAGGCCACCGCCTACGTATTGACCATAACGCGCGCATTTTACACGCGCGTCTGGACTTCATCCCTTATTTTCAGAGAAAATCCTCAAAATTAATTGTTTTTCCAAATTTTCCTTCACATTTTAAATTAGAATATAGTTGCAATAGTACTCACCCTTCTTCCCTGAATTCTGGTCCGCGTTCCGTGTCCCGGTCTCCAGGTAGTGGGGTGAAATTCCAAATTTTTTCTTTCGAAAACTGGTTTTTTGACCAAAACTCTAAATTTTTGTTCGGCACCTAACAAGTTTTATTCCATAATTCGCTAGCCCGCGCGGAGACGCGTCTCTGGACACCTCGCCCGCGCCCCTAGCCCGAATAAAACATACATTTTTCTAAAAAATAGTTATTTTCATAAATCTCTGTAAGTACCAAAATCCACCTTAGGGAGCTAGTCAAAAACGAAAACGTCGATATTTTCTATTCCAGACGTGCGATTTTCAATCTGTTTTCAGTGTTTTTAGACTTAACTAGGCCACCGCCTACGTATTGACCATAACGCGCGCATTTTACACGCGCGTCTGGACTTCATCCCTTATTTTCAGAGAAAATCCTCAAAATTAATTGTTTTTCCAAATTTTCCTTCACATTTTAAATTAGAATATAGTTGCAATAGTACTCACCCTTCTTCCCTGAATTCTGGTCCGCGTTCCGTGTCCCGGTCTCCAGGTAGTGGGGTGAAATTCCAAATTTTTTCTTTCGAAAACTGGTTTTTTGACCAAAACTCTAAATTTTTGTTCGGCACCTAACAAGTTTTATTCCATAATTCGCTAGCCCGCGCGGAGACGCGTCTCTGGACACCTCGCCCGCGCCCCTAGCCCGAATAAAACATACATTTTTCTAAAAAATAGTTATTTTCATAAATCTCTGTAAGTACCAAAATCCACCTTAGGGAGCTAGTCAAAAACGAAAACGTCGATATTTTCTATTCCAGACGTGCGATTTTCAATCTGTTTTCAGTGTTTTTAGACTTAACTAGGCCACCGCCTACGTATTGACCATAACGCGCGCATTTTACACGCGCGTCTGGACTTCATCCCTTATTTTCAGAGAAAATCCTCAAAATTAATTGTTTTTCCAAATTTTCCTTCACATTTTAAATTAGAATATAGTTGCAATAGTACTCACCCTTCTTCCCTGAATTCTGGTCCGCGTTCCGTGTCCCGGTCTCCAGGTAGTGGGGTGAAATTCCAAATTTTTTCTTTCGAAAACTGGTTTTTTGACCAAAACTCTAAATTTTTGTTCGGCACCTAACAAGTTTTATTCCATAATTCGCTAGCCCGCGCGGAGACGCGTCTCTGGACACCTCGCCCGCGCCCCTAGCCCGAATAAAACATACATTTTTCTAAAAAATAGTTATTTTCATAAATCTCTGTAAGTACCAAAATCCACCTTAGGGAGCTAGTCAAAAACGAAAACGTCGATATTTTCTATTCCAGACGTGCGATTTTCAATCTGTTTTCAGTGTTTTTAGACTTAACTAGGCCACCGCCTACGTATTGACCATAACGCGCGCATTTTACACGCGCGTCTGGACTTCATCCCTTATTTTCAGAGAAAATCCTCAAAATTAATTGTTTTTCCAAATTTTCCTTCACATTTTAAATTAGAATATAGTTGCAATAGTACTCACCCTTCTTCCCTGAATTCTGGTCCGCGTTCCGTGTCCCGGTCTCCAGGTAGTGGGGTGAAATTCCAAATTTTTTCTTTCGAAAACTGGTTTTTTGACCAAAACTCTAAATTTTTGTTCGGCACCTAACAAGTTTTATTCCATAATTCGCTAGCCCGCGCGGAGACGCGTCTCTGGACACCTCGCCCGCGCCCCTAGCCCGAATAAAACATACATTTTTCTAAAAAATAGTTATTTTCATAAATCTCTGTAAGTACCAAAATCCACCTTAGGGAGCTAGTCAAAAACGAAAACGTCGATATTTTCTATTCCAGACGTGCGATTTTCAATCTGTTTTCAGTGTTTTTAGACTTAACTAGGCCACCGCCTACGTATTGACCATAACGCGCGCATTTTACACGCGCGTCTGGACTTCATCCCTTATTTTCAGAGAAAATCCTCAAAATTAATTGTTTTTCCAAATTTTCCTTCACATTTTAAATTAGAATATAGTTGCAATAGTACTCACCCTTCTTCCCTGAATTCTGGTCCGCGTTCCGTGTCCCGGTCTCCAGGTAGTGGGGTGAAATTCCAAATTTTTTCTTTCGAAAACTGGTTTTTTGACCAAAACTCTAAATTTTTGTTCGGCACCTAACAAGTTTTATTCCATAATTCGCTAGCCCGCGCGGAGACGCGTCTCTGGACACCTCGCCCGCGCCCCTAGCCCGAATAAAACATACATTTTTCTAAAAAATAGTTATTTTCATAAATCTCTGTAAGTACCAAAATCCACCTTAGGGAGCTAGTCAAAAACGAAAACGTCGATATTTTCTATTCCAGACGTGCGATTTTCAATCTGTTTTCAGTGTTTTTAGACTTAACTAGGCCACCGCCTACGTATTGACCATAACGCGCGCATTTTACACGCGCGTCTGGACTTCATCCCTTATTTTCAGAGAAAATCCTCAAAATTAATTGTTTTTCCAAATTTTCCTTCACATTTTAAATTAGAATATAGTTGCAATAGTACTCACCCTTCTTCCCTGAATTCTGGTCCGCGTTCCGTGTCCCGGTCTCCAGGTAGTGGGGTGAAATTCCAAATTTTTTCTTTCGAAAACTGGTTTTTTGACCAAAACTCTAAATTTTTGTTCGGCACCTAACAAGTTTTATTCCATAATTCGCTAGCCCGCGCGGAGACGCGTCTCTGGACACCTCGCCCGCGCCCCTAGCCCGAATAAAACATACATTTTTCTAAAAAATAGTTATTTTCATAAATCTCTGTAAGTACCAAAATCCACCTTAGGGAGCTAGTCAAAAACGAAAACGTCGATATTTTCTATTCCAGACGTGCGATTTTCAATCTGTTTTCAGTGTTTTTAGACTTAACTAGGCCACCGCCTACGTATTGACCATAACGCGCGCATTTTACACGCGCGTCTGGACTTCATCCCTTATTTTCAGAGAAAATCCTCAAAATTAATTGTTTTTCCAAATTTTCCTTCACATTTTAAATTAGAATATAGTTGCAATAGTACTCACCCTTCTTCCCTGAATTCTGGTCCGCGTTCCGTGTCCCGGTCTCCAGGTAGTGGGGTGAAATTCCAAATTTTTTCTTTCGAAAACTGGTTTTTTGACCAAAACTCTAAATTTTTGTTCGGCACCTAACAAGTTTTATTCCATAATTCGCTAGCCCGCGCGGAGACGCGTCTCTGGACACCTCGCCCGCGCCCCTAGCCCGAATAAAACATACATTTTTCTAAAAAATAGTTATTTTCATAAATCTCTGTAAGTACCAAAATCCACCTTAGGGAGCTAGTCAAAAACGAAAACGTCGATATTTTCTATTCCAGACGTGCGATTTTCAATCTGTTTTCAGTGTTTTTAGACTTAACTAGGCCACCGCCTACGTATTGACCATAACGCGCGCATTTTACACGCGCGTCTGGACTTCATCCCTTATTTTCAGAGAAAATCCTCAAAATTAATTGTTTTTCCAAATTTTCCTTCACATTTTAAATTAGAATATAGTTGCAATAGTACTCACCCTTCTTCCCTGAATTCTGGTCCGCGTTCCGTGTCCCGGTCTCCAGGTAGTGGGGTGAAATTCCAAATTTTTTCTTTCGAAAACTGGTTTTTTGACCAAAACTCTAAATTTTTGTTCGGCACCTAACAAGTTTTATTCCATAATTCGCTAGCCCGCGCGGAGACGCGTCTCTGGACACCTCGCCCGCGCCCCTAGCCCGAATAAAACATACATTTTTCTAAAAAATAGTTATTTTCATAAATCTCTGTAAGTACCAAAATCCACCTTAGGGAGCTAGTCAAAAACGAAAACGTCGATATTTTCTATTCCAGACGTGCGATTTTCAATCTGTTTTCAGTGTTTTTAGACTTAACTAGGCCACCGCCTACGTATTGACCATAACGCGCGCATTTTACACGCGCGTCTGGACTTCATCCCTTATTTTCAGAGAAAATCCTCAAAATTAATTGTTTTTCCAAATTTTCCTTCACATTTTAAATTAGAATATAGTTGCAATAGTACTCACCCTTCTTCCCTGAATTCTGGTCCGCGTTCCGTGTCCCGGTCTCCAGGTAGTGGGGTGAAATTCCAAATTTTTTCTTTCGAAAACTGGTTTTTTGACCAAAACTCTAAATTTTTGTTCGGCACCTAACAAGTTTTATTCCATAATTCGCTAGCCCGCGCGGAGACGCGTCTCTGGACACCTCGCACGCGCCCCTAGCTCGAAAAAATTTTGCCCACCCACCCGCCCTCTGGTATATAGGAAGGTAGACGTGGGACTTTGGCAAAATATTTTGTATCGCAAATTTCTCTGGAATTATTGTAAATAGGGTTTTTAAGTGTTATTTTGTCATTTTAAGTTAATTTGACCGAGTCTGTGGGCTTACTTATTTTTTTTTGACGATTTAATTATTTATTGTATTTATATTTTAACCGATTTTCATTTATTATCTCCTGTGTACCCCCCTTTACAGGGACACAGCAGAATCTAGTCCAGTGAGCCCTAATATATTCACCGGTCTCTCCTCCCGAGCGGCTATTGTTGACCGGGCCCCCACTTTACAGGGGTTCGTCTGTATTTTATTTTATTAGATGCCGCTCGAGAACAATATGTTCCGCACCCCATCCGCTACCTTAAGGACGTTAGGCTCCGGGGGCTCGACGCGATCACCGGGGAAGGCGGGCGATTCGTCTGCAAACGCGAGGAGGAGAATCTCCTTCGGAGACAACACTCCTTCCGCCTCGCGGGCGGGCCCTGCTACTCCGGGGACGTGCCGCGCTCCTGTTGATGCTCCAGCACCACTCAAGAAGACTGAGGCGAGGTACCGCAGTCGCACTGACGAGGCGAGAGCTTGCCTGAATAAGGCCAAGCTTAATTTAGGCAACTCTCGCAACCTCAGGACCGACATCAAGACTGCGGTGCTAGAGGCCATAAACAGGCTTTTTGAGCTGGTGAAGGAGTCCGAGCGTGACAAGGCCCCTACCGCACCCATTGCCGTACCGGAACCCGCGCCCACCGCTGACTTCGGCCCCCAACCCATTTCTATGGACGTTCTCGCTGGCCAGACTGAGCTCCTGAAGACCATGAAGGAGCACATCTCGGAGATAAAAGAAAACTCCGAGAAACTCGACAGGCTCCGAGACAGTCTGGCCAGCAAAGAAAGTGTGGAGGAGACAACCTACGCGAGTGTAGCGGCCGTCAGTAAGTGCCATACCGGGGCGCTGTCCCCGGAGCGAACGACGCTGCACTCTGTGGTTGTTACCTCAACACAGGAAATGGATACGGGGGCCGAAATCCTCGAAAGAGTGCGAAAAGCGGTCGACGCGAAGGAGGGCTGGGTGCGCGTAGAGAGAGTAAGAAAGGCCAAAGACCAAAAGGTGGTTATGGGGTGCAAAACAAAGGAGGAGAGACGCAAACTCAAGTTGCGATTGGAAGCGGCTGGAGAGAACCTCGTCGTCGAGGAAGTGAAAAACAGAGACCCGCTTCTGATTCTTAGGGACGTGTTGCTGATCCACAGCGACGAAGACGTGTTGCGAGCCCTTAGGAATCAGAACCGGGAGTTATTTGACGGCCTCGGCGACGAGGAACAAAAGGTCTCTATTAAATTTCGAAAGAAATCCCGGAATCCTCACGTAAACAGCATTGTGCTGAGTGTTTCCCCTGCTATCTGGAGGCGGGCACTCGAAGGAGTCAAACTGCGTATTGACCTCCAGAGAGTGCGCGTCGAAGACCAGACGCCTCTGGTGCAGTGCACGCGCTGCCTTGCATATGGTCACGGAAAACGTCTCTGCACGGAGACGGTTGATCTGTGCAGCCACTGCGGCGGTCCACATCATAGGGTGGACTGCCCTGTTAAAGATCTAGGCGAAGCGGCGGCGTGCGTGAACTGCACCAGAGCCAAGCTCGGGGAACACTCGCACAATGCGTTCAGCAAAGAATGCCCGATACGCAGGAAGTGGGACGCATTCGCACGAGCAACCATAGCGTATTGCTAAAGTTGTCGATGCGCCCACTTCCGCGTATCCAGAGATGGCCAGTCTGACACAACCAGATTGCAGACGCATTGAGCGAACCACTAAGGTTGGCTTAATGGATGGGGGTAATTGGAGTCACTTTCGTGAGAAAGTGGCTAAAATTATGCTAGTTTTTAAGTCAACTTTAGTGGAATCGACAAGTTGTGTCAGATTGGTTAAAAGTATGTTTCTAAAACGTGCGCTTATTAATGGTGTTGGAAACTATTATATATAATTATATACTTAATATATAAAGTGTTGATATATAAAAGTAAACCCAGAAACGCAAATTTAACGAAACATGAAGGCAGAATTATATAAAAGTAAACCCAGAAACGCAAATTTAACGAAACATGAAGGCAGAATTAATGAGGTAGAACTATTAGAATTTTGTAAAAAGTATCTAAAATATTTTTTTTTAAAAAACGTAAGGAAATTTTCATATTGCAACAAAAACAATAAAGAAGCTTAATTAAATAATAGATAAATAGTAGAATATAGCAAAACAATAGTAATTATACGCAAATAAATAAAGAAAACCATAAACATAAATTAATAGAGTTATAAAACAGTATACACAAAATAAATAGTTTTAAATAATCGCACAAAGAGTGGTCTCTTCGGCCTTTTTTAAAAGTCAGTCGCAAAACAAGTTAAGAAATATTGTACACAAGGGCTCTGATTCCCACGTCAGAGGGACACTGGTGGGGCAGGAGTGTGGTTTTAGCCGGTTCGAGTCCGGCACTACCTCGACTGTTGCACAAGAGAAATTCCTGTGCGATAGTCGAGGTGTCCGCGGGGATTTCCCACTCCTGCCAAAACAAAAAAAAAAAAAAAAAACCTAACCTACCTACCTACCTACCTACCTACCTACCTACCTACCTACCTACCTACCTACCTACCTACCTACCTACCTACCTACCTACCTACCTACCTACCTACCTACCTACCTACCTACCTACCTACCTACCTACCTACCTACCTACCTACCTACCTACCTACCTACCTACCTACCTACCTACCTACCTACCTACCTACCTACCTACCTACCTACCTACCTACCTACCTACCTACCTACCTACCTACCTACCTACCTACCTACCTACCTACCTACCTACCTACCTACCTACCTACCTACCTACCTACCTACCTACCTACCTACCTACCTACCTACCTACCTACCTACCTACCTACCTACCTACCTACCTACCTACCTACCTACCTACCTACCTACCTACCTACCTACCTACCTACCTACCTACCTACCTACCTACCTACCTACCTACCTACCTACCTACCTACCTACCTACCTACCTACCTACCTACCTACCTACCTACCTACCTACCTACCTACCTACCTACCTACCTACCTACCTACCTACCTACCTACCTACCTACCTACCTACCTACCTACCTACCTACCTACCTACCTACCTACCTACCTACCTACCTACCTACCTACCTACCTACCTACCTACCTACCTACCTACCTACCTACCTACCTACCTACCTACCTACCTACCTACCTACCTACCTACCTACCTACCTACCTACCTACCTACCTACCTACCTACCTACCTACCTACCTACCTACCTACCTACCTACCTACCTACCTACCTACCTACCTACCTACCTACCTACCTACCTACCTACCTACCTACCTACCTACCTACCTACCTACCTACCTACCTACCTACCTACCTACCTACCTACCTACCTACCTACCTACCTACCTACCTACCTACCTACCTACCTACCTACCTACCTACCTACCTACCTACCTACCTACCTACCTACCTACCTACCTACCTACCTACCTACCTACCTACCTACCTACCTACCTACCTACCTACCTACCTACCTACCTACCTACCTACCTACCTACCTACCTACCTACCTACCTACCTACCTACCTACCTACCTACCTACCTACCTACCTACCTACCTACCTACCTACCTACCTACCTACCTACCTACCTACCTACCTACCTACCTACCTACCTACCTACCTACCTACCTACCTACCTACCTACCTACCTACCTACCTACCTACCTACCTACCTACCTACCTACCTACCTACCTACCTACCTACCTACCTACCTACCTACCTACCTACCTACCTACCTACCTACCTACCTACCTACCTACCTACCTACCTACCTACCTACCTACCTACCTACCTACCTACCTACCTACCTACCTACCTACCTACCTACCTACCTACCTACCTACCTACCTACCTACCTACCTACCTACCTACCTACCTACCTACCTACCTACCTACCTACCTACCTACCTACCTACCTACCTACCTACCTACCTACCTACCTACCTACCTACCTACCTACCTACCTACCTACCTACCTACCTACCTACCTACCTACCTACCTACCTACCTACCTACCTACCTACCTACCTACCTACCTACCTACCTACCTACCTACCTACCTACCTACCTACCTACCTACCTACCTACCTACCTACCTACCTACCTACCTACCTACCTACCTACCTACCTACCTACCTACCTACCTACCTACCTACCTACCTACCTACCTACCTACCTACCTACCTACCTACCTACCTACCTACCTACCTACCTACCTACCTACCTACCTACCTACCTACCTACCTACCTACCTACCTACCTACCTACCTACCTACCTACCTACCTACCTACCTACCTACCTACCTACCTACCTACCTACCTACCTACCTACCTACCTACCTACCTACCTACCTACCTACCTACCTACCTACCTACCTACCTACCTACCTACCTACCTACCTACCTACCTACCTACCTACCTACCTACCTACCTACCTACCTACCTACCTACCTACCTACCTACCTACCTACCTACCTACCTACCTACCTACCTACCTACCTACCTACCTACCTACCTACCTACCTACCTACCTACCTACCTACCTACCTACCTACCTACCTACCTACCTACCTACCTACCTACCTACCTACCTACCTACCTACCTACCTACCTACCTACCTACCTACCTACCTACCTACCTACCTACCTACCTACCTACCTACCTACCTACCTACCTACCTACCTACCTACCTACCTACCTACCTACCTACCTACCTACCTACCTACCTACCTACCTACCTACCTACCTACCTACCTACCTACCTACCTACCTACCTACCTACCTACCTACCAGCCGTTCTCGAGTTTTAGCATTCAGCATTCGAAAGTGCAGTCCATCAATTAATAAATGTTCGATGAATCGTTCAGTCGAAGTAGCGTTTGGCGATAAAAGGTTGTTTCGCAATAAGTTCCATTCGAACAATCGTTCAGTCGACTTTCCGTTAATCGAACAAATGACTTTCGAAGTTATGTTACGGACCGACTTGACAACCGAGTATTGTATAAAAATTAGCCCTTTTTAAACGGTGTCATTAAACGGTTTTATTTAGCTCACCCCGTTTGTTTTATTTTTTATTCTTCGGTCAAATTTAGTAATTCAAATTTCACCCTCTTCCTGTCAACCGATTAATCTGAAATTTTGTATACACTTTGGATTTTAGTGACAATACAATTATGTTTATTCATTATCATTATAAATTCAAGATGGCCGCCGCTACAAAATGGCGGATGATTTATGTTTTATTAATCCCATCAATATGGGTATCAAATGAAAGGGCTCAACAAGCAAAATACAATATACTATAAAAAAATTAAATTCAGGATGGCGGCCGCTACAAAATGGCGGATAACGTAGGTTTTATCAATCCCATCAATATGGGTATCAAATGAAAGGGCTCCACAAGCAGAATACAATATACTCTAAAAACTTGAAATCCAAGATGGCTTCCGCTACAAAATGGCGGATAACGTAGGTTTTATCAATCCCATCAATATGGGTATTAAATGAAAGTGCTCAACCAGTAGAATACAATTTACTATGCAAAATTGAAATCTAACATGGCCGCCGCTACCAAATGGCTGATAACAATTTTTTATCAATCCCACCAATATGGGTATCAAATAAAAGGGCTTGACAAGAAGAATACAGTGCACTATATAATAAGATTTAAATTTAGAAATTGAATCTGTAATTTAGGTACTTATCTGATTAATCCAGCCTGAATCCACCACCCAAGTCAAGATTTTGTATCATATTGAGGACTGTGTGGCGTTAGGGTGGCTAAAAATGATACGTCGTTAGCGGTACACCACCCAAGTTAAAGAAACCTTGCAATAATGAAGCACTAATGCTGGGGCTACACTATCGCGATAACGCGAAGATTTGCGTTGTCGCGACACGTCTGGCCAAAGAATTCGTCCTATCGCGATAAACTTCGCGAATACGAATGCCCTTCGCGCCGCTGTCGGTAAATTGCCGCACATCAAAGGGTTTTGTCGCGACAAAGTTCGTGTGGTTGGCTACACTTCGCGCGCTTAAGTTGACTGCGATACTCTGAGAGGTTTGAACGTGTTTGATTGAACTTTTTAGGGCCGATTTCACCGCCCACAGCGAGAACGGAGTTTAGTTGAACCGAGCTTAGCGTGATCCGAGTTCAAGAGCTGTGTAGAACTCGATCAACGTCACACCGATTTCACCGGCTACATTTTGATCGCGTTCATGAAAACGGCTGACATAGAACGTAAATGTCGACGACTCGCCGTGAAACGTCACCAATATTGCAAGCATAAAAAAATATTTTACATTTAGTGGAAAATCAAATAAAAATTATTAATCGTAATTGCGATAATAATAAATAAATAATTAGTAATTTTAATAATTGTTACTTATTAATTAAATCCATGAATTCCTCATCCCTTTGTAGCGTAGGCATATTATACACCTTTTGTCTTAGGCCATGTATGACGTAGCTCGTAAGTTAAGTATAAGCTCTCAACCACTGTATTAGATTGTCAGTCGTTCAGTAAACCTTCACCTGAGAACACGCTCTTTAATTTGCCAAACCTTCTGACCGCACACACCCATAAAAACCACCTTATCGGCAAAGTGGTGACCCCGACGTGATCGCGCGCGTACCGTGTTCCAAGTTTTTAGCAAAGACCATTTATAATTATCACCGCGCGCGAAAATGAACGACCCACGCTACCAGGCCGCAGCTCTCCAACAACCTGCAGCCATGTCAACCCAGGATCAGCCACAGCCGCAACAGATGACGGCAGTTTCCATGACACCGAGGATACCGGACTTCTGGCAAGATCGACCAAGACTCTGGTTTCATCAATTCAACGCCATCGTGGATCCCCTAAAGGCAAGTGACCTGCACAAAAGTCAACTTCTAATAGCTAGGCTGAAACCTGACGAATTACCTGATATTAGTGACATTCTCGAAAACATGCCTGAAAATAATAAATATGAGACGCTAACAAATAGGTTAATTTCGGTTTACGAAGAGTCGGAAACAAAACAAATGAACCAACTCTTAAATGAAATCGAACTCGGAGATCAAAAGCCTTCACAATTATTACGGCGTATGCGAGACTTAGGGAAAAATAAAGTCCCAGACGATACTCTAAAATTACTGTGGTCAGGTCGTCTTCCACACTCAATTAGGGCCGTCTTAACCGCATGCGACACTGGCGAGGTTAAACTCGACGGTTTGGCTAAAATCGCTGATAAAATTCTGGAAAATACCAGACCATCTGAAATAGCCCCGGTCTCTAAAACAACTCCGAGTGCAGACCCAACACTTCCCGAAACCATTGTAAATGAGCTGAAACAAATGAAACTAGAAATTTCGGAATTACGCACTAAACTAAACGATCCCAATAACCATCAGAACCGTGAGTCGCGAAGCCGAGATCGTTATAGCCGTGGAACTTCCCGGACACGCCCTAAAAGTCGCGAAACCATTCATAAAAATAGGGAGAATTACCTCAGTCAAAAAGCGAAACCAGGTGACGCGAATTACAAATGTTTCTATCACTTCACTTATGGCACAAATGCGCGTAAATGCGGCGACACAATAAATTGCAATAAAATGAACCCGGAAAACTAATTCAGACGCCGGGTCAAATACACAATGTCGCCGGCGTCAATTCCTACCGTTTATGTGTTACAGATATTAAAACCGGTGTACGATTTCTTATCGACACTGGTGCTGATGTGTCGGTTTTAGCCAGTAAAAGGCAAAACGCATCCACATCAGATTACATATTATATGCAGCCAACGGCACAAAAATCAAAACATACGGCGAAAAACCCATCACAGTTAACTTAGGTTTACGTCGCCCATTCCAATGGAAGTTCATACTAGCCGATGTACAACGTTCAATAATAGGCGCTGACTTCCTTGCTGCTAACAAACTAATAGTAGATTTACATGGTAGGAAACTAATAGACAAACTTACTTTAATATCGCGCGATACAAATATCACAAATTGCCCTGAGTCGAGTATTCGATCAATCGATGTAAACGACGAATACCATCTCATATTACAAAAATTTCCCAACATCACCAAGTTAGAAAACTTTAAAACGCAGCCTAAACATGATGTACAACACCACATTTACACCAATGGACCCCCGGTCCATGAAAAAGTACGACCGCTTAATCCGGAGAAATACAAAGTCGCCAAAGCAGAATTCGAAAGAATGATGCAATTAGGTATTTGTAGACCTTCGAATAGTCCTTGGGCTAACCCACTCGTTTGCGTTAGTAAAAAAAACGGCGAAATAAGGCCGTGCGGAGACTATCGTAGACTTAACGCACAAACTACTCCCGACCGTTACCCATTACCAAGACTACTTGATTTCACATATTTACTCAAAGGGAAAACTATATTTTCTAAAATTGACGTCCGGAAAGCTTACCATAATATACCAATGGCTCCCGAAGACATTCCAAAAACTGCAGTCATAACTCCATTCGGTTTATTCGAATTTACGAGAATGAACTTTGGATTACGTAACGCAGCGCAAGATTTTCAAAGGTTAGTCAACAACGCCTTAAAAAGTCTTGACTTTGCATTCCCTTACCTTGATGATGTAATTATAGCTTCAGATTCAAAAGAAATGCATGCAAAACATTTAGAGTTAGTTTTAGAACGGTTAAATAATATCGGGCTAACAATCAACACAGATAAATGCGAATTCGGTAAACCCGAGTTAAACTTCCTCGGTTACCACATCAACTCAAAAGGCATAAAACCGAGCGCAAACAAAACACAACTTATTAATGATTATCCACAACCCAAAACAATAGAGGAACTTCGACGTTTCCTCGGAATGATGAATTTCTATAGGCTCAACATACCAAAAGCTGCAGAAATTCAAGCACCACTAAATGCGTATTTACACAATTCAAAAAAACGCGACAAAACAGAAATTACATGGACCGAAAGTGCATTAGAAGCATTCAGTCTATTCGGTCCAAACCCAGGGCAAGGTATGACCGAACCTTCCGCGATTCGCGGAGACAAATCAAACCGCCCTTATGAAGGTAACTTACCTGGTGCCGGTGGGCTGAAGGGGATGACTAGTCCTTGATCAAGCCGGCTCTGGTACTGTATGTCTGTGTGGGTATGTGTAAGGTGTTGTGTGGTCAAGTGGTTTACCAGATCCGACTATGTTTCAACAGACGCTGCCCCAGCAGCGTATAACACGTCTGGACGAAGCACAATAATAGTTCAACTGCACAATGCACATCAACTTTCACAATTTTAATGTTTTATTCAATTTCACACGCGTGGTAGCTAACCTCAAATTCGGCGCGGACAATTAACAAATAAGCCCGGTTTAATACACAATTAGGGGCGTTTCGTCTAATCAACGATTACTCACAACCAAAAATCTTGCAAACAAAGGAGATTTTCTTAGATTCGGTAATTATCTCAATCAATCAACAAAAATCAATGTGAACTCGTTATGAATCACGACAAGAACACAAAACGTCAAAAAAAAGCTGTTAGATGCTCGAAATGTCAAGACGTGTGCGTTCGGATACACGTATGGTACGAAACATCTACCCCCCCCGGACGGGCCTACCCGTCCGCTAATCAATTGGAAGTCTTGACAAAGTTGCGACCGCTCTCCTCATGACTGATCCGTCTACCAAAACCTCAGCAAAACGAGGGACCCCGTCGGTGCCAGCCACCAAATTAAGAATGCGCCCCCGGCGCCAATACAAAGGCTTGAGGTTGGCGTCCTTAACCAGGACGAGGTCTCCGATCTTGGGCGGATGAGTTTTGTCCGTCCACTTGACGCGCTGCTGGAGGATGTGCAGATACTCTAAGCTCCAACGCTTCCAAAAGCTCTGAGCGAGCTGTTGCACCAACTGAAACCGCGATAGCCGATTTTGGCTCACATCAACAAGAGGGTACTCCGGCAGGGCGACAAGTGGCTGTCCAATCAAGAAATGGCCCGGTGTTAGAGCCTCCAAATCGTTCGGGTCCGAAGAAAGCGGGCACAACGGGCGCGAATTTAGCACAGCTTCAATGCGGCAAAATACCGTAGTTAATTCCTCAAAGGTGAGAACGGTGTCTCCCAACAATCTTCACCAGTGCCCCTTTGCCGCTTTCACCGCGGCCTCAAAAATACCCCCCCAATGGGGGCAGGCTGGCGGGTCAAACAACCAAGTGACCCCTCGGCGGGCCAATCTACTACCAATGTCAACCTGGCTCTCATTAAGGAAGGTGTATACTTCCTTCAAATAGTTACTTGTACCCTTATAGTTAGTACCGCAATCAGACCTAATCAAAGAAGGCAACCCACGGCGAGACACAAATCTATCCAAAGTTGCTACAAAGGCCTCTGTCGAGAGGGAGGTTACCAGCTCCAGGTGCACTGCCTTGGTTGATAGGCAGACAAAAACGCACAAATAAGCCTTGACAATCTTACTATTGCGAAGGGTGGACGTCTTCACCGAAAAGGGACCAGCAAAGTCCGTTCCGACGCCAGCAAATGGCCTCGCCTCATTGACACGATCAGCCGGCAAGTCTCCCATTAGGGGCTGCATAGTGGAGGCCTTAGTCCGATAACACGGCATACAACGGAAGACGATGCTACGAATGGTACGACGAGCCGACAAAATCCAAAACTCTCGTTGCAAAATAGCTAACAGAGCATTACAACCGGCATGCGAGTTCTTGATGTGACGATCGGTCACCAACAATTTAACCAAATGGCCCTCCTTGGGCAACAAAAGCGGGTGACGGGCCCCATAAGGAAGACTAGAGTGCCTCAGCCGTCCTCCAACACGCAAAAGACCCGTGTTATCCACGAAGGGATTCAACTTACTGACGGCTCCCGACAACTTGACCTTACCCGCCTTCAATGTCTCTATCTCCCCTTCAAAGTGTGCGGCCTGCACAGAGCGGACCCAAAGGAGGAGTGACTCCTGTCGCTCTTGAGGAGAGAGGACCGGTGACAGGCGCTTGTCCCCTGGATTCCTAGAGTTATGACCAAAGCGCCTGATCCACGAGGTTACGTTCAACAATTTGTCGAGGGAGCTGTACCGATTTAACAAAATTTCCGGGTCAAACGGAGGGTCCCTTGTCCCAACAGCGAACACCTTAAGTCCGGGCAAAGGATCCGACATCAAGACTGGCGTTCGAGGCCAATCATCCTCGCGGCGAGTCAACCAGGCCGGTCCCCACCAAAGGGGGTGAGCAATCAAACGGGGGGCCATGCACCCGCGTGAGGCTACGTCGCCGGGGTTCAAGTCTCCGGGCACGTGCCTCCAAATCAACGACGTTTCAGAACTCTGAATCTGAGACACTCGGTTTGCAACAAAAACCTCCAAAGAGTGGACGGACGTCTTCAACCAACACAAAACAATTTGACTGTCCGTCCATGCGTAAGAAGCCCGAATGTCCACAGTTCCACCCAACGTATGCGCCACGTGGTTCAGTAGTCGCACAAGAAGCGCCGCCCCTGACAACTCCAACTTAGGGATGGTCAATGCCGTGCGGAGGGGGGCCACCTTGCTCTTGGCCATGACCAGTGACAGCTTCACCTGGCCTGTCGCGCTGACGGTACGCAGATAAACAACGGCGGCATAACCGTTGGAAGACGCGTCACAAAACCCATGAAGGGTAGCAGTATAACCCCCAGGGGGGAGGATGGCACGTGGTAGCGCGACCTCGTTGACCGCAGGAAGTGCGGATACAAATTGGAGCCAGTCTTCCAACAGGGTTTCCCGAAGTGGCTCGTCCCAACCGAGTTCAGCGGTCCAAAGGCGCTGAAGGAAGCATTTCGCCCAAAACAATACCGGGCAGATCCAACCGTTAGGGTCGAAGGTCCTTGCGACAGTAGACAACACCAGTCGTTTAGTCCAAGTGGTTGGTGACTCCAAGTCGACATCATAGGTAAAGGTGTCTTGGACTGGTCGGTACTGAACGCCGAGGACGGCCAACATGGCGGGGTTGTCAACGTTCTCAAACAAGTGAGGATCCTGCTTATGATCCTCCAACACTCCGTCCAATAGCGCTGGCGAGTTGGACACCCATTTACGCAACTCATAGCCAGCGGAAGCCAAAATCTGGACTAACTCGTCACGTAACAGGATAGCTTCCTCAACTGTGGGAGCTCCAGTGCAGACGTCATCGACGTAAAGGTCCGTTTTCAAGATGGCGGACGCTCGAGGGAACCTCAAACGCTCCCGGTCCGCGAGCTCCCAAAGCGAACGAATAGCAACAAAGGGGCTTGATCGAAGGCCGTACGTGTTCGTGTTGAGCTCGTATACAATCATGGGGTCCTGGGGGTTCTCCCGCCACAGGATCAACTGATAACGTCTGTCATCCCGGTGAATAACCGTTTGCCGGAACATCATTTTGATGTCGGCCACAAAGACTACTTGATGACGACGGAAAGACGTGATGACGTCACAAAGATCCCTCAACAATTTGGGGCCGGAATGCAAGCAATCATTCAACGAGACACCGGAAGAAGTCCGCGCGGACCCATCAAACACTGTGCGCAGTTTACCGGTGGATGGCTTGAGGACCGCGTGGTGCGGAAGGAAGAAATGTTCAACCGAGCGCCAATCTAAATTTGACACCGACATGTGTCCCAAGTCTGCGTATTCACGCATAAAATCTACGTATTTTTGCCGCAGCACCGGGTCCTTGCTCATGCGACGCTCCATCGCCAACAATCTTTTTTCGGCCGTGGATCTGGATTGGCCGAGAGGTGGTCGCACCGCAACAAAGGGCAGCCGGGTTACAAGCCGACCGGAACGGAGTCGACCGGTGTTGTTCTGAAAGAACAACTCGCACTCCTCGTGTTCCGGATTCAAGCGGGCCACCTGAGGGGGCTCTTCAATTTCCCAAAACCTCTGAACGGCGTCAGTCAACCGGATGTCAACACAAAATCAGGCTCAGGTGGAGGGGGAACTTTCAACACCAGGCCCATCACTGCAAAGCCAAAGATGGTTGAGACAGCCACCAAGCCCCTACCGTGGCGCCGTGGGGTCTCCGGCTGCAAGACCTTCATATTTCCCAACATTATTCTCCCCAGCACATCGGAGCCCAACAGCAAATGAACCGTACAAGGGGAATCGAACCGGGGGTCAGCCAAATCCAGGCCTGACGTCAACCGTAGAACATCCAAAGGTAACTGACATTGGGGATGGTTGCCCAATATATTCGGCAGAACAAGGGCAGGAGCATCAATTTTAGGGTACGGACAACTCACAGGGGTGATTTCAAACCAGGTCCTTCCCTCAACAGTGGTGACAGCCGTTTCGCCAATTCCCTGAATCTTGCCTGAAAAGTCGTTCACATTCAGGCCGACCTGTCCCGCTAACCAAGAAGACAAAAGGCAACCCTGGGCTCCCGTGTCCAAAATGGCACGGACCACAATCGAGTCACCCAAGGGTCCCCAGACCTTGACCGAGGCCGTTGGCAACAAAACCGTCTCGATCTGGGGGGGTCCTGTAGCGGGGCAGGCGCCAACTTCCTAGCGATGCCTGGGCGGCGACCGATCGCCGCGTCCAGGCTGTCGTCGTTCACGACGAGGGTAGCATTCAAATGCTTCGTCCGCGCGGTGCCCCGAGCCGCTCGCCATCGCCGGAAGGGCATATCCCACCGGATGCCTGAAGGGCGGGGGGCGCGACTCCAACCGGGGGCGTTCCGCCAGCGGAGGGGAAAGGTAGCGGTGCTGGTCTGGCCATTGTTGCCGAGCAGCCGCCGTGCAATTGTCCCTATGAGGGGAGGTCAAATGGCGCGCGCGCGGCTCCCGATCACCACTGCGAGGGGAGACCAAATGGCGCGCGCGCGGCTCCCGTTCAGCTTGCGCGGGGGGTGGAGTCTGGTCATCAAAATTGCGGGCCTCTACCCGGTTCCCAACCGGCGTGCCAGAGGCCCGGTGCTTGTCGCCGTCATACCCTCCCCTGCGCGAACCCCCATCAGAAGCTGGTCTGCCAGAGCGGTTCGCGTTGGCGCACAAAATCTCTAGGTGAGCGCCTTTACAAATTCTACACGGGCGGGGCTCGGGGCAGTCCCGATGAAAATGAGCCCCCAAACAAGAAAAGCACAAGCGGCGTGCGTTGGCAATTCGGCGACGGGAGGCCACGTGCAAGTCCAAGAACTCCGGGCATCTTGCCATATCATGTCCCGTGGCCTTACAATAGTCGCAATCAGGACGACTCCGGGTGCCAGCAAAACGTGGGGCGGGGCGACTATCAACAGGCCCCTTGGCCCTAGTCCGTCCCTGGTCTCTTGGCCTAGAAGGTGATGGGCGCGACCCCGTTGCACCACAAGTGTTGTCCATGAAGCGACACTCGTCCTCCAAGAATTTGAGGAGGTCGTCAAAGGGTGGAAGATGGGTGGAACTATCCCCACCATACCTCTGCTCAAAGCGGGACCTCAAGTCAGCGGGGAGCAACCGCAGAACGATGTGCACCAACAGATAGGACCACTGGTCCACCGGCAACTGCAAGCGTCGCAAGGCGTTGGTCGCCGAGACCAATGGGTTCAATAGGTCGGCGCGCAACGCCGACACGCTGGCAATGGCCGGTAGGCCCAAAATCTGGCCGATGTGCACATCAGCCAGGCAGCGCTTGTTCTGATACCGCCGGGAGAGGAGCTCCAAAGCGGTAGGGTAGGCTGCATCCGTTACCGACAAGTGCTGCACCAAGGCTCGGGCCTCACCTTCCAGGACTGACAACAAATAGGCCAACTTTTGGGCAGGTCTGAGATCCGAGCGCGCATCAACCAAACTGTCGAACAAGTTCTGGAAGCCCAGCCAGTGGTCCAAGCGACCATCAAAATGTGGCAGCTCCAGAGTGGGCAGTCTACTCAATAGGCCGGGGGCCGTAGCAACCGAGGCCTCCTGCTTGGCCTGGACAGGCATCCAGCTCTTCAAAATTTCCCGGGCTCGCAGAGTCAAGGTATCCCCCAGTGACAAGATCTGGTCATAATCCGCAGCAACCTTGTCACGGGCTGCCTGGCCCAACAGCTCCAAACTCACATCCCCGATGAGCTCGTTGAAGCGGGTGAATGAAGCATCCACAACGCTGAGTCTCTCCTTCAACTGCTCAAATCGAGCAAGCGTGACCTCTTCTAGGTCCACACGCTCAACTGTGGCCGCAGCTGAGGTGAACCATCTTAGCTGTGAGACCAAACCAGCGGCCGCCTCCTTTACAGCCTTCAGCGAGGCCATTGCAACCAAACCTTATTATGATTTCAACCAAGTCAAATACAATACAACAATAAATCAACAATATTAAACTATCACAGCACACATATATCTACCAATACACTGAACACAATATTCTTATATTACCAGCACAACAGAAAGGGGGTACTTATGTGTGCCAATGCAATTAATTTTAATTAAATGTGAGAGCCCGGCTGACAACGGCAACAAATCAGTTCAATGTTCTAGACTTCCAATCGATCAGGCACAGGTAGGTTTTCTTGTTCACTAACCACGCTCTGCTACCAAATGTTCGGTCCAAACCCAGGGCAAGGTATGACCGAACCTTCCGCGATTCGCGGAGACAAATCAAACCGCCCTTATGAAGGTAACTTACCTGGTGCCGGTGGGCTGAAGGGGATGACTAGTCCTTGATCAAGCCGGCTCTGGTACTGTATGTCTGTGTGGGTATGTGTAAGGTGTTGTGTGGTCAAGTGGTTTACCAGATCCGACTATGTTTCAACAGACGCTGCCCCAGCAGCGTATAACACGTCTGGACGAAGCACAATAATAGTTCAACTGCACAATGCACATCAACTTTCACAATTTTAATGTTTTATTCAATTTCACACGCGTGGTAGCTAACCTCAAATTCGGCGCGGACAATTAACAAATAAGCCCGGTTTAATACACAATTAGGGGCGTTTCGTCTAATCAACGATTACTCACAACCAAAAATCTTGCAAACAAAGGAGATTTTCTTAGATTCGGTAATTATCTCAATCAATCAACAAAAATCAATGTGAACTCGTTATGAATCACGACAAGAACACAAAACGTCAAAAAAAAGCTGTCAGATGCTCGAAATGTCAAGACGTGTGCGTTCGGATACACGTATGGTACGAAACACAGTCGATGTAAACAAGCTATCAACAATACAGCCACGTTATCGCATCCCGACGCAACCGTGCCATTAGTGTTGATGACAGACGCTTCCGGTACTTGCGTAGGCGCCGTTTTAAATCAGAGAGTTAGTGATAAATTAGAACCTCTAGGATTTTATTCAAAGAAACTCACCGATACCCAAACAAGATACAGCACGTACGATAGGGAACTTTTAGCAATTTACATGGCAATTAAACACTTCCGCCATATGGTAGAAGGCAGACAGCTAACGGTACTAACAGACCACAAACCATTGACCTTCGCACTATCTAAAAAGGTATCGCCTTCAGACTCACCTAGACGGTTAAGACAACTAGACTTCATTTCCCAATTCTGCGATAACATCACATACATAGAAGGTGACAAAAATATAGTCGCCGACGCATTATCCCGAATCAACGAGATTATCATGCCATCACTAGTAGATTATCAAAAGTTAGCCGAACTACAAAAAAACGATCCAGAATTACAAAATCTACGCAACCATGACAAACTCCAATTTAAATTAATAACAATGCCCGATTCGGAGATAAAAATAGCCTGCGAAACATCAACAAACGACATACGTCCTTATCTACCTCTACAGTTCCGGGAACTCGCCATAAAAACTTTACACAATGTGAGTCATCCCGGCGTCGCAGCTACTCAACGCTTAGTTAAGTCAAGGTATTTCTGGAGCAACATAAATACCGACATAATAAATTCGTTAAAGTGTGCGTTCCCTGTCAAAAATCTAAAATTCAACGCCACACAGTAACACCGATAGGCGAATTTGACAGCACAGGAAATCGTTTCGAAAACGTACACATCGATATAATAGGACCACTGCCACCGGCACAGGATTTCAAATATTGCGTTACCATCATCGACAGGATGACGAAATGGCCAGAAGTTATACCCGTTAAAGATATAACAGCTGAAACGGTTGCTAAAGTGTTCGTAGAGCATTGGATTGCTCGTTTCGGTTGTCCAATACGTATAACCTCAGATCAAGGTCGTCAATTCGAATCAGATTTATTTCGACAGTTGTTAAAAAGACTCGGCATCGAACGAGTTCGCACAACTGCATACAACCCAAAGGCGAACGGCATGATCGAAAGACTTCACCGTACCTTAAAAGCTGCTATTATGGCAAAATGTTCAAATAGCACACAATGGTTACGGGAATTACCTCTAGTACTCCTAGGGTTACGCTCGGCAGTTAAATTAGATCTGGGATACAGTCCATCACAATTCTTATACGGCAGTAGTCTCAGACTGCCAGGTGACCTATTTCATTCAAAATCTACAACCAATATTAACGACAGCGACTACGTCAAACTGTTAACCAAGTCATTGTCATCCGTTCCCAATCTCTCACATTCAAGCCTACATAACAAAAACAATAGTGTATTCGTTCACAAAGATTTAGCCACTAACACTCATGTGTTTGTTAGAAATGAAGCACGTCGATCTTTGGTACCACCTTACGAAGGTCCATATACAGTAATAAAACGACATCCAAAATTTTATACATTAGATTGTAACGGTAGGCAAGTCACAGTATCACTTGATCGTCTAAAACCAGCTTACCTATTAGACTTTGATAATGTGTCGGTCCCACGCCAGGAGACCCAGGTAACGACGCTACCCGACACCGCCTCACATCCGGCGAACGTTACGACTCCACACGACACTTCGAGCACTACGACACCGCCGATAACAACGAAATCGGGCCGGGTCGTTAAGAAGACCGTGAGATTCGACATATGAGCCGCCTCCCGTCAACGTCTTTATCAACTGTCACTCTTCAACAAACGCTCACTATCGCCGCACTCATACCAGCCAGCAGTCAGACATCATGGGCCAGCCAGCTAGCAAAACGACCATCGTGGCGCAGAACAACGCAGCCGCCGGCAACAAGGCTTCGCTGCAAGACGAAACTCTTACCGTCACCCACAAGATGTCGCTAGCCGCAGTCATCCTGGTCAGCACAGCAGTAACCCTATGTATACTCTACGTGGGGTGGCGCTATTGCAGGCGCCGCATCGAAGCCGCCGTCGAGACAAGAATCAACCGCGCGATCACCCAACGTGCTATCGGCGCACCACCAGGGATGCCCAACCTACAAGCAAATATCGCGAGTGCAAACCTCAAACAAAGTTACAGTGTAGTGTAAACAAAGTTTACCAACATGATTGTGACGAAAATATTATAGTCTCTAGTATTAAGTAGCATAGTGTCTATGATGGTGTGAACGCTTTATTATAAGTATCTCTTTCTGTATCGTAATAATTTCCATCGTAACTTCTATGTCTGTTAAATATTCCAATTGTTAATATTATTAAAGCTATTTTAAAGTTAAGTTAAAAGAAAAAAAAACATTGTTTGCCACTCATTTTTTATTGTTAACATCTGTAGTTTTAATTAGTTCTTCCTCATAGCAAATTAAAATTTTATTGTTAAATCTAAGGGGGGAGGATTGTAGCGTAGGCATATTATACACCTTTAGTCTTAGGCCATGTATGACGTAGCTCGTAAGTTAAGTATAAGCTCTCAACCACTGTATTAGATTGTCAGTCGTTCAGTAAACCTTCACCTGAGAACACGCTCTTTAATTTGCCAAACCTTCTGACCGCACACACCCATAAAAACCACCTTATCGGCAAACCTTGAAATAAGTCTTTTTGAAAGCAATTCAACTTTTACGTGGAAATTTTAATTAAGTACTTGGAATACTGACGTTGTCGTTGTCACTGTCAAAGTGTGATCCACTGACTTTAGTCAAATTACAAATACTCGTCGCAATCTTTCGTTCTTGAGTGCGCGGTCTGGTGTGATTTTTTCTATTTCGTGACTGACTCCTGCCCTGCTACCAAAACGACGACGACATTCGCTTGTTTACGGACTGGATTTATTACATCACTGATTACAGTTTACACTGATTACTGATGACAGTACATTATATATTGATATAAGATCGCTAGGTACGATTTGTAAACCGTAATATTAAAACAAACATAACCTATAGGTACCAATATAGATAGGTAGTTGATATTGACATATTGACAGTTCCAAAACTCGGTTCAAACACGCTGAACCGCCAAAACTGGGCGTTCAGGAATTGAACTCAGCTTAGCTTGAACCGAGTTCAGGTTATGTCCGTGAAATCCAAAATGACGCGTTGAACTCAGTTCAACGTTTGAACTGAGTTCAAGCTCCATTGAACCAGTTCAAGTGTAACCGGTGAAAATGGCCCTAAATCACGGATTGGAATAATGAGAGGATAAGGAAAGATGTAGTAAATAAATTGTTAGCCGCCATGTGATACATCGCAACCGCTTCTTCCATGTTTTGCCGCAAATGAATTATCGCGACGTTCTAGATTATCGCGACAGTAGAAAGGTTTTTCCAAGTGTGGCCAATCACTTCGTCATAGAGCGAACACGAACTTTTATCGCGACAACGCGAACACGAATCTTCGCCTACAAGTCTGGCCGTAGCATAAATGAATTAAACAGAATGCGAAATAAAAACTAAAAACTAGAAAATAAAAATAGGTAAAAAAACTTTTTAAGTTAAACGGTTTTATGTTAAACATACATTGCAATGTTTAAGATAAATGTAGTAAAAACCAAAAAATAATAAAATAGATACAGTCGTGGGAATTATAAACATATGCATAGACTAGACTAAAATAAAACCGTGGGGCACGTCAATTGTCTACAAATTATCGACTCAATGTGCGATAGAAGAATCGTTTAATTCGTCGTTAGGCAGTTGGCCCGCAGACGATGAGGAAATTACTTACTATTTTCTTGCTCATGGAAATTCCAATAGTTATACACTCCATGTAAATAAAAGAGATGTTTCAACTAGTTTATCGTTGGACATTCACACTGCTGGCTGGCGAGGAATCGTTTCACTGCTCGTTGTTTGTCTTTAATCGACAAAACATATGATAAAAGTACTACTCGCTCACCACTATGAAACCCTAAAACTCGCTTATAATCGAGCTTGCTAGCTTGTTTCCACATTCTAGCCCTTCTTATCACACGTCCATCGTTGTCGGTTGAACAACTGCCTAATTATAGTGTAACATTACAAAACAAACATTTTAATCAACGATTGTAGACAATTGACGTGCACCACGGTTTTATTTTAGTCTAGTCTATGCATATGTTTATAATTCCCACGACTGTATCTATTTTATTATTTTTTGGTTTTTAGTACATTTTTAATGAGTCCAACACGATGCCATTCGGATCAAAGCAAAATATTAACCTGTCCATACAATTGTCCCAACTGTCTGTTTGTGCATCAAACTCTTTGTATTTCACTGCTCTGCACTCCATTTTAATCACTTTTAGTCCTCGTCGCCAATAATATTATCTACTAGCTGACCCGCGCAACTTCGTCTGCGTCACATAAGAGGAAGAGCGGGTTACAGAGAGTGGGTCGTAAGCACCCATAATACAATTTTCAAAGAGCACATCACACACACCCTTCCGCATTGTGCGTGACAATGAGAATAGTGCAAGTGTTAAATAGAATCTGATAGGACAGTACATAATGTAAAGTGTTACATAGATTCTAATAAGACAGTACATAGTGGGATAGTGATACATAGACACTTATTTACAGTGAAAAGTTGTATATTAACTTAGTTTTGATAGTTTGTTTTCACGTACTTAGTAGACTTAGTGTTAGGATATATAAGTTTTATTATGTTATGTTTTTGTTGATTTTATATTTTTATATGATAGTTCGTGATACATAGATCTCAAAAATACATAGTTTTATATACGTTTACATAGAAAAAGTTAGCTAAAAACGTAAATATTGTTACGCGGTCCTCGTTACGGTAACGTGTCGCGATACTTAAGGTAATGTGCACAATGTTTTCGCGGTTTTTTGCCTTGTTCTGATTGGATTTTAGTTTTCCCCGCATTTTTGTAAATTCTAACTAGATTCTGCTTGGTTAATCGCTTAACATTTTTTGTATAAAAGACGAGGCTTTTTTGTGGTTCGGTACAGTCGTCGGCAAGCCAGTCTTAGGAACACTCTCCTAATAAAGAAGAAGTAGAAGAAAGAAGCAACCAGTGGTTTTATTCTCCACCAACCCAGTACTCAAGTGTGCCCAGTCTGCACATTTAATGGTCCTTCGATCGCCGGATATCGTGGGGAACAGACCTGAAGACTTCACCAGCTAGAAGATTTCTCCAATTGAAGACGTCGTGCTACAGTGAGGACGCCGCCAGTGCTACAGTTACTAGGGAAGAAACTTCTACGGGAAGACTTCGTGCTACAAGTTTCATTGGGAAGATTAGGGAAGAGTGTTCCGAGGACATTCATCAGCTACCAACATGCCCGTCACACGCTCCGAGGGAAGGGGCCGTAAGCCGCCGGTGGAACAGAAGCCTTCATCGTCCGAGAACACAAACTCGGCGACTGGTACCAGTGCAGAAGCCAGTACGGAAGAATCTACAGCAACAGGGACGACTGCCACGGAGACATCGGAACAAACAGACACCTCCGCGGCGACTGATCCATCCAACGGGACCTCCGTCACCGAAGCTACTGCTACAACCGCCGCCTCAGCCGCAAGCGCCCCCCCCCCCCCGTCGCACCCCTCTGGCACCGTCGCCCCGTCCGTAACCCCCTCCGCTACGACGACGCTAACTGCGGGAACGAAGGCCAAGCAGCTGATGAAGCCGCCGACTGTCAACATTCGTCAAACAGAAACCGCTACAGTGAAGCAAGTTTCGAGAAGCAACATCGGTCCTCCGAAGACGACCGATCATCAGGACCTCCCCCCCCCCTAGCAAGAAAGGGGTAGGGGGCGGATCAACACACAGTAAAACGAAGCAACTCAAGCTTGCGAAGGCGAAAGAAGATTTACTTCACCTTCAAGTGGAATTAGCCGCAGCGCGTCTAGCTGCCCTAGAGAAAGAAGACTCCGAGGATGAAGAAGATGACGTCACTCTCTACTCGAAGTCAGTAGTTAATGCAAGAGTGGACAATTGGTTGGAGCATCAAGTGACTCGCCCGGTGTTAGCGATCGCCGACGAGCCTCACAACCCTCCAGAAGAACCGACCGTCGTCCATATAGCCGAAGCCATCACCCGGGCTATCGGCGCCACCCAGCGACGCAAGTTCGTCGAGTTACCGTTCTTCAGTGGGTCTCATCAAGAGTGGCTACCCTTTCGCGCCGCCTACTACGAGACAGAAGCAATATTCACCCCAGTTGAAAATACGAATCGACTTAGAAGAAACTTGAAGGGAAAGGCCAGAGAAGCGGTCGAAGTTCTACTTATAACCAACGCGCATCCAGCTGAAGTAATGAAGACTTTGGAGTCAAGATTTGGAAGACCAGAGTCAATAGCCATGCTGGAGATGGAAACACTTCGAAACTTACCCCGCCTCACCGAGTCGCCGAGGGAAATCTGCATATTCGCCACGAAAGTATCCAACGTCGTGGCCACACTGAAAACTTTGGGTTGTTTCAACTACATGTACAACCCGGAACTCGCGAAGACACTGGTGGACAAGCTGACGCCGACTCTACGCTACAGATACTACGACTTCTCAGCCACGCAGCCGCACGAAGATCCTTGCCTCATCAAAATAGAGAAGTTTTTCAAGAGGGAAGCAGAGTTATGCGGACTTTACGCGCTGCCTGAACAGATGGCAGCACCTACTTCGACCGCACAACAAAAGAAGACGCAACGGGTCAACAACGTGACTGAGAAGACACAGACATCGAAGTGCGCCGTATGTGACAACACGGGGCACAGCAACGCAACAGAATGTGAACAATTTGAAAAATTGGACGCCAACGCAAGATGGGACATGGCAAAGTCCAAACGCCTCTGCTTCAGATGTCTTCGCTACAGAAGCAAGACACACCACTGCAAACCCAAGCCGTGTGGTGTCAACAGCTGCAAGTACTCTCATAACAAGATGCTGCACTACGAAAAGAAGACTGAAAAAACAGAAGCATCAGAAGATAAAGAAAAAACAGAAGTCATCAATTCAACATGGACAGTCAAGAAGCAGTCCTACTTGAAGATCCTACCGGTCCAGGTGAAGGGACCAAAGGGGGCCATCGACACCTTCGCGTTGATGGACGACGGGTCAACAGTCACGCTCGTCGACGACAGCGTAGTGGCGAGCATCGGAGCAACAGGACCCATAGATCCATTGAAGATAGAAACCATCAACGACATGAAGGCATCGGAATCAACATCAAGAAGAGTCACCATCAACCTGAAGGGGCTCAACGATCACGAAGAGCAAATACAAGCACGCACAGTGAAGAACCTACAAGTCTCATCTCAACGGGTTCCACAAGAACTGGTGGAAGGGTGTCAACACTTGTGCGACCTCCGAAGGCACCTCACATATGCTAATGCGAAACCACGAGTACTCATCGGGCAAGACAACTGGCACCTTCTGCTGACCTCAGAAACAAGAAGAGGGGATAAAAACCACCCAGTGGCATCTCTCACGCCACTAGGTTGGGTACTCCACGGCAGTCAGACACGAACCTTCGGCCAGAAGATCGACTTCGTGTCACACGTCACAGAAGATCCAGAAGACAACATAGAAGATCTCGTGAAGCAATACTTCGAGATGGACGCACTCTGCATCAACCCCAAGAGACCAAAGACTGACCCAGAAGAACAAGCGCTTCGTATTCTGGAGAAGACCACAACTAAAATAGAAGAAGCAAGATTCCAGACCGGTCTTCTCTGGCGCAAAGAAAACGTCAAGTTCCCAGACAACTATGAAAATTCACTGAAGAGGCTCTTCAGCATTGAGAAGAAGATCGATCGTGACCCTACATTGAAGAAAAAATACGTCGAACAGATGGACGCTCTCATCGCAAAGGGGTATGCTGAACCTGCCCCGAAACAGAAGACAGCTGACAAGACCTGGTACCTGCCTCACTTCGCCGTAATCAACCCAATGAAGCCGGACAAACTTCGGGTAGTACACGACGCTGCAGCCAAAACAAAGGGCGTGGCACTCAATGACATGCTTCTCAAAGGCCCTGATCTACTACAGTCGCTGCCAGGCGTCGTCATGCGGTTCCGACAACACATGGTCGCAGTCACAGCGGACATCAAGGAGATGTTCATGCAGGTCAAGCTAAAAACAGAAGATAGAGATGCGCTGCGATACCTATGGCGTGGTGACCGACGAGATGGCCAACCCCCTGAAGAATTTCGAATGACGTCATTAATCTTCGGGGCTGTTGTAGTCTATGGTTAAAAATATAATGTTATTGTCTATGGAATGACGAAGCACTCTTTCGCTTTCCATATTCAACCTGAATCATGTCGTGTACAGTCATACAGTGCTAATTAAATATTATCTTTGAGTCTAAGGCAGTTTACTTTGATATTAAAGCAATCCCGACCGAACCCCAAACATGGTGTCAGAATTGGTGTCATATTAAATTAAAAGGAAAACGAAAAAGCCAATAAAAGTCGAGAAAACTGTAAGTAAAAAAGTCAAGTCATCCAAGTCACCAACATGGCGGACAAAGCGTTCTTTGTGCAATTGAAACCGTTTATCATACAAAATGGCGATAACGTGGCAGAAAAATGGAAAAAATGGAAACTTAGATTTGAAATTTTTATGGATGCTAATGATTTATCAAAAGTAACGGATTCGAAAAGGACAGCAATTTTCCTAAATGCTATTGGTGATGACGGAATAGAAATTTTTAATAGTTTCAATATAGATCGAAATACAACAAAGTTAGATGACATCCTAAAGAAATTCGACGAAAAATTCAGTCCTCTTTTAAACATAACAGTAGAAAGGTATAATTTTTTCACAAGAGTCCAAAAAACCGAAGAATCTTTGGATGAATATTTGACCATATTGAACAACCAGGCTACCACATGTGAATTTGGTAATTTGAAAGAAGAATTGATCAAGGACATGCTCGTAATAGGCATGATTAGCACACACATAAAAGAAAGACTCTTACAGGAAGAAAATCTTACAGTTGAAAAGGTGATGAAAATAGCAAAAAGTCTAGAATTGTCTCAAGAAAGATCAAATAAATTAAACAACCAAGAAATTAAAAAGGAGAATATTCAAGGGATCAAAGAGCAAAAACAAAATTATAAAAATAGAAGTCGAACACCCTACCGAAGTAATTCGAGACATCATAAAAATAGTCATGGGAGAAACAATAGTCATGGAAGAAATCAGTCAAGCAACAGGAATAAATCATCAGACAGGAATTGTACCAGATGTGGACAAATTCACAGATATAAATGCCCAGCACAGGAAAAAACCTGTAATAATTGTAAAAAACAAGGACACTTTGCTAAATTTTGTTTTTTCAGGAAATCAGACCATAAAGTTAGTAATATTTCTTATGAACAGCCAATGTCAAAAGATTTTTCTAATAATTTTGTCATAAATTCAGTTCAAAATTGTGAATCTACAAAAAATTGGCAAATACATGTTTATTGTAATAATGTCAAACTTATATGTCAAATTGATACAGGTGCAGATACAAATGTCATAAGCAAGAAAATGTTAGATAAAATTATGTCCAGTTCTCACTCAAATATTAATATTTCAAGAACAAATAATAAACTTTTTTCCTTTTCAGGACAATTAGTGCCAAATTTAGGTACATGTATTCTTAACTGTAAATTTGAAAACGGAATAACCACAAAACTCTATTTTGTTATTGTTGAATGTGAATGTAAAACAATATTGGGTTGGAATTCATGTGAAAAATTAGGTATTGTGAAAAGAATATATGGAATCCAGCAAAGGTCAGTACAAGAAATTATTTCCAAGTTTGCTAAAACATTCGAGGGTCTAGGTTGTCTACCATATAAAGCTCATCTAGACATTGATAGTAGTGTTCCACCTAAAGTCTGCCCAGTCAGAAGAATACCTTATTCATTAGAGAAACGTCTTAAAGAAGAATTAGAATATATGGAAGAACTACAGGTCATAGAAAAAGTCGATAAGCCAACTAAATGGGTAAACTCAATTGTCTTAGTCGAAAAACCAAATGGTAAACTGAGAATATGTCTTGATCCTAGAAACTTAAACACGGCTATTAAACGTCCTCATTTCCCGTATCCAACATTCAATGATCTTAGATCTAAAGTTGCAGGTGCATCAATTTTTTCAAAATTAGATGCAAGTTCAGGCTATTGGACTATATGTTTAGACGAGGAAAGTAGTGAACTTTGTACGTTCAACACTCCATACGGTCGATACAAATTTCTAAGACTGCCATACGGAATCAACTCTAGTGGTGAAATTTTCCATAGGACAATGAATCAATTATTCGGAGATTTAACAGGTATAATTATATTTGTAGACGATATACTTGTTTATGGGTCTACTATTGAAGAGCACAATGAAAGACTAGAATCGTTATTCAAACGAGCGTCGGAAGTCAATTTGAAGTTCAATAAATCCAAATGTCATTTTGGTTTGTCTGAAATATGCTATGTAGGACACATTTTCAATAAAAAAGGTGTATCACCTGACCAGTCAAAAGTAGAAGCAATTTCGAAAATGCCAAGTCCAAGTAATGTCAAAGAACTGCAAAGATTTTTAGGAATGGTCAATTATTTAGGTTCCTATATACCAAATCTCGCAGAAGAAACTTCTTTGCTGAGAGAATTGCTCAAAAAACATAATCAGTGGCAATGGTTAGAACAACATGAAACACAATTCAAAAAATTAAAGTCAATGTTATGTCAATATCCAGTCTTAGTCCATTATGATATGAAAAAACCAATTAGATTGTCAGTCGATTCGTCACAAAATGCAGTAGGTGCAGTTATTTTACATGACAAAAATCCGATTGCTTATGCTTCAAAGTCATTAAACAAAAGTCAAATTAATTATGCACAGATTGAAAAAGAACTATATGCTATAGTATTTGGGTGTAAAAAATTCCACCAATACATATATGGAAAACCTATTCAAGTTGAAACAGATCACCAACCTTTAGTCACATTATTCAAAAAACCCTTGTCAGAAGTACCAACAAGATTACAACGTATGATGATCACTTTACAAGCTTATAATCTTATTGTGTCTTATACAAAAGGATCAGAGATGTATGTTTCTGATACATTATCTCGTGCTCCAGTCAAAGATGATAAATTTAACCAAGAATTAGTCAGTTTGGAAGATTTAGATTCAAATATTAATATTCACATAAATTTGTTAACCTCTAATTTAGCCATTTCTCCAGAAAAACTTGAGAAAATTACAAGACACACTAAACAAGATATAGTTTCTCAAAAAATAATAGAATATTATAAAAATGGATGGCCTAAATGTAAAGAACATTGTCATAGTTTAACATTGCCTTACTGGAACATAAAAGAGGAAATTCATGTAATTAATGATATAATTTTCAAAAACAATTCTGTTATCATACCTCAGACAATGCGTACAGAAATATTAAATATATTACATGAGGGTCACCAAGGGATTGAAAAAACAAAAAACTTAGCAAGAAATGTAGTTTATTGGCCAAATATTAATCAAAATATTGAAAGTAAAGTTAGACAATGCGAAACATGTTCAATTTATTCTGCAAATAAATCAAAACAACCAATGTTAACTCATGAAAAACCTTTATTTCCATGGCAAAAACTAGCTACCGACTTATTTGAATATAAAGATAAGAAATACTTATTGGTAGTAGATTACTATTCTAACTACATTGAAATAGCAAATTTAAATAAAGACAGTCGAACATCTAATGTTGTCGCACACCTAAAATCTATTTTTGCACGTCATGGCATTCCAATGCAACTAGTTTCAGATGGAGGACCGCCATACAACTCCAATGATTTTAGAAAATTTTTGCATGAATGGGACGTTGAACACATTATCTCAAGTCCAAATTTTCCAAGATCCAACGGCTTAGCAGAAGTCTCAGTAAAAATAATAAAAAATATACTAAGGAAAAGTGATGATTCTGGATCTGATCCTCACTTAGGTCTTTTGCAATATAGAAATACACCGAGAGGAAATTTAAGCTCTCCAGCACAGCTTTTAATGTCTAGAACGTTAAGATCTCAGCTACCTAACAAAATTAGTCACTTACGACCTAAGATTGTAAAGCATTCGGAACATAACAAAAAGAAACAAGAAAAAAGTCAAAAAACCAAGTTTTATTATGACAAAAACTGTAAAAATTATCTGGATTTTCAAATAAATGACAATATTTATTTTAAGAAAAATCCTAAGGATATTATATGGACAAAAGGTACAATTATGTCTAAAACCAAATATCCAAGATCATTTATTGTCAAAGATTATAATAATAATACTTACCGTAGGAATAGTCAGCATATTCGTTTTAGGTTCAAGTCAGAAAGTCAAACGTCAAGTCAGAAAAATGTCTCTCAAAATAATAACAAAAAAGTCAACTTTAAGGATAGTCCTAGTCCTAGTCAATTAAATAATGAACTAAACAAGTCAAAATTTTCAGAAAAGGAGGATGATAGTTATACATTTATCTTCACTTATCATGAGTCAAGTCCTGAGTCAAGTTTACAAAATCAGGAACTGAACAATGAGTCAGATTCATTCTTATCTATAGAGTCAAATCATTCTTGTCAGTCAGAAAACCAGTCAGAAAACATAGTAAAGTCACCTATATTTGTTGATATCGATGAAACATTAGTTTCACCTGAAAGTCTACATGACTATAACGAATTTGATAATGAAAGTCCAATGTCTTCTCAACGTAGAAACTTAGAGAACTTACTTCAAAGTCCAAATGAATTAAATATACCAAGTAGTGTAGAACAATCTCCATTACCATGTAATGATGAGGCTGTAAATGCTGAAAAACAATATAGCTCTAGGGGAAGATTGTTAAAGAAAACACAAAGACTTGATTTATAAGATTTAATACATAGAAAATAATACAAGTTCACAATAATATTATCACAATTTAATTCAAATGCAAATTGTATTTTTATTGTATTATTGGCAAGCACTCACTTACTCTTACTATGATATTATTGTATAATTATGTTAGTAATGTTTATAATGAAATGTATTTTAAAAATCTTAATTCTTCAATGTAAATTGTTGTGGTTGTGTTTAACTTGGATTAAGTCATCTGTCAAATAATTGTAATGTCAATGTCAGTCTGACAGCTCTCTTTTAAAAAGGGGCATGTTGTAGTCTATGGTTAAAAATATAATGTTATTGTCTATGGAATGACGAAGCACTCTTTCGCTTTCTATATTCAACCTGAATCATGTCGTGTACAGTCATACAGTGCTAATTAAATATTATCTTTGAGTCTAAGGCAGTTTACTTTGATATTAAAGCAATCCCGACCGAACCCCAAACAGGGGCATCGAGTTCTCCATCAACAGCGATCTATGTCAAGAACTTGAACGCAAAACAGCATGAAGAATCTCATCCCGAAGCCGCCGCCGCCATCATACAGAAGCATTACGTCGACGACTACTTAGACAGCTTCAGAAGCTTTGAAGACGCCGTGCGCATCACAAAGAGTGTACGAGAAGTACACATGAAAGCCAGCTTCGAGTTAAAACAATGGAAGTCAAACTCAGCGTCGCTCCTAGAAACACTCGGAGAAGACAGTCAGGCAGAAGACATAGAACTCTACAGAACAGAAGAGAAAACTGAACGAGTCCTGGGCGTCATATGGAAGATCAACTCCGACGAGCTCACCTTCAACCTCAACTTAGCAAGAATACCGTCGACACTCATCGAGGGTAAACAGCCAACGAAGAGAGAAGCTCTACGAATAGTTATGTCGCTCTTCGACCCGCTTGGATTCGCCTCACCTGTCACAATCAGGGCGAAGCAACTCCTTCAAGAAGTCTGGCGCCGAGGAACAGCATGGGACGACAAGATAGATGAAGATCTTGCGGAGCAGTGGGAAACCTGGATGGCACACCTAAAAGGCCTCCATGATGTAGCAATCCCACGGCAATACTTACACTACAGTGACACCGCCTCATTAGAACTTCACGTCTTCAGCGACGCCAGCGAGTCTGCCTACTCTACGGTCCTCTTCTGGAGAACAGTGGCAACGGACGGCGAGGTGGCCCTATCCCTTATCATGGCCAAAGCGAAGGTGGCACCGTTGAAGCTGACATCGATACCCAGGTTGGAGCTACAGGCAGCAGTCATGGGCACCAGACTCGCCGAGACAGTGGTCGAAGAGCATGAGAGAAAGCCCGACCGTAAAGTGTTTTGGATAGACAGCAAGACTGTCCTAACCTGGATAAGGACAGGGTCACGTTCCTACAAACCATACGTGGCTCATCGTCTAGCAGCGATAGAAGAGAGTTCCAAGGTCAACGACTGGCGCTGGGTTCCGACGAAGCTGAACGTGGCAGACGACGCCACACGAGACGTACCCGCAACATTCAACAGAGATCATCGGTGGTTCAAAGGGCCTGACTTCTTATACCTGACAGAAGAGTCATGGCCGAGAGAAACCACAAGAACAACAACAGAAGAATCTTACGAAGAGGAGAAAACTCATCACATGAGCGACAAAGGAAGACCGAAGCTTGCAGAGGGTCTGCCTGACCCATCCAAGTTCTCCAGCTGGGACCGACTCCGGTACTCGACAGCACGTGTTCTACAGTTCATTCAACTCTGTAGAATTACCAAACAGAGTGTCAACTTCAGAAGAACAAGGAAAAATAAAGAAGCCGATCCAGCTTGGAAAAAGAACAAGACTACAGTAAAAAGGCAGGCGCCCGCGACGGCTAAGAAGTCGTCACAAGAAAAAAGGAAGCTACTACCGGTCACAGCAGAGCTGCTCAAAACAGCTGAAGAACTCTTGATGCGATCCTCTCAAGAGGAGTCATTTACAGAGGAGATAAAAAGCCTAAACAACGGGAAGCCCACCGACAAAGAAAGCCGCCTTCACCTACTCAGCATTGTGTCCGTAAACGGCGCCATCAGATTAAGAAGTCGTATTCAAGCGGTCAAAGATATGAAGGAAGAGTTCAAGAACCCGCTGGTAATCGACGGTGATCATCCTACAGTCAAGCTCTGGATACTGGGTATTCATCGACAACTACATCACTCAGGCGTAGAAGCCACGGTGAACGAGTGCAGACAACAGTATTGGGTATTAAGATTACGCCCTATCACACGTGCGCTACTACGGCGATGCCTGTTCTGCAGAATGAAGACGCAAGTACCACCGCATCCGAGAACTGGGGACCTACCAGCATGTCGCTTAGCTCATCACAAGCGACCATTCACCTTCACCGGAGTTGACTACTTCGGACCCCTCTCCGTGACCGTCGGACGAACTCGACAGAAGAGATATGTAGCCATCTTCACATGTCTCACGACGCGAGCTATACACCTAGAAGTCGCCGGCTCGCTCAGCGCCGACTCTGCGGTAATGGCGGTCAGAAGGCTGATCGCACGACGAGGCTGCCCGACTGAAATCTGGTCGGACAACGGCACCAACCTAAAGGCTGCCGACAAGGAACTACGACAAGCAATCGACACAGCGACTGCAGAGGAAGCGGCGAAGAGAACCATCTCCTGGCGCTACATTCCGCCTGGAGCTCCATTCATGGGCGGAGCTTGGGAGCGAATGGTTCGCTCAGTCAAGACAGCGCTCACCGCGACGTTACATGAACGTCATCCAGCTGAAGAAGTTCTCACGACTCTAATCGCAGAAGTAGAGTACACCGTAAATAGTCGTCCGTTGACTCACGTCTCAGTCAGCCCAGAAGATCCGGAAGCCCTCACCCCTAACCACTTCCTGTTGGGGGGACCAGGGCGAGCGCCGCAGCTAGGCACCTTCACCGAGGAAGACACCATCTCACGATCCAGCTGGCGAGCAGCACAAAGGCTCGCTGATGTCTTCTGGCTACGCTGGGTCAAGGAGTATCTCCCTGAACTCCAACACCGGCGGGAGCCCCACGGACGAGGTCAAGCAGTACAGGTCAATGACCTCGTACAGATCGTCGACCCCAACCTGCCTCGCAACACGTGGATCCGAGGAAGAGTCGTCGCTACGTATCCAGGCCCCGACGACATCGTGCGAACTGTGGACGTGCTGACCAGAGGAGGTATCCTGCGCCGGCCTGTGAGGAAGCTGGTGATCCTGCCCCTGTCTACGGACGTCGAGCCCGCACCGGCAGCTGATGCGACGCGGTCGCACGGCGGGAGTGATGTGCGTGACAATGAGAATAGTGCAAGTGTTAAATAGAATCTGATAGGACAGTACATAATGTAAAGTGTTACATAGATTCTAATAAGACAGTACATAGTGGGATAGTGATACATAGACACTTATTTACAGTGAAAAGTTGTATATTAACTTAGTTTTGATAGTTTGTTTTCACGTACTTAGTAGACTTAGTGTTAGGATATATAAGTTTTATTATGTTATGTTTTTGTTGATTTTATATTTTTATATGATAGTTCGTGACTAGTTTTTGCGTGCTGCGCTTGTGATGGTAGCTTTTTTTCACTTTTAAAACCCCTAAATGTTAATTCTCAAACACGACCCTAAAGAAGAGTCTTTCACTTGTCAAACTTTAGTGAAATGCCAAATAAGCCCAAAAGGACTCAATGTTTCCACTTGATTAAGCTCTAATCATTCTAAATCAACATCTTCAAATCACTCGAATAACGATACCTACCCATATTTTAATTGTTTTCCTAACCCTTATGCCATTTTGAGAATCAATAGGAATCCTTAACACAGTATGAAAACACTTAAGAACCCCAACACATTCTGAATACTAATTCAATAAAAATAAGATATTAAAATAAAATTAAACTTGAGAATTAAATAAAAAATTTGGAAACCCCCTAAGAACCCCTAATATAATCTATAAACTTATTTAAAAACTCAGACCTTCTCTCATTAAAAAAACTTTACCGTACAATTTGCTTGTCGACCTACCTGCTACCGGTAAGGTCTTCTACCACCAGACAGGTTTCGACGCCTATGATAATCTTTGTTCAAACACCTAATAGCCATCCCTAACCGTTATGAAGTTACAGTTCTTTCAAGTTTAGGGGAGGTTGGGGAGGGGAGGAGAGGGTATACGAATTTCAACGATCCTCAATAGTATTAGGTGAGAATTAAATTAAAAACAACCACTATGTGTGCCAGTTTTCGAGATACGATGGGGGCGGGGTGAAGGGGAGGGAGAAGAGATTTTGAAAAATGATTTTTGCCACCTCTCTGTCGCTGTTTATGAATGTGAAAAAGTAAGTTCCAAGTCTCTCAAGTTACACTCCTTCCCGCTCCGCCCAGAGTGGTAGAAGTTATTTGATGATTTCCCATTAAAAACCTTTTCTCATACAAAAAACATTACAATACAATTTGCTTGTCGACCTACCTGCTACCGGAAAGCTATCATGACCATATCTCTACCACCGGACAGGTTTCGACGCCTACGATAATATTTGTTCAAACACCTAATGGCTAACCTGAATCGTTATAAAGTTGGGGAGGGGAGAGTATAAGACATCCTCCAGCGCAAGAACAGTTTCGTAAATAAATGATATCTCCCTATCCCATACCTCACTGATGTAGGATAGGTTCCGAGGTTTGATTATGAAGTCGGAATGACATGTGGTGTTTTGTACAAACACTTTAAAACCTCGATGTACCCGCCAATTTGGCAGCTTTGGAGAGACTGCAGTACAGCCCACGTCTCGATCAAATCAAAAGATATCTCGTAGTCCACAAAGGCTAAAAACAACAACGCCGGTTATACTTTTCGGTCTTCTGTATACCGCAGTGTATGTATCTGTCACCGTAAAATTGTAAAACACGTTATATTGTAATCTCTCTAGCGATATTGTAAACTTTCGAATTATTGTCAAACGAACATACTGCTTACAATAAAACGCATTATATTTCGTGAAATGCATGCTATGGTAGTCAACTCACGAGGTGTGTAGGGAAGGACGTCCCCATTGCCCAGTGGGTACCACTCTCATGAATAAATACTGTACCGTTCCTGAGAAATATCGATTAATGTAACCTAACCTTAAACCACTTTATACGTATTCCCCTAAAAAGTGTAGTCGACGGAACCCCGCTTCGCGGGGCCCCTATTTCCGAGTGCAGGGTTTAAAGGAACCTAACTAACCTAACGGGGGGGTGCCCTAAGTCCCGATTATGGGGGCAGAGATACTTCCGTATGTTCCCGACAACTGTTATCCGACCGTCTGTCCGTCCTTTCAAGTTTAGGGGAGTGTTTCGTACCATACGTGTATCCGAACGCACACGTCTTGACATTTCGAGCATCTGACAGCTTTTTTTTTGACGTTTAGTTGTCTTGTCGTGATCCATTACGAGTTCACATTGGTTTTTGTTGATTGATTGAGATAATTACCGAATCTAAGAAAATCTCCTTTGTTTGCAAGATTTTTGGTTGTGAGTAATCGTTGATTAGACGAAACGCCCCTAATTGTGTATTAAACCGGGCTTATTTGTTAATTGTCCGCGCCGAATTTGAGGTTAGCTTAGCCCGCGTGTGAAATTGAATAAAACATTAAAATTGTGAAAGTTGATGTGCATTGTGCAGTTGAACTATTATTGTGCTTCGTCCAGACGTGTTATACGCTGCTGGGGCAGCGTCTGTTGAAACATAGTCGGATCTGGTGAACCACTTGACCACACATCACTTTACACATACCCACACAGACATACAGTACCAGAGCCGGCTTGATCAAGGACTAGTCATCCCCTTCAGCCCACCGGCACCAGGTAAGTTACCTCATAAGGGCAATTTGATTTGTCTCCGCGAATCGCGGAAGGTTCGGTCATACCTTGCCCTGGGTTTGGACCGAACATTTGGTAGCAGAGCGTGGTTTGTGAACAGGACAACCTACCTGTGCCTGATCGATTGGAAGTCTAGAACATTGAACTGATTTGTTGCCGTTGTCAGCCGGGCTCTCACATTTAATTAAAATTAATTGCATTGGCACACATAAGTACCCCCTTTCTGTTGTGCTGGTAATATAAGAATATTGTGTTCAGTGTATTGGTAGATATATGTGTGCTGTGATAGTTTAATATTGTTGATTTATTGTTGTATTGTATTTGACTTGGTTGAAATCATAATAAGGTTTGGTTGCAATGGCCTCACTGAAGGCTGTAAAGGAGGCGGCCGCTGGTTTGGTCTCACAGCTAAGATGGTTCACCTCAGCTGCGGCCACAGTTGAGCGTGTGGACCTAGAAGAGGTCACGCTTGCTCGATTTGAGCAGTTGAAGGAGAGACTCGGCGTTGTGGACGCTACGTTCACGCGCTTCAACGAGCTCATCGGGGATGTGAGTTTGGAGCTGTTGGGCCAGGCAGCCCGTGACAAGGTTGCTGCGGATTATGACCAGATCTTGTCACTGGGGGATACCTTGACTCTGCGAGCCCGGGAAATTTTGAAGAGCCGGATGCCTGTCCAGGCCAAGCAGGAGGCCTCGGTTGCTACGGCCCCCGGCCTATTGAGTAGACTGCCCACTCTGGAGCTGCCACATTTTGATGGTCGCTTGGACCACTGGCTGGGCTTCCAGAACTTGTTCGACAGTTTGGTTGATGCGCGCTCGGATCTCAGACCTGCCCAAAAGTTGGCCTATTTGTTGTCAGTCCTGGAAGGTGAGGCCCGAGCCTTGGTGCAGCACTTGTCGGTGACGGATGCAGCCTACCCTACCGCTTTGGAGCTCCTCTCCCGGCGGTATCAGAACAAGCGCTGCCTGGCTGATGTGCACATCGGCCAGATTTTGGGCCTACCGGCCATTGCCAGCATGTCGGCGTTGCGCGCCGACCTATTGAACCCATTGGTCTCGGCGACCAACGCCTTGCGACGCTTGCAGTTGCCGGTGGACCAGTGGTCCTATCTGTTGGTGCACATCGTTCTGCGGTTGCTCCCCGCTGACTTGAGGTCCCGCTTTGAGCAGAGGTATGGTGGGGATAGTTCCACCCATCTTCCACCCTTTGACGACCTCCTCAAATTCTTGGAAGACGAGTGTCGCTTCATGGACAACACTTGTGGTGCAACGGGGTCGCGCCCATCACCTTCTAGGCCAAGAGACCAGGGGCGGACTAGGGCCAAGGGGCCTGTTGATAGTCGCCCCGCCCCACGTTTTGCTGGCACCCGGAGTCGTCCTGATTGCGACTATTGTAAGGCCACGGGACATGATATGGCAAGTTGCCCGGAGTTCTTGGACTTGCACGTGGCCTCCCGTCGCCGAATTGCCAACGCACGCCGCTTGTGCTTTTCTTGTTTGGGGGCTCATTTTCATCGGGACTGCCCCGAGCCCCGCCCGTGTAGAATTTGTAAAGGCGCTCACCTAAAGATTTTGTGCGCCAACGCGAACCGCTCTGGCAGAACAGCTTCTGATGGGGGTTCGCGCAGGGGAGGGTATGACGGCGACAAGCACCGGGCCTCTGGCACGCCGGTTGGGAACCGGGTAGAGGCCCGCAATTTTGATGACCAGTCTCCACCCCCCGCGCAAGCTGAACGGGAGCCGCGCGCGCGCCATTTGGTCTCCCCTCGCAGTGGTGATCGGGAGCCGCGCGCGCGCCATTTGACCTCCCCTCATAGGGACAATTGCACGGCGGCTGCTCGGCAACAATGGCCAGACCAGCACCGCTACCTTTCCCCTCCGCTGGCGGAACGCCCCCGGTTGGAGTCGCGCCCCCCGCCCTTCAGGCATCCGGTGGGATATGCCCTTCCGGCGATGGCGAGCGGCTCGGGGCACCGCGCGGACGAAGCATTTGAATGCTACCCTCGTCGTGAACGACGACAGCCTGGACGCGGCGATCGGTCGCCGCCCAGGCATCGCTAGGAAGTTGGCGCCTGCCCCGCTACAGGACCCCCCCAGATCGAGACGGTTTTGTTGCCAACGGCCTCGGTCAAGGTCTGGGGACCCTTGGGTGACTCGATTGTGGTCCGTGCCATTTTGGACACGGGAGCCCAGGGTTGCCTTTTGTCTTCTTGGTTAGCGGGACAGGTCGGCCTGAATGTGAACGACTTTTCAGGCAAGATTCAGGGAATTGGCGAAACGGCTGTCACCACTGTTGAGGGAAGGACCTGGTTTGAAATCACCCCTGTGAGTTGTCCGTACCCTAAAATTGATGCTCCTGCCCTTGTTCTGCCGAATATATTGGGCAACCATCCCCAATGTCAGTTACCTTTGGATGTTCTACGGTTGACGTCAGGCCTGGATTTGGCTGACCCCCGGTTCGATTCCCCTTGTACGGTTCATTTGCTGTTGGGCTCCGATGTGCTGGGGAGAATAATGTTGGGAAATATGAAGGTCTTGCAGCCGGAGACCCCACGGCGCCACGGTAGGGGCTTGGTGGCTGTCTCAACCATCTTTGGCTTTGCAGTGATGGGCCTGGTGTTGAAAGTTCCCCCTCCACCTGAGCCTGATTTTGTGTTGACATCCGGTTCCGCTCTCTCTGACGCCGTTCAGAGGTTTTGGGAAATTGAAGAGCCCCCTCAGGTGGCCCGCTTGAATCCGGAACACGAGGAGTGCGAGTTGTTCTTTCAGAACAACACCGGTCGACTCCGTTCCGGTCGGCTTGTAACCCGGCTGCCCTTTGTTGCGGTGCGACCACCTCTCGGCCAATCCAGATCCACGGCCGAAAAAAGATTGTTGGCGATGGAGCGTCGCATGAGCAAGGACCCGGTGCTGCGGCAAAAATACGTAGATTTTATGCGTGAATACGCAGACTTGGGACACATGTCGGTGTCAAATTTAGATTGGCGCTCGGTTGAACATTTCTTCCTTCCGCACCACGCGGTCCTCAAGCCATCCACCGGTAAACTGCGCACAGTGTTTGATGGGTCCGCGCGGACTTCTTCCGGTGTCTCGTTGAATGATTGCTTGCATTCCGGCCCCAAATTGTTGAGGGATCTTTGTGACGTCATCACGTCTTTCCGTCGTCATCAAGTAGTCTTTGTGGCCGACATCAAAATGATGTTCCGGCAAACGGTTATTCACCGGGATGACAGACGTTATCAGTTGATCCTGTGGCGGGAGAACCCCCAGGACCCCATGATTGTATACGAGCTCAACACGAACACGTACGGCCTTCGATCAAGCCCCTTTGTTGCTATTCGTTCGCTTTGGGAGCTCGCGGACCGGGAGCGTTTGAGGTTCCCTCGAGCGTCCGCCATCTTGAAAACGGACCTTTACGTCGATGACGTCTGCACTGGAGCTCCCACAGTTGAGGAAGCTATCCTGTTACGTGACGAGTTAGTCCAGATTTTGGCTTCCGCTGGCTATGAGTTGCGTAAATGGGTGTCCAACTCGCCAGCGCTATTGGACGGAGTGTTGGAGGATCATAAGCAGGATCCTCACTTGTTTGAGAACGTTGACAACCCCGCCATGTTGGCCGTCCTCGGCGTTCAGTACCGACCAGTCCAAGACACCTTTACCTATGATGTCGACTTGGAGTCACCAACCACTTGGACTAAACGACTGGTGTTGTCTACTGTCGCAAGGACCTTCGACCCTAACGGTTGGATCTGCCCGGTATTGTTTTGGGCGAAATGCTTCCTTCAGCGCCTTTGGACCGCTGAACTCGGTTGGGACGAGCCACTTCGGGAAACCCTGTTGGAAGACTGGCTCCAATTTGTATCCGCACTTCCTGCGGTCAACGAGGTCGCGCTACCACGTGCCATCCTCCCCCCTGGGGGTTATACTGCTACCCTTCATGGGTTTTGTGACGCGTCTTCCAACGGTTATGCCGCCGTTGTTTATCTGCGTACCGTCAGCGCGACAGGCCAGGTGAAGCTGTCACTGGTCATGGCCAAGAGCAAGGTGGCCCCCCTCCGCACGGCATTGACCATCCCTAAGTTGGAGTTGTCAGGGGCGGCGCTTCTTGTGCGACTACTGAACCACGTGGCGCATACGTTGGGTGGAACTGTGGACATTCGGGCTTCTTACGCATGGACGGACAGTCAAATTGTTTTGTGTTGGTTGAAGACGTCCGTCCACTCTTTGGAGGTTTTTGTTGCAAACCGAGTGTCTCAGATTCAGAGTTCTGAAACGTCGTTGATTTGGAGGCACGTGCCCGGAGACTTGAACCCCGGCGACGTAGCCTCACGCGGGTGCATGGCCCCCCGTTTGATTGCTCACCCCCTTTGGTGGGGACCGGCCTGGTTGACTCGCCGCGAGGATGATTGGCCTCGAACGCCAGTCTTGATGTCGGATCCTTTGCCCGGACTTAAGGTGTTCGCTGTTGGGACAAGGGACCCTCCGTTTGACCCGGAAATTTTGTTAAATCGGTACAGCTCCCTCGACAAATTGTTGAACGTAACCTCGTGGATCAGGCGCTTTGGTCATAACTCTAGGAATCCAGGGGACAAGCGCCTGTCACCGGTCCTCTCTCCTCAAGAGCGACAGGAGTCACTCCTCCTTTGGGTCCGCTCTGTGCAGGCCGCACACTTTGAAGGGGAGATAGAGACATTGAAGGCGGGTAGGGTCAAGTTGTCGGGAGCCGTCAGTAAGTTGAATCCCTTCGTGGATAACACGGGTCTTTTGCGTGTTGGAGGACGGCTGAGGCACTCTAGTCTTCCTTATGGGGCCCGTCACCCGCTTTTGTTGCCCAAGGAGGGCCATTTGGTTAAATTGTTGGTGACCGATCGTCACATCAAGAACTCGCATGCCGGTTGTAATGCTCTGTTAGCCATTTTGCAACGAGAGTTTTGGATTTTGTCGGCTCGTCGTACCATTCGTAGCATCGTCTTCCGTTGTATGCCGTGTTATCGGACTAAGGCCTCCACTATGCAGCCCCTAATGGGAGACTTGCCGGCTGATCGTGTCAATGAGGCGAGGCCATTTGCTGGCGTCGGAACGGACTTTGCTGATCCCTTTTCGGTGAAGACGTCCACCCTTCGTAATAGTAAGATTGTCAAGGCTTATTTGTGCGTTTTTGTCTGCCTATCAACCAAGGCAGTGCACCTGGAGCTGGTAACCTCCCTCTCGACAGAGGCCTTTGTAGCAACTTTGGATAGATTTGTGTCTCGCCGTGGGTTGCCTTCTTTGATTAGATCTGATTGCGGTACTAACTATAAGGGTACAAGTAACTATTTGAAGGAAGTATACACCTTCCTTAATGAGAGCCAGGTTGACATTGGTAGTAGATTGGCCCGCCGAGGGGTCACTTGGTTGTTTGACCCGCCAGCCTGCCCCCATTGGGGGGGTATTTTTGAGGCCGCGGTGAAAGCGGCAAAGGGGCACTGGCGAAGATTGTTGGGAGACACCGTTCTCACCTTTGAGGAATTAACTACGGTATTTTGCCACATTGAAGCTGTGCTAAATTCGCGCCCGTTGTGCCCGCTTTCTTCGGACCCGAACGATTTGGAGGCTCTAACACCGGGCCATTTCTTGATTGGACAGCCACTTGTCGCCCTGCCGGAGTACCCTCTTGTTGATGTGAGCCAAAATCGGCTATCGCGGTTCCAGTTGGTGCAACAGCTCGCTCAGAGCTTTTGGAAGCGTTGGAGCTTAGAGTATCTGCACATCCTCCAGCAGCGCGTCAAGTGGACGGACAAAACTCATCCGCCCAAGATCGGAGACCTCGTCCTGGTTAAGGACGCCAACCTCAAGCCTTTGTATTGGCGCCGGGGGCGCATTCTTAATTTGGTGGCTGGCACCGACGGGGTCCCTCGTTTTGCTGAGGTTTTGGTAGACGGATCAGTCATGAGGAGAGTGGTCGCAACTTTGTCAAGACTTCCAATTGATTAGCGGACGGGTAGGCCCGTCCGGGGGGGGTAGATGTTTCGTACCATACGTGTATCCGAACGCACACGTCTTGACATTTCGAGCATCTGACAGCTTTTTTTTTGACGTTTAGTTGTCTTGTCGTGATCCATTACGAGTTCACATTGGTTTTTGTTGATTGATTGAGATAATTACCGAATCTAAGAAAATCTCCTTTATTTGCAAGATTTTTGGTTGTGAGTAATCGTTGATTAGACGAAACGCCCCTAATTGTGTATTAAACCGGGCTTATTTGTTAATTGTCCGCGCCGAATTTGAGGTTAGCTTAGCCCGCGTGTGAAATTGAATAAAACATTAAAATTGTGAAAGTTGATGTGCATTGTGCAGTTGAACTATTATTGTGCTTCGTCCAGACGTGTTATACGCTGCTGGGGCAGCGTCTGTTGAAACATAGTCGGATCTGGTGAACCACTTGACCACACATCACTTTACACATACCCACACAGACATACAGTACCAGAGCCGGCTTGATCAAGGACTAGTCATCCCCTTCAGCCCACCGGCACCAGGTAAGTTACCTCATAAGGGCAATTTGATTTGTCTCCGCGAATCGCGGAAGGTTCGGTCATACCTTGCCCTGGGTTTGGACCGAACAGGGAGGTTGGGGAGGGGAGGATAGGGTAATTTATATAAAATTCAACGCCCCTCAATAGTGTTGAAAATTAAAAACAACCACTATGTGTGCCAGCTATATACGGATACGATGAGGGATGGGGTGAAAGGGAGGGAGAAGAGGTTTTAAAAAATGATTTTTGCCACCTCTCTGTCGCTGTTTATGAATGTGAAAAAATTCTCAAGTTCTGAAATCCGGCTAAGGGGGGAGAGGAGGGGAGCAAAGGGGGGGCGGGCGGCTTTGAAAATTGTTCGTCTTTGTCGAGCCCCCACTATCCAAATCCGTTAAAAAAAAACAGAACACGAATCTCTTAGTTTCTGAGATACGATGAGGAGGGGGGGAGGGGGAGAATGGGAGTTTTGAAAAATGATTTTATTATTTATTAAAATAACTGACAGCTAAAACAAACACATCAAGGACAGTACAATAGTCTGATTGCCAAACCAACTTTGGAACGGTCCCGGTCGCCGACCTGGTTGCCGGCTCGCTACGCTCGCTTTGTCCCCACTCCGATCCACTCAGGACCTGCCTACCACCGGAAAACTACCATGACCTAATCCCTACGCTACGGGGTCGCCAGCTCGCTTCGCTCGCTACCTCCCGCTTTGCATTACCGATATCACCACCGGGCAGGTTTTCGGTACACGGCTCGCTACGCTCGCGACTTCCTTTCTTCACACCACTCAGGACCTGCTAACCACCGGAATGCTATCGTGACCTTATCCTCACGCTGTGGGGTCACTGGCTCGCTTCGCTCGCCACCTCCCCTCTTCGCTTTACCGGTACCACCACCGGACAGGTTTTCAGTCGATGGCTCGCTACGCTCGCCATTTCCCCACTTTGCTCCACTCAGGACCTGCCAACCACCGGAATGCTATCGTGACCTTATCCTCACAATGTGGGGTCACCGGCTCGCTTCGCTCGCCACCTCTCCCCTTCGCTTTATCGGTACCACCACCGGTCAGGTTTTCAGTCGACGGCTCGCTACGCTCGCCACCTCCTCACTTCGCTACACCCAGGACCTGTCTACCACCGGAAAGCAACTGTGATCTTATCCCCACGCTACGGGGTCGCCGACTCGCTTCGCTCGCCACCTCCCGCTTCGCTTTACCGGTACCACCACCGGACAGGTTTTCGGTTGATGGCTCGCTACGCTCGCCATTTCCCCACTTTGCTCCACTCAGAACCTGCCAACCACCGGAATGCTATCGTGACCTCATCCTCACGCTATGGGTCACCGGCTCGCTTCGCTCGCCACCTCCCCCCTTCGCTTTAGCGGTACCACCACCGGACAGGTTTTCAATCGACGGCTCGCTACGTTCGCCATTTCCCCACTTCCCTCCACTCAAGACCTGTCTACCACCGGGTAGCTACCGTAACCTCATCCTCACGCTATGGGGTCACCGGCTCGCTTCGCTCGCCACCTCCCCCCTTCGCTTACGCGGTACCACCACCGGACAGGTTTTCAGTCGACGGCTCGCTACGCTCGCCATTTCCCCACTTTCCTCCACTCAAGACCTGTCTACCACCGGAAAGCAACCGTGACCTCATCTTCACGCCACTTCGTTTTACCGGTACCGCAACCGGACAGGTTTTCAGATGACGGCTCGCTACGCTCGCCACTTCCCCACTTCGCTCCCCCCAGGACCTGCCTACCACCGGAATGCTACCGTGATCTCATCCTTAAGCATCGGGGTCGCCGGCTCGCTTCCCTCGCCACCTCCTAACCACCACCGGACGGGTTTCAACGCCTACTATAATATTTGTTCAAACACCTATCGGCTATCTCTAACCGTAATGAAGTTACAGCCCTTTCTATTTGAGGGGAGGTTGGGGAGAGATGGGAAGGATACACAAATTTCACCACCATATTAATAAACCCCTCTATGTACAAAATCAATCCTCATTCGGTCGGAACCGTTCGAAGGAACCCAATCATAAATTGGTAGAACAAACGAATTTGCCAAAGTCGGGTCTGACCTGAAAATTCAATCACCAATGACTCTCGGGGTTGCCAGCTAAAAGTGATGGAAATGGTCAAATGTCATTTGAGGTACCCCACTCTTAGTGGTTATGCACAATTTCTATTCAAAATGACGTTATTTCTACATATCAGGTTTTTGGGGAAAATCTGGAAAAAAAACCCTAAAACTGGGAAAAAAAATTGCACCAGGCAACACTCCTTGGCAAAATACACAACCAGTTCATACAACATAATCCAGTTGGGGGATGCTAACTGACCCATTTATCGTATCGAAAATTTGGATATTTCGTCATTTTTATAAGATGGCCACACTGTCCGCCATTTTGTTTTTCTAAAAAGTCATAATCTTTTTGAAATGTCAAGGATGTAGGCTATAAACCGGTGTACTCGGTGTTGCCAACTTTTGAGTTTGGTAGAACAAAGTAATTCGCCAAAGTCAGGTCTGACCCGAAAATTCAAACCTCAGTGGCTCTCGGGGTTGCCAGTCGAAAGTGATGAAAATAGTCAAATGTCATTTGGGGCGTTCCATTCTTGGTGATTATGTAAAAGATCTATTCAAAATGTCGTTATTTCTACTTTTCATGTTTTCGGGGAAAATCTGGGAAAACACGCTAAAAATGGGGAAAATTTTTGCACCAGGCTACACTCTTCAACAAAACATACAACCGCTCGGTACAACTCGAACCCGTCAGATGTTGCCAACTACCCGAAAAATCGTGTCGAAAATTGAGAATTTTCGTCGATTTCACAAGATGGCCGCCACACCAGCCGCCATTTTGCTTATCTGAAAAATCATAATTTTCTGGAAATGTCAAGGATACAGGCCAGCGACCGGTATACTCGGTGTTGCCAATTTTCGAGTTTGGTAGAACAAAGTAATTCGCCAAAGTGAAAAAGTCCCAAAAATGAAAAAGTTTAATATTTTTCGGTGTTGCCAGTTGAAAGTGATAAAAATGGTCAAATGTCATTTGGGGCTCCCCAAAGTTGCCAGCTAGACAAAGTCTCCATTCAAAATGTCGTTATTTCTACTTTTCATGTTTTCGGGGAAAATCTGGAAAAATACCCAAAAACTGGGGATTTTTTTTGCACCTGGCAACACTCTTTAACAAAACACACAACCGCTTCGTACAACTTGATCCCGTCAGATGTTGCCAACTACACGAAAAATGCATTTAAAAAAAGTCGAAAATTCCACCATTTTACAAAATGGCCGCCACAGCGTCCACCATGTTGGATTTTCAAAATGTCATAATTTTTCACAGTTGCCATTAAAATGACCTACAAATTGGCAAGGTCAATGTTGCCGACTTTAAAAATCATTAGAACAAAACAATTTGTCAAAGTCGAGTGAAAAAAGTCGCCAATTTCAAAACGTCCCAGCGCGTCCGCCATCTTGTTTTTTTTTTTTTTTACTTTTTTTTCAAATCATTTTAGCCCTTTTACAAAACCTACGAGTCGAAATCGGTCCAACTCCTTTCCTCGCCGAAACCGGAAATGGACTCGGCCGCCATCTTGGATTTCAATCTCCTCTATAATTTTCCTCTACTCGACCGGAAGTACTGTACATTTTTCCAAAACATACCCCTAACCCATCTCTCACCCGTTCCGAGAAACGACATGTCAATGAGTGAGTCAGTGAGTGAGTGGTCTTGCAGTTTTATATAATATAAATAAATAAATAAATAAATAAATAAATACATAGATCTCATAAATGACATACTCTTGATTTAGCTTTCTCCAACTTGCCACTTGAAATAACTGAGTGTCCATCACCTCTTGTGAAGACTGATCTACCTCATCCAGTAATTACTATCGAAATGTCGGACCTCACAGTTTCTCCGCTCCGTGAGTTGTCCACTCGTAGACATAATTACCGCAAAGCTGACTTCGAACTATTGAATATTTATTTTTCTGAACTTGATTGGCGCTCAATTTTAGACGACACATCAACAAATGCTGCCGTGGAAGCATTCTATAAAATAATTCAAACGGGAATTGATAAATATGTACCTTTTAATCGAAGGCCAGGATCACGTAAATATCCTGTGTGGTATAGCAACTCTTTAATTAAAATTATAAAAGAAAAAAGCAAGGCACACTCGCGTTGGAAACGGTATGGTAACTTATTAGATTATGACGAATTCGCATTATTACGAGATAGAGAACGACAAGTCCAAGAGATTTGTTATAATAAACATTTGCAGGAAATGGAACGCAATTTAAAAACTGATCCAAAAAAGTTTTGGACCTACATAAAAAACATGCGTGGAGGCTCCAATTATCCAAAAATGTTATCTCACAATAACATCAATTATTCGGAGGGTCGGGAAATCTGTGAGGCTTTCAATAAATTCTTTCACGACGTATTTGGGGAACCATCAGACTATAGCCTCGTTGATTCATTGACCACGGACGAAGGAGATCACTGCTCTGACGTAATTTCCAACTTACAATTCACTTCGTCAACCGTGGAGAGGTCGTTGAGTGCCTTAGGCGTGGATAAGGGCCCTGGATGTGACGGTATACCCCCAGTATTTTGGAAGAACTGTGCAAAATCTTTGGCAACTCCTATTAGTACTATTTTTAATATTTCTTTAAAAGAAGGCACCTTCCCGAATGAATGGAAAAAAGCTCTTATAGTTCCAATCCATAAAAAAGGTTCGCGGACAATGATAGGAAATTATAGGGGTATTTCTATACTAAACGCAATTGGTAAAGTGTTTGAAAAACTGGTATACAACGCTATCTATCCATATATTCTCAGAGGAATCTCTTGTAAGCAACATGGTTTCTTAAAGAAACGCTCGACTGTCTCTAATCTGGCCTGTTTTTCTAACTTCGTTCTAGAGAATACAGATAACGGGGGGCAGGTTGACGTGATTTACACTGACTTTGAAAAAGCTTTCGATCGTGTGGATCACGTCATCTTGCTCAGAAAGCTGTACAGACTGGGTATACGCGGGGATCTTCTGCGTTGGGTTCAGTCATATCTATTTAAACGCTCACAAGCTGTTGTACTGGGAGGTTACCGTTCCGACTTTATTGAAATCCCTAGCGGTGTTCCCCAGGGATCTCATTTGGGACCTCTATTTTACAACGCATATCTATTTGACATCACTGATTCTTTTAAACATTGTGATCACTTAATGTACGCTGATGATAAAAAAGTATTTTATAAAATAACATCACTTGATGACTGCAAGGTCCTTCAAGAGGATCTTAATAACTTAAATAATTATTACGCGAAAAACAAGATTACTGTAAACGTGACAAAGTGTCAATGTATCAGTTATACACGTAAGAGGAACCCGATTGCTTACTCATATAATTTTAATGGAATTTTCATAAATAAAGTCAACAGGGTTAGGGATTTAGGAGTTATGTTTGACAGTAAATTAATGTTCTCGGATCACATAGACCTTATTAGTACAAAAGCTTATAAGAACCTAGGATTTGTTCTTAGGTCATGTAAGGTATTTAAAAATATTGGAGCTCTTAAATCTGTATATTTTGCTTACGTGCGCAGCGTTTTAGAATATGCGTGCCAAATCTGGTCCCCCCAATACATAATTCATAAGAACCATATAGAAAGAATTCAAAGAAAATTTATTAACCATCTTAATTATCGCCTCCGTAAACCTCCAATGTCTTACGAAGATAGCTGTCGAACCTATGGTCTGCTAACTCTCGAAGAAAGGCGTAAAGTGATGGACATGTGTTTGCTCTATGATACTCTCAATGGACGCCTTGATTGCCCGGAGTTGGTCGCACAGATAACTTTTAACACTCCCAGACGGCGCACTCGTCACACGCCAATGCTGCGCGTTCCTAGGCATTCCACTAACTATGCCAATAACTGTGTACTGACTCGCATTGCTCGAACTTATAACTCGGAATTCTCTGAAGTTGATGTATTTAACTGTAATAAACCGACTCTCAAAAAACAAATACAGAAAATTATAAACGGAGATAAATGACAAGCAACCAATCTTCTTCTTCTTCAATCTTCTTCATGTACTATCTTTGATCATTCTATCGTTCAATTTAAATTTAAATTTTTCAAAATTGTAAAAACGAAAAAAAAAAAAAACTAACTCTAACTTAAAACTAATTTTGTATTGTAATTTTATTTTGTTGTTCATTTGGAAATATCTAGCATTAGTCCGTTCGCATGTATTATAATATCCTAGTTAAACAGGGAAACCTATAATTGGCCATGGTCACTGTCACATGCATATTCTGTAAAACTTTTTTTTTGTATCGCTGTTGGTTACCTAAATAAATAAAATAAAAAAAAATAAAAATAAATAAATACATAGTTTTATATACGTTTACATAGAAAAAGTTAGCTAAAAACGTAAATATTGTTACGCGGTCCTCGTTACGGTAACGTGTCGCGATACTTAAGGTAATGTGCACAATGTTTTCGCGGTTTTTTGCCTTGTGTTGATTGGATTTTAGTTTTTCCCGCATTTTTTGTAAATTCTAACTAGATTCTGATTGGTTAATCGCTTAACATTTTTTGTATAAAAGACGAGGCTTTTTTGTGGTTCGGTACAGTCGTCGGCAAGCCAGTCTTAGGAACACTCTCCTAATAAAGAAGAAGTAGAAGAAAGAAGCAACCAGTGGTTTTATTCTCCACCAACCCAGTACTCAAGTGTGCCCAGTCTGCACACGCATAATGAAAATGCGCTCCCGGTACATGATCATTATTTTGCTGCGTAGTTATTTAAAACGGTGTATCTCCCAAGACATGCATTGAAGTCAATTTACGTACCCAAGGGCAATTTTGTTGGGCACGCCACGATAGTGGCGGTAAGTCCCCTCTTTGAGGAGTGGCTAGAGAGGCGCCACGGCGTCCTCACTTTCCGCCTGACGCAGGTCCTCACCGGACACGGATGTTTCGGGAGGTACCTGCACCGAATCGGGCGGGAGGAATCGCCCGGGTGTCTCCACTGCGAGGATCGACCGGAGGACACGGTGGAGCACACGGTGGAAGTCTGCCCTGCGTGGGCGGAGCTCCGCCGTGTCCTCGTGGCGGTGATCGGCGGCGGCGACCTCTCGCGTCCGGCCCTGGTTCAATCCATGGTCCGGAGCGAGACGGAATGGGAAGCCGTCGCCTCCTTCTGCGAAGCAGTCATGCTAGCGAAGGAGGTGGCGGAACGAGAGAGGGAGAGATCCTCTCTTCCCGGCCGCCGCGGGAGACGCAACGGGCTTCGGGGGCCACGTGGTGGCTACCGGCCACCGTAGATGCGGGCCTGTGGACGGTTGGCTATGGGCTAGCTAGCCGTCCGGCCATCTAACGACGACGACAGGCCGTGTCGACGGCGCGTTCGTGTTCCACGCGCGCCTCAAAGTGATGTCAGCAAAAAGAGAGGGGCCCGTAAGGGCCGAAGCCTGCCGGGGTTGCGGGCCTGTTCGAAAGAGATACCGCGGCCCCGGAACGTAAAAGGCGAGGAAGGAACATGGATGGTTTTTAGTCAGTAAGAGTCTGACACTCCCTCCCGCTCCGCCCAGAGTGGGGGGGGTCATTTGATTTGATCCTTAAAAAAAAAAAAAAAAAAAAAAAAAAAGGCTTCAAAATCAAATACTTGTGATTAACAGCGTATTTATTTGAATAATAATAAATTACCATGTTTACAAAAACAGCTTTAAAGGCTTCTATTGACAGCTTTACATCTTCATACTTAGACACTCGATGACAGTCATACTCCAGCTAGGTCTGCAGTTCTCATCAAGGTGCATTAAATGAGCCGCAACACGATATAGCTGCTGTAAACCGTTGCGGACCTCTCACAACTGCTTACCATTTAAAATTTCAAACTCTACGTCCCTACGCTATGACGCCGTGTCTTAAAGTGCACAACCTCTTCAAAGCTTAGAAACCTTCAAATGTGGTATTAATTTTTTACGGTAACTTTCGAGACATTCCAATTTTAAAGAGTACTTGCAATTTTGCACCAAATTTTTATGTGAGTTCAACCTTTTTGGAATAAAATCGGATTGGATTTTGAAACATGTATCAAAATAACTTGTAGTTTATATCAAAATCTCGAAGGAGTATTGATATCAAATTCGAAACAAATCACCGCCAAAATAACTTTCTACCCCTTTTTAACCCCGTTAGGGGATGAATTTCAATGCAATATGAAACGCGTCCATCAATTCTGTTAATATTGTTGATTGCAAAGTTTGAAGTAGATTGGACCAAGGAATCACATTTTCCCATACAATCTTTGCCCCCCCTTTTCACCCCCTTAGGGGTATAATTTCAAAATTCTTTCTTATCGTATGCCTACGTTATACAGAAAATACACCCTCCAAGTTTCAGGTTTCTACAATCGCGATTTAGGCTGTGCGATGTTCCATCAGATAGTCCTTCAAGACAAAGCATTTTTTATTTGTAGATAGTAGGATTTGTACTCATTTGTAATGTATTTGTAACTTTTCCGGCTTTATGTCTTATGTTAAATAAAAAATAATGATTGGCATCAAAAAAATGTTTTGTGTAAAATTGCAATTTTCTGGCTAACTATTTCCCCTATACTGCCCCGCTGAAAGTATTTTTTTTGCGATTTCTGACTTATTGAGTACTAGCTTTTGCCAGCGGCTTCACCCGCGTGAAGTTTGATAATTGCCCCATGGGATTTTACTACCGGGATAAAAAGTATCCTATGTGTTAATCTAGGTTATAAACTGTCTGTGTGCAAAATTTCACCCAAATCCGTTTAGTAGTTTTTGCGTGAAAGAGTAACAAACATACATCCTCACAAACTTTCGCATTTATAATATTAGTAGGACTCTAACCTGGGTTGGTTTGGAAGAAGTTCTTGATTAGCGTCGGAAAGAAGATCGATTGGAATAAAAAAAAATGTTTTATGTAAAATGGCAATTTTCTTGCTAACTGTACTTTATTTTTTAATTAAATTAAATCTGTGAACGGGGATTAACATTTTGTGAAAAAATTACGGATTGTTACCTAAGACCATTTTTGTGTAGCTTACTGCCCCGTTTACTGTTTCCACCCTGTATTACCAACAACTTATACCGAGGAAAGCCGATTTTCTTGAGTTCCGCTATTTTGGGCGTATTCACTTCAAAAATCAAATTTCAAGAAAATTGAGAAATTACATTTATCTGTATTAGATTTGAAGTATTAACAGCAACTTTTAAAGGTTTCCACTTCAATGGATTTTATTCTATAGATGTATGAAGTTAATTAATTTTAAACACAAAACCCTCTTTTTTACGTCTTTGGATGATTTAAAAAAAAATGCTGAAACAAGTATTTCTTTATTTTTAATAATAAGTATTTACTCTGAGTTTCATGAATCTAGAGCAATCAAAATTTTTTTTTTCATACAAGGTTTACCCCCCTTTTCACCCCCTTTTTCCAAAATTTTCCATAATTTCTATAGCCTAAATGTTATTCTGGGTTTATTTAAATAGATTAGTGAAGTTTTCATCAAATCCGTCCAGCAGTTTTTACGTGATGCGCGGTCAAACAAACAAACAAACACGAATTTTAAAAATGGTTTTAATATGTTCAGTTACTTATTTTAAGTCACCCTGATCGGGTTTTTTTTAAATCTTCAATGTCCAGATTTTTTGGTCTCAACGATTTTATTATATGTATATGTCACCGTAAAATTGTCAAACACGTTATATTACAATATAACGTGTTTTTTCTCGCGATATTGTAATGTCTCGAATTATTGTCAACTGAACATACGGAAGTATCTCTGCCCCCATAATCGGGACTTGGGGCACCCCCCCGTTAGGTTAGTTAGGTTCCTTTAAACCCTGCACTCGGAAATAGGGGCCCCGCCAAGGGGGGCTCCGTCGACTACGCTTTTTAGGGGGAATATAAAGTGTTTTAAGGTTATGTTATATTAATCGGTATTTCTCAGAAATGGTGCATTATCTTTTCATGAGAGTTGTGCCACTGGGCAAGGGGTCCCCTCCTTCCCTCCACACCGCGTAAGTTGACTACCATCGCATGCATTTCACGAAAATAATGCGTTTTATTGTAAGCAGTATGTTCATTTGACAATAATTCGAGACTTTACAATATCGCTAGAGATATTACAATATAACGTATTTGACAATTTTACGGTGACATATAGATATCGACGCTGGAAAGCGATTTTGTCGTACCTATCTCGAAAAACGGCATTTTTTTTTATTGCATCTTTGAAATAAGAAAAAAATACAGCGTCAGACGATTTGATCAACGTTTTCCTACGATGTGTTTTTTTTTATACGTCGTTGACTTTTTCTGAACTTTTTAACAAAACATACTTCAAAATGCTGTAAATTATACCATAAAATCAACTATTTTTAAGTTATACTAGGCGCATCAAATTAGCTTACCCCGGACATAATTCATAAACTGCAAGTATTTTCTTTTTTTTCGGATATTGTGTTGAGTATCAAATGTAAATGAATACCGTGTCGTTAAAAGTCCGGGGTGGTCATTTTTTTTATTAGAAATCATACGATTTCATTGATTGCCAAACTTTAACGTAAAAGTAAAATACGTAACCAAAAACCTTGTTAGTATAATTTTCAGCTGTAGTCGAATGCTACCACCTGATATGAAAATTAAACAAAACCTAAATTCGTTTATGTGTTTTTTTTACCAGTATTCATTTTGTGCATGTATATCTTAAGCAAAAATAATAACTACCGAGCGTGCAGATTGGCAAGTCTGGCTTATGAAAGCTTAAAGGCCTAGAGTTGGAATGGACGGCCATGAGGGTCAGATCCTAAAGAACTGTAGAGTTAAATTAAAGTAAAGTAAAGAACTGTAAGAGTTGGGGATTCCTAGGGCAGAAGAGTGCAAAGGTGGGCTAAGAGAGGGTCTGAACTAATGCAACTGCTAGAGCTGGGGATTCCTTGGGCAGAAGAGTGCAAGGGTTGGCCGAAGAGAGGGTCTGAACTAATGCAACTGCTAGAGCTGGGGATTCCTTGGGCAAAAGAGTGCGAGGGTTGGCTAAGAGAGTCTGAACCTAAGCAACTGCTAGAGTCGGGGATGTATGAGCTATACAACCCCTTATATCCTTAATGGTGCATGAGTGTGGCGCTAACGCTTATTTCTATTTACAGCTTGAGAAGAAGTGGCATAGTCATGGGCAGGATTGACCGCCCTGATGATGCTTCCTTCTCCCCGCCCATGATACAGAAGTAGTTAGTATCAATGGGCATAAACACCTACAGATGGTGAACAGCAGCGGCTAGCAGCTCGCTGAAGGGTGCAGCTAGAGACGGTGAACAAGCTGTGGAAGGAAGGTGAAATAAGGACGAGAACAATAAAGCGAGGTACGATACTCAAAGTATTTATTACCATGATGAGATCATTATATTATTCGTGCGCCTGCTAATGTAAGCGAACCTAAGGCACAATTATATTACATAACTAGCTGACCCACGCAACTCCGTCTGCGTCAAAAGTACTACCTACCTAAAACTACCTACCTACCTACCTACTACTACTATCTACCTACTACTACCTACCTACTACTACTATCTACCTACCTACTACTACCTACCAACTACTACCTACCAACTACTACCTACTACTACCTACCTACTACTACCTACCAACTACTACCTACTACTACCTACCTACTACTACCTACCTACTACTACCTACCTACTACTACCTACCTACTACTACCTACCTACTACTACCTACCTACTACTACCTACCTACCTTTTTTACATAAGAACCTTCTCCTGACAATAACAAACACAACAAAAAAAGAATTAGTGAAATCAGTCCAGGCGTTGTTAAGTTATGCGCTTACCAACACATTTTGCGATTCATTTTTATATTATAAACTAGCTTCTGCCGGCGGCTTCGCCCGCGTGAAGTTTGATTATTGTCCCATGGGATCTTACTACCGGAATAAAATGTATCCTATGTTTTATGTGGGTCATAGCGTGATGATATAAACGTAAGAGTAAACAAATATAATAATAACAAATCTCCGAACTGCTAAGCTATCGGGAGTTACACGTGTTATTGTGAGTCAACTATAAAAGATAGACATATGCTGTCTTGGGATATTTTTTATATAATTTTATGTGGAATATTTCCGTTATACATGATTTCTATGTAGCTTTAACCATTAAGGCTGCACACGCGACGGAAGCTAAAAAAACCAAGTAACTTCTCCCGTTTTCCCAACATTTCCTTTCACTGCTCTGCTCCTATTAATGGTAGCGTGATGAAAAGTATACTATTACCTGCTCAGGAGTATGTAGAATAATTGTACCAAGTTTCGTTAAAATCCGTCGAGTAGTTTTTTTTTCTATAAATAACATACAGACAGACAGACAGACAGACAGACAGACAGACAGACAAAAATTTTACTGTTTGCATTTTTGGCATCAGTATCGATCACTAATCACCCCCCGATAGTTATTTTGTAAATATATTTCATGTACAGAATTGACCTCTCTACAGATTTATTATAAGTATAGATAGAGCAGGGGCGTCACGACAACTCTTACGTAGGTTATTTTATTTGAGACATTGTTAATTGATTTGAAATTTAAATTATTTAATTATTTAAAATGAGACTGGAAGGCTTGGAAGGGCGCGCACATATGTTCGCGCATGCGTGGTGGTAGATCTTCACTCAACATGCCTTTTTTATCATTTTGTCTTTAAAATCTCATTCAGCGAACGCATGCACTCCAATAGTGCGCATCATTCAAATACTTCTATAAAAGTTTAACCGGAGACCGGATTTGTGGTTTGTATTTGTGTCGTCTTATGTGCTTTCTAAGAGTGCTGGTTTCCCTACGACTTTCCTGCAAGAGAGTGATGGGGTCATCGGGTTGGAGGAGGGTGGACCTTGGGCGTCGGATCCTAGATATCGCGGAGGGGACATAACTAGCTGCTGAAACGACTAACGGGTTAGGGTGTTTTTCGGCCCTATCGAAAAAACCCTGAGTCTGTGAGTCGCTTCATACACTGCTGGATGGTGGGGATCTTGAGGTCAACATGAAGTTGCTCATTCCTAACGTACCATGGGGCTCCCGTGGCCTTACGTAAAAATCGGTTTTGGAGGGTCTGCATCCTATGAAGGAGATGGGGTTTGGCGTGCGCGAACACGGGGCACGCGTACGTCATGATGGGCCGAATGCACGCGATGTAAATGAGCAATTTGCACTTGAGTGACAATTTGCTACGTGCATTCAGCAAGCAGTGGAGCCTACCGAGAGCGAAGGCGGCACACGAATGTACCGTCTTGATGTGCTCAACGCATCTTAGCCGCCTATCGAGAATGACTCCTAAGTATCTGGCATGCTTCTCCCAGGGGATCGGCTTGCCGAACATGGTTATCGGACTAGGGGATGGGGGGAATCTTACGCGGGGGCTAGAGAACAGTACCGCCTGACTCTTATCGGGGTTGACCTCGATTCTCCATTTCCGGAACCAATCGCCTAAGGCTTTGGCGGAGTTTTGGAGAATACGGCAGATGTTGGATGGACTAGGCTAGTGGGGATATCACCGATCCCTGGGGGACGCCTGCACGTATCGGATGAGGGGATGAGAGTGCACCATCAATACGGTATTGGAATGTGCGGTTTGACAAGAAGTCTCGTAGTATTAGTACGAGACGATCTGGCACACCGAGCTGGTATAGCTTGTATATCAGCCCGTTGTGCCAGACCTTGTCGAATGCCTTCGCGATATCGAAGAACAAGGCACCGGTCATCAGTCCCCGCTGGAAGCGGGCACCGATGTGCTCGACTATGCGGTGCACTTGTTGAACCAAACTGCTCTGTCGGAATTAAGCTCTTAGCTTCGGCGAAATCTTTGAGTCGCTTATAAATTTAAGTCTCTCATAGATTTTACCTAACACGTTGAGCAAACTAATGGGCCGGTAACTACTCGGCGAGGACTTGGGCTTACCCGGTTTGGGAATGCCTATTACTGTGGCCTGTTTCCACGCTTGTGGGAACACGTTATTGGCCATGGCGCTATTGAAGATAGCGGTCATTAGCACTATAAGGGCTGGGGAGAAGAGTTCGAATACCCTATTGGTGATTCCGTCTGAGCCAGGGGCTTTCCTATGTTTAAGGCCCTTGATTATATCCTCTACCTCTTCAGGGGTGACTGAGGGTAGGGGATTATCAGGGTCTTCTACGGGGGGTAGCGAGGTCCTGCGTTCGACTTCAGCATCCACCTCGGCGAGGTGGGCTGGGTCTACTGGCTGGGTACTGGGGGAGCATTGCTCTTCAATACTGTCGGCTAGGCATTCGGCTTTGTCGACGTCGTCGAATGCGACGGTATTATCGGGGCGCGTGAGGGGAGGCATGGAGGCAACTTTAGAGGAAGATTGCATTTTCCTCTGAAGTTCCCAGAATGCCTGGTGGGTCGGTTCGAGTTCGCTAAGCATCTTGTCCCATTGCTCGTCACGAAGTTTTTTGATGCTTGTGCTTACTTTGCGTTGTAAACGGCGCATAAAAACTTTGTTACTCGCACAGGGAAAAGAGGTATAAGCACGGACGGCCGCGTTCTTCTCGGTCAGCAGGTCACGTACATCGTCCGGGAGTTTCCAGCGGTGGTCATCCGCTGGAACTTCCCTTGAACAAACGTTCAGGACTGATTGTACGTGCTCTGTGAACGAGTTGATCGCGGCCTCCGTGTCAGCTACAGTCGCGATATTGTCGGGGATTTTATCCAAATGAGGGGATTCGGTGGATTTCAGCAGTTCGCTTAATTTCTTCCAATCCGTGATCACTTTGGTGGGAGGGGGCTGAGAAGGGTCAGAGTGACCGTTTCTCGGGGTAAACTCTATTACGACGGGTCTGTGATCCGAATTGATCTCGTCGATCGTCTCTATAGAATGTAATCGCAAGTTTACATTCTTTAGAAGCGCGACATCTAGTAGGTACGTCGGGTCTGTGATCCGGGTTATTAGGATAGTGGGTGGGACTCATCGGAGCGATGACATCGAAGTTGAGAGAACAGCAGAGATTATATAGGGCATTACCTCTGCTGTTTGATACATTACTATTCCACGCGGGGTGTTTAGCATTAAGATCTCCCGCCAGAAGGACGGAGTCACTTAGATCGAAAAGAACTTTGAGGTCATCGCTCATTTCGTTATTCGCGACCGGGGAGCCGGCTCCTGAGGGCGGGATGTAAGCCGATACGATCGTGAGGGGTTGGTGCCCTGTCATGCCCAGCCGGCAGACGGAGACTTCTAACTTGGAAAGAGAGGGGGGGTCTAAGGGGATGCAGTACAAGCTAGCTTTGTAGTAAATCAGAGTACCTCCTCTGTGACAGCGAGTTCTGTCATTGCGAACTAACCGATAGTTGGCAATTTTCGGGTCCCGGTTGTAAGGTTTCAAGAACGTCTCTTGAACTAAAAGGATATCTAGGCGATGGTCGCGGAGGAATGTGGCAATCTCATCAAGTTGGCCATTTAGGCTCTCGGCGTTAAAGGTCCCTATCCTAAGGGAAGTCGGTTTGAACCTACTGCGGGGAGACTTATCCATAATAGTTTAAGTAGGGGAGGTTCTTCATGGCTTTCTGTATGTCAGGGTATCTGAGGTAAACTTCTACAAGAAGATCCCAGTTACCTTTACAGGCCATCGTTTCGTCACGCATTTGAAGAGCACGCGGGGATTGGAATATGGCATAGGTGCTACCTAAAACAAATACGGGATCGGTAGAGTCAAAGTTCGGGGGCAACGGGCGGCTTGCCACTGAAGGTGGAAGAGTGGCCGTAAAATTAAAACACGCGGGGGGTCCCGGAGGTGAGGGCGGCCTGAGAGCGCTCTGCGGGGCGCTGGCGGTGCGGCCTTCTGAGATGTGGGTATGGGGGGTGAGGGCATGGCAGGCAATGCCATCTGTGGTGGGATGACCTGTGAAGCAGGTGTTTGGGCCTACCCAAACACCTGCTTCACAGGTCATCCCACCTCAGAGCCAGGAAATGCGCTTGGTGATTAAGCGCATTCCAGGGGCTGGGGCGTTGGGGTCGGAGTGAGGCAGGGGGGTCAGTAGTGAGAGATGGGCTCTCTCGCTGCTGTTTGTTGTTGGCCCATTTCGCCAGTTTGGGGGCCGACAATTTGGGGGCTTTAGGGCATCCGCGGTAGTTGGCGGGATGGCCGGACTCGCCGCATAAAACGCAGCTGGGGGGTTCGGTGCACAGTGTGCGATCTTTGGGGCGAGGGCAGTCAGTGGTGCCGTGGTCACCCAGGCACTTGACGCAACGCGGCTTGCCGAAGCAATTCCTCTGTGCGTGGCCGTACAACTGGCAGCGATGGCACTGAGAAAGCTCGCCAGGTTTGGCGGGCTTTTCAATGCGGATGCCTGAGAGGTTGCAGACTTTGGATAGCTTGTGGATTGGGTGATGCCCATCCACGCGGTCGCAAATTACGAGCACCATGTTGTATGGTGCCGAGCTAGTGCGACCGCCAACCTTACGGTGCATGCGGTGCACTTCTCTGACGGGAATATTTAGCGCGATAAGGTCGTCTTTAATCTCCTGAGTGGAGATTTCTAGGGGGACATTTTTAACTACTGCTCGGACAGGGATGTCCTCTTGCAGTGCGTGGGTGTGATACAGGATGCTCCTATGTGAGGGAGCGGTAATCGCTTGAAGTTGGGCTTTGTACTTTAATGCCGACTTCTACCGCACGAGCGTTTGTATAATTGATTTTACGCTTGTTTAGCGATTTGGACAATTCTGTCCATTTTCCCTTCTCATGGATGTAGATGGGAGGGGGACGGACCGTTTTGGGGGCATTCGCCGGGGTGGCGGATTGCGACGAGGAGGCAGCCGGGGTGGCTGAGGCCAAGGGGCTGTGCGGACGACTCTGTGTAGAGCCTACAGCCAAATTGGGGGAGCGTGAGCCCTGAGTTGCCGGCTTCTTGGCGGAGCTGCTGGCGGGGGCTTTGCCCTTCTTCCTCTTCCCCTTTCTGACGATTTGGTAATCGTTTTCGGAGGATGAGGTGGGCGACGATGTTTCGGAGCCATCCGAATCATTTGAGGCGGAGGTCGCCTCGTTATCAGAGATGTTTGTGTCCATCTCTTCGATCGGGGAAGGAGTTTCCTCGCTGGGAGGGGCCTCTATTGACTTGAATTGGCTTGGGACGCGGACGCGGGGTCAGCGGGGGAATTCCCTGAATTCCATAAGAGTCGAGGGTATTTCCTCGACAACGGTTTCCGCTTCCTTGAGTCGATTGCTCTCCTCGCGGAAGGGGGCGAGAATTTTCGCGTATTTCTCATTGTTGTCCTTGAGGAGGACATCAATGAGCGCGTCGAAAAGGACGGCCCACTTATTGGGCTGCGCCATTGTTGGCGGGGACTAGACGAGAGTTAAGCTCATGTCCTAAGAAATCCTAGTCCCGAGGAGGTACGTCGAAACGTGAACCCTTCGACAGTTAGACAGTTCCCCGAAAAACGAACCCACCCAGTGTTTTTCCTAGTGCTATGCTGTGCGAGAAGAAAAACACAAACAAACTCGCCAGCTACACTACTGTTTGATTGGCCAGAGGGGCCTGAAAAATAGCTAAAAGCCTATCACCTAACACCTAGCTCCCCGGGTAGGTGCGCCCGGGGATGTGTGGCCTCCCTGAACTTGTTTGAACAGGGAGGTGAGTACCTAAGGTGTGCCCTAAGCTTGTGATCCTGTCGCCAGTCTTATTGTGCGACAGGGCCCTAGTCCCGCAAGGGGCTCTAGCGCGATGGGGTAGACCCTCCCAACCGACACTAGGTGTGTAGCTGTGAACGAAGTCGAAGACTAGGTTTGACGAGGGAAGCCCCCAAGGCCAAGGTCCTAGCTCCCGATGCCAATGGAAAATGGAATGCCTCGCCCTGAAGGGGTCCGGCGGGTTGGATTGGGTCACCACCCTCTTGACTTCCTTAGCACCGTTAGGTTTCCCGTCAAGAACCACTATGCACTACGGGACGGCGGGCACGGGGCCTTCGATGCTCGGCGTAGCGGCGAACAAGACGGGGGGCGCGGAGTGCGCGGAGAGTCGGCGGTGGGGAGCGGAGCGTACGTGTGCACGCTGCGGCGTCCGGGCGTCGAATGTTTTTTGAAGACAATCTCATGATGTACTTCATTTTTTATGCCTACGCTCGGTTTACACACACTAATAACGGTTCGAGCGGGAACTGTAGGTACGACGCGAGAGCCGCGAGCCCCGTTGAGCCCCGATTTCGTAAAAGTAAACGGTGTCTATGTGTGTGTTGCTCGAGCGCGCTTTGTATGAAAATTGACTTCTGTACCTATATTATTTTATGGTGCGTCCTCGGTGTCCGATCTATAAACCTAAATAGGTACCTAACTACCTAGATCTTAATCAATAAAGGAAAAGTTACTTTTGATGTAGGTACTAGAAACGTATACAATACAAAACAATAAAAAAACTAACGACGGCTCAATATAAAAATCAAGTAAACAAACAGCTGCTACAAACTGGAAAAAAGATGAACAACGGCCGAAGCCGAAGCGCACTGCTAGTAGTACCTACCTATGTTTTTTTAAGATATTAATTTGGTAAAAACTCTTATTTTTACCAAATTAATATCTTAAAAAAACTGATTTTATTTTTCGTATGGAAAAAAGATCATAAAGGTAGGTTTTAGTTAGCACCTCTAAGACCCGAACATTGAATTTCGGTTGTTTGTTGTTCACTTTCATTTAGATTGATTGCTTTTGGAGGTAAGTAAATATTTTAGGTAAAAATACTTATCAGTACCTACGTGATAATATTTATAAAAGAAAATAAAATTACGAGATACGATCTTATTCTTCTTCTATAATGAAATACTTCGTTGTTCGTATCTCAACCAAGTAGTGTGTCATTTTCAACCGAATTCCAAAAAGAGGAGGTTATCAATTCGTATGTATGTTTTTTTTTTTGTTTTTGTGTTTGTTACCTCAGAACTTTCGACTGGGTGAACCGATTTTCATGATTCTTTTTTTATTTGAAAGCTGGTGCTTGTCGTTTGGTCCCATTTTAATTTGCTGAAGATCTGATGCTGATCTTCCGAGATATACAATGGAACTCTTCAAATATAGACGGCAAATCTGCAGTAATTGCTGCAATCGCTTGTAGGTTCATTGTTTATACTACATCATGACGTAACATCACGCCTGTATGCTCTGAGGGGGTACACAGATGTGTACAATACTCCCAGATTTCGACAATGTTTGTTGCCTCTGAACTTTCGACTGGGTTAACCGATTTTGATGATTCTTTTTTTATTTGAAAGCTGGTGCTTTCCGTGTGGTCCCATTTCAATTTGGTTAAGATCTGACGCTGATCTTCGGGGATATAAATGGAACTCTTAAAAAATACACGGCAAAGCTGCAGTAATTGCTGCAATCGCTTGGTTGTTTATTGTTTATGTAACATAGTGACGTAACATCACGCCTGTATGCTCTGAGGGAGTACGCAGAAGTGTACAATACACCCAGATTTCGACAGTTAGATGTGTTAAGTTCCATTTAATGGGATCCTGGAGAAATAGAGGGAATTCCTTCAATTTTATAGGCACACCAGAAGCGATTTGGGTAGTTTTAGGAAGAGTACGTTCTTGGAGTGATCCCATTTCAATTTGGTAAATATCTGATGAAGAACTTCGGAAGATAGGCGACGGGAACTCCTCAATTAATGATAGCAAATGTACTGGGATCGCTGAAATCTCATGTCTCTCTATTGTTTACACCAGTTCATAACAAAAAAGAAAGGAAGTGAAAGGGTAAGCACATATGAACCACTAAAAAGTGAAAAATAAAAACTTTTTTGCAAAAAATAAAACCGACTTCACACAAAAAAGTGAAAAATAACTTTAGCTTCAGAAGTCGGTGACAAAAAAACTAAATCAATCAAACAAAGGTCACCGACTTCTGAAGCTAAAGTTATTTTTCACTTTTTTGTGTGAAATCGGTTTTATTTTTTGCAAAAAAGTTTTTAGGTATAGAAAATGCGAATCGCTCGGGAACGCACACACACGTGACGGCGCCGGCGTTGTGTCTAGCCATCCGCGCGTCGCGTCTCGATACAAACCAATTACGGCTTCATGTTGTGCGTAATAACGTCTATTCTATATTACAATGTGACTTAATAAATAATTCTATAAATAAATATCCGTGGACTATTATTGTTTAATTTGTTTTCCATAGTATTAGTAATAATTTTTAAGCTTAAATTAAAACCTTTTGAAATAGTTACGTATTTTGGTTTTCCCAAAAATCCAAATATTTGTAATTTAAAAAATCCGTAAAAAGAATTTGTTTAAATTTATTAAATGGGTTAAAGAAAATAGCGAACTACCCTAAATAGATTGTTGGGCTGCAGTTATCTATAATGCCTAGTTAAGTAAACCGAAAAATATGAAATGTTGCGAACCCCCTTGATTAATGATAGTCACGGATGACTAATTTGTTTAATTTTGTGTTCTATAACTGGAGTTCAAGTAATATAACATAAAATAAGTATTCAGACAAAGTTATCTATTATGCTGTGACAAGAAATCTTAATTTCCTAAAATTTCGTTTTTCGATTTTTTTTTATTGACGCGCATCTCAAAAATGTTTAATTTTTATAAATTACATTATACATTACACTGCTCTATGCTATAGAAAAAGAAAATTTCAGTTATAGAATTATGTCCGGGTTAAGCTAATTTTATTGGCCTATACATAGATACATCAAAATCGCTATAAGTATTTTTTTTCGCAGTCCACACCTATTTCATTGTGCCTTAAGTTCCAACTACCAAGATACAGCAAAATTGCTGCTTCAAATTGAAATACCAATTGCTGTAACTAGTATAAAACGCATTTAGACTAACTTTTGAATGCTATCATTATTGCCATCTGATAAATTTCATTAAAAGAAATAAGTGTTCTAAAAATGACCACTCTGATTCAGCTAGTTTACGAGTTACGAATTTTTTAAATAGTTTTTTGGCTCTGGTGTAAAGTTCAACTTTTCGAGATACTACAAGATTGCTTTCTATCGTCGATATATATATGTCGGATCCTGATGAGTATGCACTTAAAATTAAACACAAACGCCTTTGTTTGGCGTTGAGCTGAGTCTAGAGGTATGGTGTTCGATACGGACCTCGGCCCCATGGATCGACAGTGATCGTTCGGGCGTGGTCGCGACACATACTGGTCTAGGAACTGCTCCGTGTTCCTTTTAAGTTCAGAGTATTTAGTTAGTACAGTACCTAGTGTTAGTAATTGACTCTGTAACAATAACTGTATACAAGTTAAAGGAGCTAATTCTCTAGTTTACCCGTATCCCACTCTGTGCCCACAACAGTTTGACACTTAGTACGTATTGGCCAGGGTTCTACGTACCTGGATGCGACATCAGAAGTGGGATACGAGCGGGCTGAGAAATCTCCTGAAAGTGAAAACAGTGCGAATAGACAATGGCGTGAACTGATCGAAAAACAGAGTTGCAACATAGTTGCTTTGATACCTATTCGCGCGTCAAACAACTGGCCGAGCCGTTGTTTCGTTTTGTTGGGTTCGATTCCCATAAACAGACGTGCGCGATGCACAGTTCTGTGATGAGGTGACTCTCCACCGTCACGCAGCCTGTCTGGCAAAGACGTGAAACAAAGTGAGTGAGAACGAGTAAGGGTGTGTGAAATCCGGTGAGTCGTTACCATTTTATAAACAGCTACCACGGAATGTTTCTTAAATGAAACATTATTTCATGGTTTCGTGCAATGTGGTTTTGGATTTTTAAAGTGATCGTGTTATTTTACTTTGTTGTTTTGATCATGCCTTATTATGATCTCCTCGTTAGCCCGTTGGGTTATCGTTGTCGTGACCGCGACTACTTGACGGTCCTGGGTTTGATTCTCAGGTTAAACGGAATGTACTGTTTGGTGCATCTCTGCATGGTTCTTGCTTTTGCAAGTGTGATGTCATGATGCAACTTAACTTCGTTGCTTTTATGATGATGTTTAAAGTAGGATCTACCCGTTGGCCCGTTATGCTCGTGGTCGTAGGCGTAGGCGTGGGTTTTGGGATCGATTCCCGAGTCGAAGGTGAACTCATTGATATCATAGAATGATTACATTTTGTGTCTACGCGGTTTATGTAGGTGGCTGAAAGTAATTTTAACAATGAATGAAAATACTTATACCGAGTTGGTAATTGTAAATAGAAACATACCTACTTAAACTGAAATTGAGAATCTCCTTACCTTTATCGCGTTAGAATCAGTCGGTTATGACGTTTAGTTATGGTAACAGACGCTGTTTTGATAGTTTTAGTGAAAGGGTGCTAAGCACCTCTGTACAGCCATTTAGGCATTGTGACGTGATGTTTTAATTTGTTTTGTATTACGTGCTTTTCCGATAAAAGCGAAAAATTCCTCATTGTAAACACGACGTCAAAGTAGGTGTCAATGTTTTCCAAATTATTGAAATTAAAAGTGTTTTAGATGTGATAAAAAAAAATGGGAAGGAAATAATTAATTTAGAAGTCATGGTCTGCCTAGCCTTTTCCCAATTATGTTTGGTAGGCTGAGTATACTGGTGTCCGGGGCGACAGTCTGTTTTGCTACCGCAGCCCGCGCTTGGTGCCGGGTGATGCGGTGCCCCTTGGTGGGACTGATTGTCAGACTTTTTGGGCCACTCACTGCCGGTAGCGAATGTCTGGGGTCGGCTAAAAAGCCCACCACACTATTCGCAGTTGAAAATCCATTAAAACTTTGAATCAAAATATTCTAACAAAGTCTCGGTTATAACATTCATGTAATGATGGTACATTATAAAAGAATGATTGCGATGTAGCAAGATGTGCACGATAAAAGTTTCCATAGTAAAAATAAAAGGAAACTGTCAATTAACTCTAAAGTAATGCTGACTAATCAGAATATATGATTAGCAGTGGCTAAAGCAGAGCAACCAGCATCCGAATGTGTGTCTCGGCTGTCTATGGTGACGACTGTGACGAGCTGAGCTCCGTCGAGCCTGATAAGAATTGTGGATTATTTTTCATCTCCTATATTGTGGTAAATTTGATCCATTAACAAACTCAGGTGCCAAGAGGTTTCAAATAAAAGAGATTTTGTTTGAATGCTATTGGCAGAAAGTCATATTGTTACGTGTAAAATCCACGGAACAGATTTAATTGTGAGAATATGACAAACGTTTAGTCATTGATGTCATTACTTATGTGTTACGGTATCATGATAAGTCATGAAAATAACCAATATTCATTGTTTGAATAGCTGAACCATAAAGAACTCGAAACGTAATCATAATAAAGTTTAACAAAGCTTGATTGTTGAATGAAAGCGGTTTCATTAAAGTCTTTGTAATGAGCTTTCATAACACAGGATAAGCAACATGAGTGCCGAATTATAACATTCGGTACTGTGTAACGCGATCACCGAATGTCAGAGAGCCTTTGTTAGTGCTTTATGGTGAATCTCACTAGGCTTCGTCATTGTTTACGTCAAAGATGCCGCGTTGCTGTCGGCATCGATAGAGCAAGGTTTAAACCTAAACATTGTTCTCGTCTTACTTGTAGTCATCTAGGTAAACCAAATGATGACTAATGACTCTGGTATATCAAATAAAAAGCTCTTGGGTGAGTTCACACCAGTAAATCACTAACTGACTACTTAAGCGTGTCTTGAATCGATTAAGTGATGATGCTCAAGTAATGTTGATGCAGGGCTGTGCCCTTGATGCAGTGTCGAAGAAACTAATGTGAAACTGTACTTTAGAAAATAGCATACAAAACAAACTCCGTATGATTACAACAGGTAGGTATATTAGAAGGTGCCTGCTGTGACGACTTATTTGCTTTTCAGTTGGTAATTTTGATTAAAAAAAACAATGAAATACGATATCAATCGAAATCAAACCAAAGTTGGAAAGTTTATTTTTCAGTTTTTTTTGGTTGGTACCTAAGGTTCTTATGGTGACGCTATGGGCTAAAAGGCCTTAATTTCAAAACGTAATATTGATGCGTTTACGATAAAGTTAGTAGAACGCTGAAAAGTTAAGTCCTATAACGTAAACTGAATCAAAGGTGTCGACTACTAATCTAGTAATGGTGGAGTCGTAGTCACAGGGATGACTGTGTAGCCACAGAGATGGTTACGGGCCTAGTCACTGAGATGACTACGGTCGGTTGTGGTCACTAGGATGACTGTGTAGCCACAGAGATGGTTACGGGCCTAGTCACTGAGATGACTACGGTCGGTTGTGGTCACTAGGATGACTGTGTAGCCACAGAGATGGTTACGGGCATAGTCACTGAGATGACTACGGTCGGTTGTGGTCACTAGGATGATCTCTGTGTAGCCACAGAGATGGTTACGGGCCTAGTCACTGAGATGACTACGGTCGGTTGTGGTCACGGGGATGATCACTGTGTAGCCACAGAGATGGTTACGGGCCTAGTCACTAAGATGACAATGGGCAGATGTGGTCACTGGGATGACCACTGTTGTAGCCACAGAGATGGTTACGGGGCCTGGTCACAAAACTGACTATGGGCAGAAATGTCACTGAGATGACTACTGTTGTTGCCACCGGGATGGTTAAGGTGCCTGGTCGCTGGAGATGAATATGGTTGGTAGTGGTCACTGTGAGGTCTACCGCGTAGCCATAGGGACGGCTACGAGGCTTGGTCACTAGAATGACTGGTCGGTAGAGATCACTGGGATAGCTACTGAGGTAGTCACAGGGAAGGTTACAAGATCTGGTCACTAGGATGACTAAGGTTGTGATGGTCACAGAGATAACTATCGGAAGCCATAAAGATGGCGGTAAGGCGAAATGACATAGCTGGATTAATTTAGATTTAGGGATATTACTACTAAGATAGCTAAATTGTCCGTTTTATTCTGAGTAGCTAAATTGTCCGTTTTATTCCGAGTTTTCGAGTTCCTGTTAAAAGGTACTTGCACTTTGTTTGGTTGACTATTCTGTTCTGAGTCCTAAATTGCTGGACAGACTTTGTCAACAAACGACATGATTTTGATGATAACATCCTATAATAATGGGAAGATCTAGTTAGACTGATAATTTAGTAACAAGAGAAGTTTGAGACTTTCTCGGTGAAGTCAGAATGACCGAACGGTATCCTGCGATGGGAATCTCTGGTATTGCAGGTTTACACACGAGGACGTGTGTCTTGCAGGATGGCCGTGTCGGATCCTGATGAGTATGCACTTAAAATTAAACACAAACGCCTTTGTTTGGCGTTGAGCTGAGTCTAGAGGTATGGTGTTCGATACGGACCTCGGCCCCATGGATCGACAGTGATCGTTCGGGCGTGGTCGCGACACATACTGGTCTAGGAACTGCTCCTTGTTCCTTTTAAGTTCAGAGTATTTAGTTAGTACAGTACCTAGTGTTAGTAATTGACTCTGTAACAATAACTGTATTCTCTAGTTTACCCGTATCCCACTCTGTGCCCACAACAGTTTGACACTTAGTACGTATTGGCCAGGGTTCTACGTAACTGGATGCGACATATAAAAATCAATTGCTGTTCGTTAGTCGCACTAAAACTCGAGAACGGCTGGACCGATTTGGCTCATTTTGGTTTTGAATGATTTGTGGAAGTCCTGGGAAGGTTTATAGTAGTAGGTAGATAGTAGTAGGTAGATAGTAGTAGGTAGGTAGGTAGTAGTATCTGACAGGACAACGTCTGTCGGGTCGGCTAGTGTTCAATAAAACAAGCATTAGGTAACATTTGTTTTATTCTCAGCACGCACTAAATGATAATGATAAATGATATTTATTCAGCAAAGTAGGTTTTCTCAAACACTTTTTTTTTTTAAACTAGATGGGGCCGGTGTTTCGTACCTGACAACTCTGAGAAGAAACAGCCGAAACAAACTCAGAGGTCATAGTCTCTTATGAAGTCCAGACAATCTTGCTTAATTCACATGAGGACTATGCAGATTAGTGTCTGAGATGGTCTTTTGAAGAAAGAACCACACAGATTTGAGTGGACCTGTCCAGTCAGTGCAAGCATTTGTCAGTTATCGTGTAGCTCGACTTATAACTCAAGGAGCTCAACGAAACGACGAACAATGCCAAAGAAAGGTCATTTGGGTAGTTCGCTTATTATATAGTACTCAAACTGCCAGACAGTCGTGGGAAAAAAAAAACAAAATGCGACCCACATGGTCCTCACATTCACAATTATTAAATAAAATAAATAATAATTTACAAAAACGAATGTCAATAAAAATACGATATGTCAAATACACACATAAAAACAAACAAAAAAAAAGTAAAAATAATAAAATACTGAACTAAGTATTCATGTCAATTCATTAAATGTCAGTCATAAGTAAATATTCATGTCAAATTCACACACATAAAATAAAATTAAAAAATAAAAAGAACGTAAAAAATAATAAAATACTGAAATAAGTATTCATGTCAAATCATTCAATGTCACAGTGTATAAAATAAAGGAATCAACAATAAACCAAAGTCCGAAATTTCAACATTCACAGAGCAAATTTCATTAGAGCAGTTTAATCCCAAGCCTTTTTATCTTCAATATAGTGATTGACATGATAGAAAGCTTTCAGGCATAGCTTCTGTTTTATAAACGATTTGAATTTATTCAGCCTTAGTACTTGAATATGGCTCGGAAGTTTATTGTAAAAACGTATACATTGGCATCTGAACGTACCCCCTATTTTTTTGAGCCTCATTGCAGGAACAACAAATTTGTGTTTGTTCCTCGTATTTATGTTGTGGATATCACTGTATTTTTTAAACAAATTAATATTTTTGTGTGCGTACAAAAGGTTTTCATAAATAAACTGAGAGGGCACAGTAAGAATATTAATCTCCTTAAATTTTTCTCTGAGGGAGTATCTGGGACTTAGTTTATAAATTGAACGAATTGCCCTTTTTTGTAAAACAAATATTGTTTGAATATCGGCGGCATTGCCCCACAAGAGAATACCGTACGACATCATGCTATGGAAATAACTAAAGTAAACTAAATGAGCTGTCTCTAAATCAGTTAAGTCACGAATTCTTCTAACGGCGTATGCTGCAGAGCTAAGTTTTTTCGACAATTTGTTTATATGTGGGCCCCACTGAAGCTTGGCATCCAAAGTTATGCCTAAGAACACTGTGCTATCTTCCGGTTTCAGCTCTTCATCCTTAATTAGTACAGTAGTTTCCACTTGTCTTACATGGGGTATCGTAAACTTAATACATTTAGTTTTTTTTTCATTTAAGAGTAGATTATTAACATTAAACCAATTAACAACTTTTGCCAGGGCGCTATTAACATTATCCATAACTGGCTGCTGACGTTTGAGTTTAAATAAAAGAGAAGTGTCGTCTGCAAACAATACCACGTCATGATTATCCTTTATGAGGTAGCACAGTACTCTATTTTCAAACTGAAAATGTAGGGTACTTATAATTACCTAATTAGTTAAGGTTAACAAATACCCACATAATTCATACATAACAAATACCTTTTAACCAACTTCAAAAAGGAGGAGGTTCTCCATTCCTAGCCAGAGATGACTGGATTGTAATACCAAATGATTTGAAAAGAGTAACCAGAGTTTCTTGCCGGTTCTACTCCATAGAAAACAACCAACACGAATCGTGCAACATTATCGGCATTCAAGGGTTCTAGGTCTATGTGAATAAATGTTTCAATTTAGATTTTTGATTCCAAGGCAGCATACTACTGGAATAAAATTATCCTGTGTTCTAATCCAGCTCATGCTAGCAATATGTAAAACCAATTTAATCTCAATCCATTCATTTATTTTGCATCATAACGTAACTGATAGACTAGAGTAAGAGGTGCTTTTGGATTTGATTTATAATAATATGTAATAGGGATGGCAAACTCTAGGGCTGCGTTTCCACTTGTAGTGGCGGCAGATAATGGTGAAGTTTTAAATGTTATGTGAATGAGCAGTGAGGATGACTGTTTACGAACTGCTCATCTATTACATCCCGACAACCAGAATTGGCAGCCATATACAAAATGACAATGTTAGTGCATATAATTATTTTAATACAGTATTATACATAATATTCATTGACATTACTAAATATAGCACGGGAGCTTGTTTAAATGCTAGAGTAATTATGAGGACAGTTTCAGCACAAAACACAACCCCTAATCAGTCATCAAGCCACAATGAATGCACCATTATCCTGGAAGGCACTGAAGGCAGGCAGGTCCGCGTGCTACCTGCGATTGTTCCCGCGTGCGTGCCCGCGCCCTCGCACATATGTTTTATGGGCGTGCTTGCCGGTGTGCTCCTGCGTAGGTGGCGCGAAACGGTCGGACTTACCGCCATGTGCAGGGGCGGGCGCAGTCGGCGCCTGCAGCGAGCGCAGCGGAGCGTGCGCACCGTTAGAGCGGTCGGGTGCTGTGGGCGCAACAGCCGCGGGAGGCGGTGCGGGCTGCGGTTCGCTCATGTTCACCTGCTCGTTGAATAGCATACAGAACTCGCCCACTTTCTGTATATCACCAGACTTGCCGGAGTAGAGGGTAAGCGCTGAGCGCCACAGGGAAGCGTAGCCACGCGTCAGGCGTACGATGTCGCCGGGCTGTAGTAGTGCGCCCGGCTCGTCCCACACGGACAAGTTCACCAAGGCCGTGGCGTCCGCCACGCGTAGGGTGCGCACCTCCCGGGCTTCCTTTGTCAATGTTGGTGGACCCACCTCGAGCACGATGAACTCGGCATTTATGTTTTTCATGCCGGGTTTTAGATCCTTTATTTGTACGTACTGTATGTTACTCATTGTAGCTATTGTAACTTGTTTTCTTTGATCTATAAGAATTTGATCATATAAATTGAAATTGACAGGAATCTTGAATTATTGTTGTTTTCAATTTGTCATAGTTTTATTGCAATGAGACTGACATTGACACATTTGACAGTTGACACTGAACGGCGCGTACCGATTAAAGCTGTAAACGATATGAGCGTCCATAAACCCATTCCAAATTACCATCACAAGCGCGATATCGATGTCCCTTGAATCGTCATAGATGACGTCATGACATACGCCATCTTGCGATTACACCGACCATGCCCCAAATAAATATCATCGTGAGCGCTGTCTAATGGCATGATGACAAATCTTAGCTGTCATAATCGTGAAAACTAAGGGTGCAATCCGAGAAATGAAATAATCACTCACAGCGCTCACATCAATATTTTGCGTTCCGATATAGATTTCACGATTACGTCAGCTAAGAGCTGTCATCAGGTTATTTGACAGCGCTCACGGTGATATTAATTTGGAGCATGGTCGGTGTAATCGCAAGATGGCGCGTGTCATGACTTCATCTATGACGACTCAAGGAACATCGATATCGCGCTTGTGATCGCGCTCACGGTAACTCGGAATGGGTTTATGGACGCTCACAGCGTTTACAGCCTAACTCGGAACGCGGCCTAAATGGGAACGCAAAATATTGATGTGAGCGCTTTATTATTTATTATTTAATATCTTGGAATGCACCCTTCGATTAGTTCGATAAGGCCAAACAGTACATTTTGTATTAATTTGTTCTAGAACTCTAACGACCTGTCCAAATTAATGTCCTTTCTTTTGTATTCTTCGTAGTTTCGTTGAGGTCCTTCACAGAGTATATAATCACTACGTTTAAGGTCCTTGAGTTATAAGTCGAGCTACATGATGATAACTGACAAATGCTTGCACCACAGAGTACATTTTATATAACTGCTTGCACTGACTGGACAAGCCCAGTCATGGTTCTTTCTTCAAAAGACCATGTCAGACATTTTATGATAATATTGAGGGTTTAAAGAAACATTAGGTATATTTTCTAGGATCTCACATTTATTTTTTTTTTAACGGTCACTCTGCCAGGCGGGGCACACTTCACATTGGACAATAAGTCATATTCCATAGACTTGTACACAGACTAGCTAAAGGCAGAATACACACTTAACACCCCACCTCGATTAATAGTGCTTTTATTAACAAATCAAACACTGTTAATCGCTCACAAATATTCACAGTAAAACTTGAAATCAAATTAACATTCCGCTTACATTGTCAAAACAAAAAAATATATTATGGTGACACTAATATTATCCAAGAAAAACAAAATCATGGTCACCTTATCAAACAATAATTATCATGAAAGGATAGAAACCATTTACCTACCTGCTTTCATGAATACTATCATAGACTTAACACCCTCACACATGGTGCTTGTCTACCTATGTTAAATAATACCTACCATAGTTTAATATTTTCGATATAGGTACCGTAGTCACCTATTCTTTACAATAAATATTTAACCATTCACAAATTTGTCTAAATCTATCAAGTGCTAATGTTTTTGTAAAAATATCGGCTAAATTCTTTTCTGTATTAACATATTCAATTCTTAGTTCCTTTTTGAATATCAAATCTTTTATAAAATGAAATTTTATGTCGATATGTTTGGTTCTCTTGCTGTTCTCAAATGTTTTCGATATGTCAATAGCTCCTTTATTGTCCATGTAGAGAACACACTGCACATCTTTGTTTCTATTGAAACTCGTGCTTAGTCCCTTTATATTGATATTATCGCACGCACTTGTGGCTCCAGCGACATACTCCGCCTCTGCTGTCGACAACGCTACGCAGTTTTGTTTTCTTGAAAACCATGCCACAACATGCCCATTGTATAAAGTAACAGAACCGCTGATACTTTTTCGATCGACGTGATTACCTGCCCAATCAGAATCAGAGTAGGTTTCAATCACATTTTTCTTATTGTTCTTGATATAGGTCAATCCACTTGTTTTTGTTTCTTTTAAATATCGCAGCACTCGTTTTGCTTGCATCCAAAGATTTAAAGTTGGTTTATCTAGGTACTGACTCAGAAATGTTGTACTAAATGCTATATCCGGTCTTGATACCGTCGCTAAAAACATTAAACCTCCAATCAACTCTCTGTAAGGTACATCAACACTCTTACTATCAGTATCTGCTTGAAAACCTTTCGTCATAGGACACTTTGTTCCGTTTGCCTCAGTCATATTAAACTTTTCCAACATTTTATCTATTTGTCTTTCCTGAGTTATCTTTAGAGTATTTCCATTTCTCTGTATTTCCATTCCAAGAAACTTTTTAACTTCACCAAAATCTTTTGCATTAAATTCTTTCTTTAGCTCTTCTTTTACGTACTCTATCTCTTTTTTACATCCTGTTACCAAAATATCATCTACAAATACTATCATCCAACATGTGTCATTATAATACATGCAAAAATCGTATTTTGATCTGTTTAGTCCAATTCTGAGAATAAATTTATTTAATCTATCATTCCAGCATTTCGGACTCTCTTTTAATCCGTACAAGCTTCTATTCAGCTTTAGAACTTTACCTTTCTCTTTACATTTTACTCCTTTTGGTATCTTTAGGTATACATCTGTTTCTAATATCCCATTTAGGAATGCTGTTGGGATGTCCAATTGATGGATTTCAAAATCACTTTGTACTGCATGTGATAAGAAAGTACGGACTGTGCTCATTCTTGCGACAGGGGAATAGTTCACCGTAAAACCATCATCTCTTTGTAGAAAACCTCTCGCAACCAGTCTCGCCTTTTTTAGGTTATTGTCTTTCTTCACAAAAATCCATTTAGCATCTATTGCTTCTTTTCCATTTGGTAAATCAGTTATTGACCATGTTTTCATATCTTCTAATGCTTTCAGCTCTTTATCAATTGCTTCACTCCAGCCCAATTTAATAGCTTCATTATAACTTTTAGGAACATTTTCCATATCTGCGCTATAAGCATATTGTGTCTCATATTCTTGCAGTTCTTTTGGTTTAACTACTTTTCTTCCACTTCTTGTATATATTTCTTTTACTTTTTCTTTCACGTGTTCAGTTGCATCATCAAATTTATCATCATCTTCATCACTGTCTTGAGTATTTTCAGACAAAGTAGGACGTTCTCTAACTCTTAGTCCTGATGTACTTGGTCTGTTTTCTTCTTCATCTATTTCTCTATAAACCACTGATCTTTCATAGTCTCTTTCTATTTCTCTAATTCTATCATATCTTACATTCGTTTCATCAAAATGTACATCTCTTGAGATTTTAATTTCATTATTCTCTGGATCCCACAATCTGTATCCATTTGGACTATACCCAATAAATCTCATAGCTCTCGCTCTTTCTTCAAATTTTGATTTTCTTGGTAATATAACCATCCATGCTTTCGATCCAAATACTTTCATATTTGATATATGATTTTTACCATAATACAACTCTGCTGGGGTTTTAAATTTGATAGCTGCTGATGGACATCTATTTATTTGATACATTGCACATTTTACTGCCTCTCCCCATAACTCTCTAGGAAGGTTGGATTCCATCATTAATGCTCTTGCTTTATTATATACTGTCCGGTTCATCCTTTCTGATACTCCGTTCATCTGTGGACTGTATGGGTTTGTGTATTCCATTTTTATCCCATGATTTATTGCAAATTCGTTTATTGTTCTATTCTTAAATTCTCCACCATTATCACATCTAATTCTCTTTACTTTGTTTTCTTTCTGTGTTTCCAAATATCTTACATAATCTATTAAGTTTTGTGTTGCTTCATGTTTATACTTTAACAGATATACGACTCCAAAATGAGTAAAATCGTCTATTATTACTTGGTAGTATCTTTCGTCATTTAGGCTGGGTATGTTTACAGGACCTGAAATATCAGTGTGTAAAAGTTCGCACACTTTTTCTGATCGTGGCATTTCAACTCTAAGAAACGGTAATCTACATGACTTTGCTTGTATGCACACATCGCATCTCTTATCACTATTCGGTAAATTTAAAGTGATCAACCCATTTCTATTCAAATGCCCTAGTCGTCGATGCCATAAATTGGTTTCGTTTCTTGTCATATAACATTCATTCTCAGTTTTAATTTTGAATTGTATTTTATATAATTTTCCATCTTTTTGTCCATATAATCTCATGTTGTTTTGTATAATCTTTACCACATTGCCTTGAAATATCACATTACAATTTCTTTCAACCAGTTTACTTACCGACAATAAGTTCTGTGAGAGATTTGATACAATTAAGGCTTCAATACTTGAGCTCCTGGCTTTTCCATCCGTTTCTATAATTCCTCTCTCCTTGGCTTCCAAATATTGGCCATTCGCAACTTTTATTTTTACTGGTTTTGTCAGTTTAGTTATTTCAGTCATAAATTTTCTGTATTTTTCTTGTATCATGTTATCCGAGGCTCCCGAGTCTACTATGAACTCAATTACGTTTGACTCTAACTCATTGTATTCGCTTGTTAAATTGGTTTCATCATATGCAGTGAACATATACTTAGACATACTCGTATTTGCATGTTCTCTCTCATCTCTTGTTCCTCTTCTATTAAAATTTCCCCTCATGTACCGACCTCTTTGGTGGTTATTTCTGCATTGATATGCTTTATGGCCTCTTTTCTTACATTTATAACATACTACATTATTTTCAGTTGTAAAACTTGTTTCTGTGTTTGTATTGTTATTTTCATTTACACTTTTTAGTTTCATTTCAGCATCTAATAATCTTGCTTTTACAAAATCTATTGTTATTTCTTTCTCTGTTGACATAGTTTCCAACGACGTTATTACATTTTCGTAATCATCTGGTAGTGTTAATAATAAATGACACACTTTATCGGACTCAGACATTTTTTCGCCGATCTCAATTTCTGCTATTATATCATCGAACTTTAGATAGTGGTCTTGGAGTTTAGTGTCTTTTTGACATTTTAAATTTAGCAGTCTTTTCTTTAGTTGCAGTTTGTTAAAAACTGATTTTCTCTCAAAAATTGCTTCCAAGCACTTCATCATATCTAATGAATTTTCACATTTTTTTATATAAGCAATGTATTTATCTGATACACATTGTACGATGATCGATCTCGCCTTCACATCTAGTGTAGTCTGTACTTCTGAAGATTTTATAGCCTCTACGACACCTTTTTCTTCTAATAATAAATTCAGCCGAAATTTCCATGTTTGAAAATTCACTCCCTCTTTCAGAAATGGCATAGCCTCGTATTTTCTCATGTCCATTTTTCCTTTTCTTTTGTTTTCTTTGACAGTTCAAAATTTTCTTCGTATTTTCTATTTTAATTTATTTTGCCATATTTCATATTATACATTATCACAAATGAAGCCCATAACCTTTTATGATAATATTGAGGGTTTAAAGAAACATTAGGTATATTTTCTAGGATCTCACATTTATTTTTTTTTTAACGGTCACTCTGCCAGGCGGGGCACACTTCACATTGGACAATAAGTCATATTCCATAGACTTGTACACAGACTAGCTAAAGGCAGAATACACACTTAACAAGACACTATTCTAATTCATTATAATAATTCTAGCTATTAATATCTAATCGTACCAATCTAATCGTTACTCCATAGAGTAACTCATGGTCTGTGGTGTGTACTCCACAGAGTATATTATAATCACTACGTTTAGTACTCTGTGCACCACACCTAACCTTCAAATTCAAAAAGTCAAAACAACTAAAACAAACAGTTTCTCCGCGCTATTAAATAAATACAGGATCTATTTTTTATTTGTAGTCTTATGGTGCAGGCAACTTTGTATTTGTAGCTAGTAGTGACAATAAGCGGTAAAATGTTCAATCAGCTGGGTGGCGCGCCGAGCAACCCGAACAAGGATCTGGAGGTCACCTCGCCGCCAGACGACACTGTGTCGGCGCTGGAGTTCTCGCCGCCTTCGCTGCCGCAGACCTTCCTCGTGGCAGGCAGTTGGGACTGCCGGGTGAGTGACTCGCGGCACTGTGAAACTGGCGCAGTGGCATCGGCTCGCCGATCTTAAACCCTTGTCTCATATCGTGTCTTCCAGAAATGCGTCCTATAGCGTAGCTGTTTATGTTACCAAAAAAGTAACAAAGAAATGCCTGCAGGATTCCTACTCGACCATCCAGTTCTCACATGGGAATACTTCTTGAATTCTGTTTTATCAGTGGCCATGCTTACAATACATTACATTTTCTGATAGATATGTGTATGTATTTACTCTAACAATGGTACACCACAGACTAACTACAATACATATAATATATTGCAATGTGGAACATTTAAATAGGGTGACCCAATGAGCGGTTTTATCAAGACAAACCTTGGATGGATTTAAGGGAGGACGAGAGACAATACAGATGCTTATTTAGTATTGTGACTTGTAGTGTGTACCAACCATATTTAAATGTAAAGAATATTCTATCCATTGATATGACTAACATTCATATTGTCAAATATTGTGAAATTATATTGATGTGTAAGTCATTGTGCAAATATTTCTCTTAATTAATAACAATATAAGTTATTAATACTACTACTGGGTCTGTTGGCCTGTTTCATGTCACTGCTGGGCAAAGACCTCTTGTCATGACTGTCAGGTCTTTTGAGTCTAGGCTTATTTGATCCACTGGTAATTGGTTGAGTCGAGCCTGTCCTGCTAACTAAATGAAGTAACAAATATTGTGATGTTCAAGTAAGCAGCATGTTTGCAGGTGCGATGCTGGGAGGTGGAGGCGTCGGGCAAGACTGTGCCCAAGGCTGTGCAGACAATGGACGGACCCATCCTCGATGTGGCATGGCACGATGTCAGTATGCTGTACTAGGGCAGCACGCTGCTGCATACCTTTGTTCAGTGACTGGAACCTATTCAGTGTTACTCAAGTGTATTGTGTTTGCAGGATGGCAGCAAAATCTTCATGGCATCCACTGACAAGAGCGTCAAGTGCTGGGACCTAGCTTCCAATCAGTCAATGCAGGTGACATATTTTGAACAAAATTTTCATTTATCCTTTACTAGCCGATGCCCGCGGCTTCGCCCGCGTAATATTGTATATTAAAACCTTCCTCTTGGATCACTTTATCTATTAAAAAAACCCGCGTTGAAATCATAGTTTTAAAGATCTAAGACTTTCTTTTATAATATTATTATTAATATTATTAGTAATATTGAAGTGACAGTGATTCATTTCTATAAATAGTATAATTACATCTATAATATTAATATTAAAAAAGCAGAAGAGTTTGTTTGGTTGAACTCGGTAATCTCAGGAACTACCAGCTCATATTGAAAAAAACATTTTCCTCTCGCCAGCGAAGTCTCGAGCAGAAGCTAGTTTTTGAATATTTCTTAAAACTAAATAAAAAAATCGTTTAATAATATAAAAAAAGGCAGCCCAGTAGCGCTGGCAACAGGGTCCGAGCTGCCGGTGGCCAGGGCTCTTGGGAGAGGAACCTTCTAACAATACGTGCCGTGTCAAGAAGTGCTGCTTTCTGAATCAAGCCCTTGATCCAGCTGCCAAGCGAGAGCCTCCTAAGATGTTGGTTGAGGCTCTTGGCTATTAATCCATTGGCCGACACGACACAATGACTGCTGTATCCACATCTCACATGTCAACAACCTCGCGAGCCAGATCTAGGCTTTGATTTTATCTTTCTCTGCTTTCACGAGGTTCGCGTCATGCGGGACCGTAATATCAACAATCATTGTGCGACTCTCCAATCGATCTCTCACCACAATGTCAGGCCTATTGGCAATAACAGTCCTGTTGGTGGTGATAGGTCCATCCCAATACAACGTGATATTACCATTAAGGAGAACTGGGTCGGGCGCATACCTATTTATTTATTTATTAAAACTTTATGCACAAGTAAAAACTGTACAAAGGCGGACTTAATGCCTTGGGCATTTTCTACCAGTCTACCTTAAGGTGATGCAGAGACAATACACAGTAGGTGCAATAACAGAAAACATATAGGTACGAAAATATTTGAAACTAAAATAAAATATAAGAATAAATACATACATAAAACATAAATATATGTCGGAGAAGCAGCATCCTCCTTGACATGATCAGTGTTCACGGAGTCTAGTGGGAGTCATTTGGGTGAAATGCGAGCACAAAACAAAGTATTCACTGTTTCACACAATTTAATGGCAATATTTTACAATAACTAGTCTGCTTAGCAATTATATTCCAGCAGCAGGTTCGCTACACCTATCTAACTTCATCACCAGCGATCCGCCTGGATCCTCGATCCACCACCGTTCTCCAAGCACTCCTTGCTCTGTCACCGCATGTCAAGCCAATCAAGACAGTAAAGACCCTACTTAAAGAAATTAGTTAGATTTTACACAATATTAAAATGTGATAAATCAAATCACATTAAATTAGGATTTAACAAGTTATTTTAAATTAACAATCAATCTTATCAATTGCTCGTATTTATTTATTTATTTATTGACACACCAACGACTTATTCACTAATTAATTACATTAAATTTATTCAATTTCGACAGCGTTGCGGTGAACTCGTCACTTATAGGTGTGCACAGCACTTGTATAATCAATAGTTAAAATATTAAAATGGAAATTTATAATTACAAAATTAAAATTTACAAAGTATACATTGATTTTAAAACGTCAAGTAGTTAAATTACATTAAAATACGGTATAATTCAAAAATTAAATTAAAAAACATTGATTAAATTCGATTAGAAAAACAATTATAAATTAAAATTACAAAAATAACAAATAAATTAGAACATATTGCAGTAATTACAATTAAAATTGAAGGAATAAAATAGATTAAAATTTGAGTTAAGAAATTAGATGAAATCGTACAATATAAAATGCATTAAATGGATTCACACAAATACACAAATTAAACTTTTTTTAAAAGTAATCAACAAACAAATCGATCAAGAACTGAGGACTTTTCGTCTGAATTCATATGCAACGAACCATCAACTAATAAGTAATACCTAATATAAAGGGTGTAAAACACCTCTTCACAAAGCCGAAAGGCACTTGTTCTATCCATCATTGCGATCATTTTTTTGTTCTACACCATACCTTTTTTTTTTTTTTTTTTTTTTTAAGGATGGGAAATCATCAAATGACCCCCCCCACTCTGGGCGGAGCGGGAGGGAGTGTCAGACTCTTACTGACTAAAAACCATCCATGTTCCTTCCTCGCCTTTTACGTTCCGGGGCCGCGGTATCTCTTTCGAACAGGCCCGCAACCCCGGCAGGCTTCGGCCCTTGCGGGCCCCTCTCTTTTTGCTGACACTCTTTGAGGCGCGCGTGGAACACGAACGCGCCGTCGACACGGCCTGTCGTCGTCGTTAGACGGCCGGACGGCCAGCTATTGCCCATAGCCAGCCGTCCACAGGCCCGCATCTACGGTGGCCGGTAGCCACCACGTGGCCCCCGACGCCCGTTGCGTCTCCCGCGGCGGCCGGGAAGAGAGGATCTCTCCCTCTCTCGTTCCGCCACCTCCTTCGCTAGCATCACTGCTTCGCAGAAGGAGGCGACGGCTTCCCATTCCGTCTCGCTCCGGACCATGGATTGAACCAGGGCCGGACGCGAGAGGTCGCCGCCGCCGATCGCCGCCACGAGGACACGGCGGAGCTCCGCCCACGCAGGGCAGACTTCCACCGTGTGCTCCACCGTGTCCTCCGGTCGATCCTCGCAGTGGAGACACCCGGGCGATTCCTCCCGCCCGATTCGGTGCAGGTACCTCCCGAAACATCCGTGTCCGGTGAGGACCTGCGTCAGGCGGAAGGTGAGGACGCCGTGGCGCCTCTCCAGCCACTCCTCAAAGAGGGGACTTACCGCCACTATCGTGGCATGCCCTGCACGGGGTTGCGACAGTCGCTCTCTCCATGTCGCCATGAGATCGCGCCGGAGGTCAGTCCGCTGAGCGGCAATTTCTACACCATACCTGGGAACCTTCTAGTTACGGAGATATGGGGGGTCAAAGTTACAACTTTTGACAAGTTCTTTTTTAAATACTAGTTTTTTTTTTGTATGATTTTGACTTTTAACATCTCCACGACCCCAGTATTATTCAATCCATCCATCAGCAGCAATAATTTTTGCGTAAAGTTACTGAGTTTGATATCAGAATGCTTGGTTAACGGCTTTGTGATGACTAGTGATGAGGTGGTTTACACCGTGTATATATAAAAGGAATGAGAGGTCAACAAAAAAAAAAAAAACTACAACAACTTAGTTCTGAGACGAATCTGCCAACGTCGTGTGTATGTGTTCTCGAGCTTTCACTTTAAGAGTCCGTGCACAAAATTCACTCGCTAGAGTTTAGGCAAATTCGTTGCAATTCTATGTTTGTGTGCATTGTTCGTATAGATACACGCACACACGGGTGAAGATCGGGCGTAGTGATCGCTTAAACAATTTTGATCCTGTAGACCAGGGGTGGCCAACTTGATTGGACCCAAGATCTCCTGTTCACTAACGAGACCCTGTGCGATCTACCAATTACATACTTCTAGAAATCGTTCAGTACACAATCATGTACTTAGCATTTTTTATTTTATTAAGAGAAAACACATAAATGTTAAAATTTATACTTAGTACTTAACTACTTATTTACAAATAATATTAGTGTGAGCATTGCGTCTGAGTAGGTACCTATCTTCCACTAGTTTAGCATAATCAGGTTTGTAGTTGGAGATTGCCAGCCTTAAAGAATCCAATGTATGAGCGTCTGTCAAGCGAGAACGGTGTTTACTTTTTGTTTGCTTTAAGTAGGAAAATGCTGTCTCACATAAATATGTTGAACCAAAACACGAATGAAGTTGTTCAAGACATTTCTTCAAATTTCGATATTTTTCGTTGGAAACCAATGCCCAGAAATCTTGACCAGAGGATAATGTCGCAGCGCAGAGTAATAATTTCGTTTTGTAACATCATGGGCTCCATTTGAAATGTATCTGTACATTTTGTAGCCAATTCATAGATATCACTATGATCAATGGAATCATTGAACGGATAACTGATGAATTGAACCAAGTTCTCAATTTTTCTGAAGTCACCAAAGCGAATTTCGAAGTCTGCTACCACTGCCCTAATTTCTGTAGTATATTTATCAGAAATGAAATTGTAGGTAGGATGTTTTTCCATAATTATGATCCTTGATGTTACCAAATTGTTTAATTTTTTTCTTCTCTATGTCAACTATCATAGACGCTGTTTGACATTGAAACGCTGCAATAGAACTTATCATTTCTGTTGCTGATAATTATCAACCTTTTCATCAAGAAATTTTATTATTTCGTGCAATAGATCTCGAAATTTTTGCAAAAACTTCCCTCGACTCAACCACCTTACCACCACACGCTTCCCGCTTTTTGGTCATCGCGCGCCGAAAACAAAAGACTATAAAGAAGCGTAAAATCTATATATATAAAAGAAAGTCGTGTTAGTTACACCATTTATAACTCAAGAACGGCTGAACCGATTTGGCTGAAAATTGGTGGGGAGGTAGCTTAGAACCAGGAAAAGGACATAGGATATTTTTTTTTTTTTTAATTATTTTCGTCGGTATGTAGTGGTTAGGTAGGGGTAGGTAGTGGGTAGTAGTAGGTAGGTAGTAGTAGGTAGGCAGTAGTAGGTAGGTAGTAGTAGGTAGGTAGTAGTAGGTAGGTAGTAGTAGGTAGGTAGTAGTAGGTAGGTAGTAGTAGGTAGGTAGTAGTAGGTAGGTAGTAGGTAGTAGTAGGTAGTTGTAGCTAGGTAGTATGTAGTAGTAGGTAGGTAGTAGTAGGTAGGTAGTACTTTTGACGCGGACGAAGTTGCGTGGGTCAGCTAGTAGAGGATAAATACCGTGACAGAACAGCGATTGAAAAATTATACAAGATGATGCGTCCAGCAGTAGGTGATTACTCGTACGTTAGGCATTCTGGTCTGCGTATTTATATTTTTTGCCTTGCCACGATCGACTGGACTAACAGTCACGATCGACCGGTCGATCGCGATCGACCTGTTGGCCACCCCTGCTGTAGACGATATTATTTTAAAGTACATAATTATAAAGGCTTAGAAATAAAAGTCAGGAATGTGTGTGTACAGTATATTTATCACAATCAAAATAAAAATGGTTTAATTTTTAGAAACCAAAGGAGATAGTTTTTTTTGGGCCCACCTGGTCGTTGCATTTATTATTCATAATAACACCAAAAAAAAGTAACCATTTTACTATGGTTTTAAAGGAAATATTACGTAGAAATGAAAACGGAATCTTAAAATCATAATAAATAAGCTATGTTATGATATTTTTTTGCGAGTCAAATCATTCCTGTTGTGGTCAATGTCATTTGACAGCAAATACTTACGTGAATAGGGGCGTTTTTCTGTTTACAAAAAAAAGTACGGTACCTATCCGTTGGAAATCATATGTGCTATATAATTATTATAGAATCAGAAAGAATATAAAAATAAATATTATTAAACTATGAGCATTTTTAATGCCATTTTTATAGGTTTACACTAAAATCGCATAGGTGGTTTAAACAATCAACGTGGCATGAAACGTTATAAACCCACTTTTTTTGTGATTGACAGACAACTTCATTATTTTGACATTTACTTTTTCTGTTTATTTTGGTTTTCGTAAGTGTTTTTGCAGATTTTTCGCATTTATTCCGGTTAGACAATACTAAGCTAATTAAACCACTGGAATCTAGAGGTTATAAGGAAGAAATCAATGTAAGTTTCATTATTATATTGTTACATCGGACCTACTAGAACATTCGAGAAAGTCGGCAATTACAGTGTTCGTACGTTAGAAGTTCGAGAGAATTCTATTATTATTAGTTTTAAAGTTAGGTAGGTACAAACTCGCGACCTATTTATAAAAAAACATTAGAATTTCGACCGTACGCCTAGGGCATAAGGTTCATATTTGCTTGTTTTGTACAAGTAGGTTAGGTAGGTTAGGTAGGTACTTGTTTTTAGTAGGTACCTATCTACCTGCTATTTTTTGTTAGTGTTTTTTTATGACCCTCTCGAATGTTCGTCGTTATTCTGGTGTGTCTGTTGGCGAGTATAAATAGAGCGCTCAGGGCCACGACCGGCAGTCTTGTTTTGGCTACACAGCGAAGCGAATCGACGTGAACTTGAAGTGCGATATCTAAGCGAATAGTGATCAGTAGTGTATTTGTGATTAAGTTTAAAGTGTTTTGTGATTAATAAAGTTATTGTGTTGTTTAATCGGTAGTAATTAATTTATCTCATACCCAGCTCGTAACAAATTGGTGTCAGAAGTGGGATATAAATTATGCCAATCCTACCAAAGGACGACACGGACGGTATCCGTACCAGAAGTCAGCGACAGCAGGATATGGACCAAAGGCGGTTTGGGGATTCTCCGACACAGACACCGGGTGGTGTCCAGCCTACGTCACAGCCAGTCGCTGGCCCATCCGGAGTTTCTCCAGCATCAGGGGCGCCAGACTTGTCAGCTTTAATGGCGCTGCTACAGGATCAAGCTCGCCGTCAAGAGGAGCAAGCTCGCCGTCAAGAGGAGCAAGCTCGCCGTCAAGAGGAGCAAGCTCGCCGTCAAGAGGAGCAAGCTCGCCGTCAAGAGGAGCAAGCTCGCCGTCAAGAGGAGCAGGCTCGTCGGTTGGAAGAGCAGTTGCAGCGAGACAAAGAGGAGCAGGTCCGCCGCCAGGACGAGCAGATGCTCCTCATAAAGGATCTGCATGCAAGTTTTGGCAAGGACATCAAGTTGATGAAAGAACAGGTCCACCAGCATGAGAATCGCATCTCGGAGGCCGAAGTTCAGATTGCTGGGGTAAAGAAGGCTTTGGGCGAACTGAAGACTGAAGGCGGGACTGTAGCTTCGGTGATTGCTGCACCATCTTCGCGTGGTTTTAAGGTGCCTCCGTTCGACGGCACATCTTCGTGGTCGGCTTACAAAATACAGTTTGAGGCCGTCATGAAGGCGAATGGATGGACAAAACCACAAGCCATGACCGCGCTCACCTTGGGCCTCCGAGACCAGGCCCTAACTATTCTGGAAGCGCTCGGCAAGGACGTTACCTACGAGCAGCTACTGGAGGCGTTGGAGTCCAGATACGGCGACGCGCACCTGGAGCACGTATTCCGTGCCAAGTTGAAGGACCGTTTTCAACGAAGTGCCGAGAACCTACAGCAGTGGGCTCTGGAAGTTGAAAAACTCGTTCGGAAAGCCTACCAGTCTGCCCCTGCACTGATTGATGGAAATCTGGTACAGGCGTTCGTTGATGGAATACGTGACTTGGAAGTTAGAGCTGCCGTGAGACTTGGGCATCATGAGACCTTGAAGGACGCCTTAGCCCATGCCTTGGAAGTAGAGGCAGTGAGGCAAGACCACCGAACACACTACGTCAGGGAGGTAGTGGCATCACCTGTACACGACCGTGCGCAAGGTTACAGATCTAACTGCTACACAGCTAGAGAAAGGGATCATCTTCGGCCAAGTTGTCCAAAGCAAGTTGTGGCATCACCTGAACGCCAGCGTCCGCGACGATACAGCCCTAGGTGTTACACTTGTGGAGAAAGGGGTCACCTTCGGTCGAATTGTAAAAAGCGAAGCGCACCTAGAGAAGATCAATCTCAGCAAGGAAAAGCGGCTAAGAAGACTGGTCACCAACAGTGGAGAAACCACAACAACACAGACAAACAGTCAAGAAGACCATTGCCTGAAGATTGTAAGCGTAGTTCCAGACAGGAGTCTAAGGAAGTGGTGCCTGTAAGGATGCTAAGAACGGATCTTGGCGATGAATGGAAGGTAACCATACAGGAGGCTCAGCACAATGACTCGGACATCAAACCGATCTTCGAGTGGATCAAAGCTGGTGTTCCTAAACCCAAGTGGAGTGATGTGGCTGCGATGAGTTCCATCACGAAGAGTTATTGGGCGCAATGGAACAGCTTGGTGATCCAGGATGGAGTCTTGTGCCGTAAATGGGAAAACGCTAGAGGGGACAGTTGTCATCTACAAATGGTTGTCCCTAAAGCTAAGGTACCGGATGTTCTACGGCTCTACCATGATGGATGTTCTGGAGGACATATGGGGGTAAAAAGGACTCTCCTAAAAATTCGAGAACGCTTTTACTGGATCCACTGTCGAGATGATGTGGAGGACTGGTGTCGCAAATGTTCCAGTTGTGCAGCCGTGAAAGGACCCCAGACACGCAGCAGAGGTGCATTAAAAGTGTACAACGTTGGAGCCCCTTGGGAACGGATAGCACTAGACGTTGCGGGACCATTTCCAGTAAGTGAGAGTGGAAACAGGTACTTCCTGGTGGTCATGGATTACTTTACAAAGTGGCCGGAAGTCTTCGCCATTCCTAACCAAGAAGCAACAACTGTCGCAGATAAATTAGTTCAGGAAGTCTTCTGTCGTTTTGGAGTACCCTTAGAAATACACAGCGATCAAGGAAGAAATTTTGAATCGCAAGTATTCCAAGAGACTTGTCGATTGATGGGTACCCATAAAACCAGAACCACCTCTTACCACCCACAATCCGATGGAATGGTAGAACGATTCAACCAAACGTTGGAGAGATATCTGGCGAAAGTTGTGGAAAGCCGGCAAAGGGATTGGGACAAGCACATACAGCCGTTTCTTCTGTCTTACCGAAGTGCAGTCCACGAAAGTACGACTGTGACACCAGCCTTCGCGAACTTTGGAAGGGAACTACGGTTACCTGCTGATTTAATCACTGGAACTCCCCCTGATGCTCCATGTAGCGTAACAGATTACGCGAATGACTTGCGTAATAAGTTGAACGATGTTTATGAGCATATCCGACAGTCAGGCCAACAGATGTCTGAGAAGATGAAGACCCGTTATGACCAGAAAGCCAACGGTAGGGGTTTCGACGAGAGTTCACTGGTGTGGTTGCATAACCCAGTGCGGAGCAAGGGGAAGTCTCCGAAGTTACAAGCAAAATGGGATGGGCCATACCGAGTCGTGACTAGGATCAACGATGTCACCTACCGAATACAGAAGGGCCCACGAGGTGCGCCTAAGATTGTGCATGTAGATCGGTTGGCGCGATACTACGGGACTAATGATGCTCGGGACGAGCATGTCTAAGGAGGGGGCAGTGTTACATCGGACCTACTAGAACATTCGAGAAAGTCGGCAATTACAGTGTGCGTACGTTAGAAGTTCGAGAGAATTCTATTATTATTAGTTTTAAAGTTAGGTAGGTACAAACTCGCGACCTATTTATAAAAAAAACATTAGAATTTCGACCGTACGCCTAGGGCATAAGGTTCATATTTGCTTGTTTTGTACAAGTAGGTTAGGTAGGTACTTGTTTTTAGTAGGTACCTATCTACCTGCTATTTTTTGTTAGTGTTTTTTTATGACCCTCTCGAATGTTCGTCGTTATTCTGGTGTGTCTGTTGGCGAGTATAAATAGAGCGCTCAGGGCCACGACCGGCAGTCTTGTTTTGGCTACACAGCGAAGCGAATCGACGTGAACTTGAAGTGCGATATCTAAGCGAATAGTGATCAGTAGTGTATTTGTGATTAAGTTTAAAGTGTTTTGTGATTAATAAAGTTATTGTGTTGTTTAATCGGTAGTAATTAATTTATCTCATACCCAGCTCGTAACAATATGCTAGAATTTATGTGGGAAACTAATCCTCGAACAAAAAAAATTGTCTCCTTTGCGTTTATTTTCGCGAAAGCCGAAACCTTGGGAACCCAATACCTTCTTTATTCATTTAAATAATTTTCACAATATATACATTTTTACAAAGGTAATTGCACCTATTTTCACTTAAAACAATCATATTGCACCTTACATTAAATATAAAAATATCATAGAACAATAAGTGTGAAATTTACGATGTACATAATGTTTACTTTCTATTTTGCTTTATATTTTCTAAACGACTGGACCGATTTACATGATTCTTGCGTGAATAATGGTTTTAAGTCAAGTCCAGCGATTTGAGACTAATTTAAACGTTATACCTTAACAAACAAAAAAATATCATTTCGAGTTTTTTCCTTTCTAACCAGTCTGATTGGACTTTAATACTAAGATGATGATAAGTTATCATAAACTAACACGATTCTAGTGATATTATATTAATTGTTTACTTAATTAAATGTATCTATAAGTTAATATCACAAGTTTTCAAACACTAAATCAACTGAACGACTCACGTAATACACTAAGTATGGCCACTATTTGCACTCTGGTGTGGAGATAGGGTCTCGTCGCCGACAGTATTAGAATAATTTAGATACAAGTACAAACATTTTACAAAACGGTAAATATAAAAAAAAAAAAATAATAATAAATAATATATTCATCAATGTCAAGTGTATTGTCAACTGGATGCGAACATATCAGAATAGTTACTATGTAGAAAAAGGAAAACAAACCAAAAATGAATTGGAGTAATTCCATTCCGTTTTGGCTACACTAAATTATAAAATTTGTATGTTACAAACATACGTCGCGGGAGAAGTGTTAGTTTTCAATATAGGTCTGTAACAGTACCTATAAGTGAAAAGTTTTTGGCATTACATTGTGCTTCCTTCTAGTATTATGTTGCCCGTATTTTAAACGAATTGCTGGCTTCCATAGATTTACCAATAATTTAACAAAACATTTACACGAAATGTCACGGCGATATAGTAAAATAAACCGCTGAATACAGTATGCAAAACGGTATTGGAAAGCGGTGTTCCCATCCACACTGTCATAACTGACTGCTGTTGGTTTACCGAAAAGACCGTACAAAACTAATCATTGCATTTTCGGGCATAATAACAACATTAGATACAAAAACTTGACGTGATAAAAACATTTGGCATTCACTTTAGTTATTAGAAGGTAGTCACAAAACAAATCAAATAGGTTCTGTCTAAGGAACAAAGAAAAAGAAATTTGTATACTTAGGTAAGCGCTAGTTAGTGCATTATATATGGTACTAGTGTTCTCAACAAAGCGTCGTTTAGTCGAAGATTTTTTAAGACTTCAACTGCTGCCAAACGTGTTATGAGGCATATTGATAGCAGTTGGTGATGCACGTTTAAAATATAGTGGAGGTAAAATATATCCGTATTAACAAGCTTAGAAAATTGAATGTACCGATCACCTACTCCGGTGGAAAAATCTTAAATGTTAATCACCGATCGCCAGAAAACTTTATGCTTAGCCGTCAAATAGAATACGATTTCGAAAAACACAGAGTTTGTTAAAACAGTCCGATGCATGTCTTTGGTTACTTACTTCACTATCACTACATATTATGAAACAAAGTCTCCTGCCGCGTCTGTCTGTCCCTATGTATGCTTAGATCTATAAAACTACGCAACGGATTTTGATTCTGGTTTTTTAATAGATGGAGTGATTCAAAAGGGAGGTTATTGTATATAATTTAAAACTATAAACTTTAAAAATGTCGTCAAAAAACTCCTCAACGCTGCCAACTGGTAGGTAATATCCCCATGAGACTGGCGGCGTTACCACGATGTATGGCAACACTTAAACCTTTGGTCAAAGTAAAGGCCAGCTCTAGGGTCACGGGAAGTGTCAACTAAGCGTTTTAAAATTTCCTTGAAAAGGCTGTGAGCACTCGGACCCCACGGTCCTAGAGTTTCAAACTTAAACGGCTCGAAAATATAGTCACCAATAGGGTTATTAATGACGCCTCTTGAGGTTCTCCACAGCCGAAACCCATAGGTTTCTAACCTACTGGTTGAGAATGCCTGGCAGTAAGTCCGCCTATGTACCACTCTTGTACATGAAGTTTATATATATTTAAAAAATGGTCCAAACTGTACAGCTCGTTATTAAATCTTTAGTAACAAAAGATCTGAGAAAATTAATCAATTGCGGCAAAATAAGTCGGTGGATGGATATCGCATAATAAAGACAAAAAAAACTCGTATCCAGCACGCTGTTATGCCGCAGTTGTTTCTTTTAATTCCACACAACCTCAGTACGCCATTTAAAAAACGAAATTGAACAGAAGCCTTAGCATCCAGATCTAACTATTATTATTGTTACGAGCTGGGTATGAGATAAATTCATATATTCTGGGTATAAGATAGGTGTAATACACTAACATCCTGTATACACTGTAGGTATATTATATAACACAGTGGTGATAATTACCATGCCTGGATCAACTTGAAATGTATTGTCAACATCAGCTGTACCTACAATCATTTCAGCACTTCCATTGTTATCGATTTCCTGAAATTAACAACATTTGATATTAGTTTGTACTAGTAAATACTTCTACATTCTAACGCTGATGGAAAGTAAAAACTTACGTGTTCTGGAAACGAAACCGTAGCGAGTTGACCAGATTGTCGTTCTTTGTGTATGTTCTTTCCTTTTCTTTTTATTAATGCATGCGTAATGCGTCCCTGTCTTTCGACCCATTACCTACAACAAATAAGAGACGCCAATAGATTTAGAAAACAAGATCTTGTATTTTTATCTGATTCAATGCAGTCTTTCGAGTATGAGACATGATCAACTTTTCCATTTCACATATCAAAAAAATTGTGCGGTCTGTAGACTCCCGTAAGGAACGTAGTTCATTACGTTACGTACGTATTATTATATTATAATTATCAGCGCCTTCTTAGATTTTCATATTGACCTCATTTTTATTATCAGCGACCCCAAAAATCACGAAAATGACACCCGTGAAGAAAAAACCCGAAAATTTTACTCGGGGCCATCTTGAATTTTAATTTTGACCTGATTTTCGTAATCAGCGACTCCAAAAACCATGAAAACGACACCCATGACTGAAAAAACAAAAAAAATCCTGGGCGCCATTTTGGATTTTGATCTCATTTTCGTAATTAGCGACCCCAAAAACCACGAAAACGACACCCATGAAGGAAAAACCTAAAAATTTCCTGGGCGCCATTTTGGATTTTGATTTTGACCTCATTTTTGTAATCAGCGACTCCAAAAACCATGAAAAAAACACCTATGACGGAAAAAATTAAAATTTTCCTGGGCGCCATCGCGCCATCTTGAATTTCATTTTGATCTCATAATTTCGTAATCAGCTACCCCAAAACGCATGAAAACGACACCCATCTTGGATTTTCATTTTGACCTCTTTTTCGTAATCAGCGACTCCAAAAACCATGAAAACGTCACCCATGACAAAAACCTTAATTTTCGGAATCAGATCAGTAGTTCCGCAAATTACATCTATACTAGGGCTTTCAAATACCGGATTTTTTCAATACCGGTATTGGAAAAGTCAATACCGTGATCCCGGTATCAATACCGGTAGTCCGGTATTGAACGCAAATTCAATTAGGACATTAATAAAACCAATAAAATAAGCCTTTTTATATTCTCAAATCAGTCTTTATTGTTCTCATTTATGGAAAATAATAAAAAAATACGTTTTCTTATATAATAATTTGGTATTGGTTGATTATTTAGGTAGGACTAGGAATTAGGAACATAAAGAATGGAAAACTTAAACTTAATTTACTCTTTTTGCAGGAAGGCATTTCACATAGACTTTGTTTGTACAATATCAAAAAAATATAAATTTCTTAATATTATCTAAATATCTGTCTCATGTAAAAATCAACATAGGTATAATTATTTGTAGAAATGTAAGTAAGTAAAGTATACCTTAACTAGCTAGCAATCATTTGGTAATCATTTTAGTAACATTCATAATAATTAAGTTATAAAAAAACAATCAAACAATCTAAAACTAAACAAGTAATAAAATAATTCAAGAATCTTCGCCAAGAACGTTTTGCGTAAGACACGAAGAGGCAGCAACGACGGTAATCTAATTAAACTAGTAAAAATACGCTCTAGTAGATCACAACTTCACAGTCACAAGTTAAGGGGCGTTTTACAGTCCACTAGCGCCGCCAATCGAAAAAATGTCATAACTCGTAAATAGAATCAAAAATACAAAATGTGGTCTATTATTACGGTAGAAAAGGCAATAACGTAATTTTATAACACATTGTCACCACTTGAAATATAGCTGTTTAGCTAAATCGTGCATTTGTAACAAAAACGGCCGTTTATGTTTTGAATGCACGATTTAGCTAAACAGCTATATTTCAAGTGGTGACAATGTGTTATACAATTACGTTATTGCCTTTTCCACAGTAATAATAGAACATATTTTGTATTTTTGATTCTATTTACGAGTTATGACATTTTTTCGATTGGCGGCGCTAGTGGACTGTAAGAGGGCTCTTAACACTACACAGTAACGTCTATAGACGCGTTATCCCGTCGCCTTTGCGAAACTGACTGACAATAACAAAAACGGGCATTGTCTCAGGCGGGGGCCGGGGCGCGGGAGGGTGAGCTTAAGATAACAGCGGGACGCTTGTGCTGCGGAAAGTGTGAGAATAAGATCACATAATTTTCAGATCTAATGTTTGTAATACCGTAATCACGGTATTGGGGCGTCCAATATCGGTATTGTAAAAGGCCAAAATAAACTCCGTGATCACGGTATTACGGGATCCCGGTATACCGGTATTGAAAGCCCTAATCTATACTTACAAAGTTACAACATATGATGTACAAACAAAGAATCTTACCTCTACATAATATTAATTTTGAAGACGAAATAAATGTTAAAAATCTTAAGAAACAACCAAAGTCAAAAAATAATAATATTAAAAAATACTACTAATAATACATAACTAAATACTTACTGGATCAAAATGTGGTAGTCTGCGTTTATCTGGGAAATATATTTACGTATAACTCGCGAGCGCTTGCGAAGCAAAGTGATACGTGTTCACGCTGGGAGAGCCCGGTCGTTACTGACGGGATCGGGATTGCGCGGTCGATAATATAGTTCACTTTGCCCTTCATTTACGAAATGATGTTATTGTTTATTTATAAATTAAAATTCAGATTCTATTAAAGGGCTACCTTGAGATTAATGAGTAATTTTTAAATTTTCTTTAAAGTGTTTCTAAGGTATAGAAAAAAATACTTATTTGTCCCGAAGTTTTCCATAAATTACGTTTTTTCAACATTTTTTTTCTGCTATATTTCGTATTGAAATCAATAATGTTTTCAACTACTTTACGAGTAGACCATTTAATGATGCCATTTATATTTTTTAATGTTCAAAATATTTTGTAGTTCTTTGTTCAGCGAACCCCAAACATCACTCGCTCGTTACTTTTGCGAAAAAGGGGTTTTGTATATGGGTGATTGCCATTAATATATACATTATTTTAAAAAAAGAATCAAGCGGTCGACAAGAATAAGAACCTGACTCTTATAATAGCAACAAAGAAGGTTCATATTCTTCTTACCTTTCCCACAAGTAGTGATCAAAAATGTTCAAAATGAGTTATTTTCGTGCACGGACTCTTAAATGTGTTTACTTATAATATGGCACTTCTGATTTCACAAGGTTGTACCTACTTCAAAGCAAGTTGCTGGTGGATAATCCTGACAACAAGGTCGTGTCTATGAAAGTACTCTATGTTAGTCAGTTAGCCAGAGTAGAAAACCAAGAAATAATGTGTCGGATCGACTCTCCCGGACGGTGGCATGCCCGACATGTGTCAACCATACCGTCCTTCGCAATGTATTTGCGGTAGATAATCGTCATCATAACTTCGTCAATTATTGCACAGACAAAACCTTCGGTTTCCCCGAAAAGATTACCAAAGCGCAGCCAAGATACGGACGCTAGGGAGTCTACAGCGAGGCCATGTAGGGTAAAAGCGTCCGTGAAGCTCCTTGCCCTGCCATTCCTCCTTGCGGGGTCATTAGTGTCTAATACTTTAGGTTTGCGCCAGTTCTCGTAAGCCAAGGAGAGCGGGGTGAGGTCCTTGTCCACTAAGACCACATCTCGGTGTATCCTCACGTCGGCTTCTAAGAAATATTCCCTGACTGCACACCTCACGGTTGTGCAGTTAAGAAGCCTCGACCCCCGCACTTCCGAGGGATATAGTCATGAGACATATCCCTTGCATTTCACAATATTACGGTTTCACTTCGATAGATTACAATCTACCGAAAAATAATGCGTTCTTTTGTAAGCGGTATGTCCAGTTGCCAATATTTCGAGAGTTTACAATCTCGCTAGAGAGATTACAATCTAACGTGTTTGTCAATTTTACGGTGACATATACAATATACAGGGTGTCCGGTAATTTATAGAAAACATTGAAATGGTTTATAGTAGAACTTATGGCTTATGCTTTTGAACTTATAATAAACTAGCTGTTGCCCGCGACTTCGTTCGCGTGAAAATATTGATGGGTCATGTGTGAGACTGCTTCGTTGTTCGAGTTGTCGCAAGCGCTACTGAGCATGAAGTCCTGGGTTCGATTTGCGGGACGGGCAAAGTGTTATTGTATTATTTGTGCCCGGTTGATGGGATTAAGCTAAATGTGCGAAATGTGGGTGTAGGATTAGATACACCTCTACCTAACAGTAGCGCAGGGTGAAAATAGTGTCAGGGAAAGCCGTAGAAAAAAAAGGAAAACTGTTTTTTTGCTTCTGTTAACTATTTTCCCCGTGTTCATTTTGACCTCATTTTCACTATCAGCGACACCAAAAACCACGGAAACGACACCCATGATTAAAAATCCAAAAAAATTCGTCGGCGCCATTTTTGATTTCATCTTCATTCATCAAAAGTAAGATCAGAAATGCAGAAGAGAAAAAAAAAAAGAAATCTACAAAATAAAAAAATCTAGTTGGTCTCATATACGATATCGACAATTACTCATTCTATCTCGTTCTACTATACATAATTTATTTATTTTATTTATTTATTTGAACAACACATACAACTATTATTACAGGTTTAGGTAATACAGTAGAGCAGTTATATTTAAAGTTAAATTATTTATGTTTTGAATAAATTAATTAATTTGACAAACTAAAGTAATTGCGCAAAATGCGGCCCGTGTGAATTCGCTCAGTGTACAATTGAAGCAATCAATCTGTTGTGACACCATATTGAGTGCACGCAGCGCGCGCGTCAGCGGCGCGTGCTGCAGCAAGTTGGTGCAAGCGGGCGGCACCCACAGGAGCGGCGGCTGCCATACTTTCTTTTTCTGCTCCTGCCGTAAGTCCATAATCTTCGGCTTACCTAGGTCCCTACAAAACGGTAAGTACTGCCAGCCGCGAAGTCACGTGTGCTATTAACTTGTGTCGGCCTATACTATTAACTTGCACTTCCGGTCTCTCCTGCTGCTGTTATTCCTGAACGAATGAACAACTACAATGCAAAACTCCTTCCCCTCTTTTACCCCTTTGTGGGTTGAAATAAAAAAACCAACGACTTACTAACTTCGATAATTTTTGGTGACTCAAAAAATAAAAACTTTAATTAAAAACAAAATTTTACTCTTTTTTCACTTCTCAAGGGTTGAAATTCTAATAAAACCGTTGCGTCAGCTTCCAATCATAAGCCCAAATAACAAATTTTGTACTTTTTACGTCGAAAATTAAGGATTTTTCACATTCAATTTCATCCCCTTTATAACCCTTCGGGGTAGAAGTTATCAAAAACGCTGAAACACGTATAAAATAATTTTCAATCGTCAGCCTAAACACAAAATTAGAAGATCCTAACTTTAAAACTGACGGACTTTCATATAAGCTTCCATCCCCTATTTTATCCCCTTGGGGGTAGAATTGATCAAAATCCTTTCTTAGCGGATGCCTACGTCATAACATCTACCTGCATGCCAAATTTCAGCCCGATCCGTCCAGTGGTTCGGGCTGTGCGTTGATAGATCACTATGTCAGTCAGTCAGTCAGTCACCTTTGAATTATATATATTTAGATAAATAACTAACTTAGCGGCTTCGCTCGCGTTAAGAAGTATTATTATTAATTAGTTACAGTTTTTGCGGGTTTACTATTTCCAATCTTTAATTACAGTTCAATCAGTCTAAAATCTCAAAAGATTTTTACAAACTTTCATCCCTTATTTTATACCCTTAGGGGTGGAATTTATCAAAATCCTTTCTTAGGGGATGCCTACTACGTCATAGTAGCTTTATGCATGCAAAGTCACAGCCCGATCGGTTTAAAGTTGACAAAGATTCATCCCCTATTTTTTCCTGTTAGGGGTAGCATTTATAAGGGGAGGGGCCCGCAAGGGCCGAAGCCTGCCGGGGTTGCGCGCCTATTCGAAAGAGATACCGCGGCCCGGAACATAAAGGGCGAGGAAAGAAAATGAATGGGTTTTTGTCAGTAAAAGTCTGACACTCCTCCCGCTCCGCCCAGAGTGGGAGAAGTCATTTGATGATTTCCCATCCTAAAACAAAAAAAAAGTGTAGCATTTATCAAAATCCTTTCTTAAAAGATGCCTACGTTATAGTAGCTTTATGCATGCAAGGTCTCAGCCCGATCGGCTTAAAATTGACAAAGTTTCATACAAACTTTCATCGCCTATTTTATCCCCTTAGGGGTGGAATTTATCAAAATACATTTTTAAAAGATGCCTACGTCATAGTAGCTTTATGCATGCAAAGTTTCAGCCCGATCGGTTTAATATTGACAAAGTTTCATACAAACTTTCATCCCCTATTTTATCCCCTTGGGGGTAGAACTGATCAAAATCCTTTCTTAGCGGATGCCTACATCATAACATCTACCTGCATGCCAAATTTCAGCCCAATCCGTCTAGTGGTTTGGGCTGTGCGTTGATAGATCACTATGTCAGTCACCTTTGAGTTATCTATTGAAAGTGGAAGGAAGTAAAGCCCTTCCCTCCTTCCACTTTTAGCGATTGTACAACATACAGGTTGGACTTTTTAAACCTCATCTGGCCCCTTATTCACAACCATTCGACTCGCTTCCGATTCGGAAAGTCGTACGTCTATCTCGGTCGTTTTCGTGGTTTGAACCAACTTTAATTCGAAACAATAACAACCTGTGCTTTTATAACATCAATAAATAGGGTCAAATATTTGAATCAAATCTCTCTAACAAACATGATACATGAAATAAAAGAAAAACTGTTGTGATTTTGTTTCAGTAGGTTTTCATTCAGTTGAAGTACATTGTTGTTTCTCTGGCAGGTGGCGGCGCACGAGGCGCCCGTGAAGACGTGCCACTGGATCAAGGCGCCCAACTACACCTGCCTCATGACCGCCTCCTGGGACAAGACGCTCAAGGTACCGCACTGCAGGGCCGCATGTACCGCTCATATCGCTCATACCGCTCATACCGCTCGTGCACGCCTCACTAACAACCTGCACTTGTTTCAGTTCTGGGACACCCGCAGTGCAGTTCCCATCATGAACATGAACCTGTCGGAGCGCTGCTACTGCGCCGACGTGGTACGTAGCGCGGACCTCGGTGTGAGTAGTCTGTACTGTGCAGTGTGGCGGAAGGCTTATTGTCATGTCTGTGCAGGACTACCCGATGGCCGTGGTGGGCACGGCCGACCGCGGCATCTGCCTGTACACGCTGGAAGGCAAGCCGGGCGAGTTCAAGCGCGTGGAGTCGCCGCTCAAGCACCAGCACCGCTGCATCGCCATCTTCCGCGACAAGAAGACCAAGCAGCCCACCGGCTTCGCGCTGGGCAGCGTGGAGGGCCGCGTGGCTATCCAGTACGTGAACCCCACCAACCCCAAGGACAACTTCACGTTCAAGTGCCACCGGCCGCCCGCCAACACGACCGGCTACCAGGCGAGTCTCTATTGTGTATACGTCTGTGTGCGTGCGCTTCACATTCACAATGTAAGTAATGCGTTGCAGGACATCTACGCGGTGAACGACATCGCGTTCCACCCGGCGCACGGCACGCTGGCCACGGTGGGCTCGGACGGCTCCTTCTCGTTCTGGGACAAGGACGCGCGAACGCGCCTCAAGTCCTCCGAGATGCTCGACCAGCCGCTCACGAAGTGCGCCTTCAACCACAACGGACAGATCTTCGCCTACGCCGTCGGATACGATTGGTCCAAGGTCAGGCTCTTGTACTATACCGTTTGTTGCAGTCTTGACAGGCTGCGCGCTGTGTTCATCAAATACGTTTATGAATGTTTCTGTTACCGTTAAATTGTGAAACCCGTTAGATTGTAATCTATCTAGCGAGATTGTAAACTCTCGAAAGATTGTCAACCGAACCTAATGCTTACAATTTACCACATTATTTTTATAATCTATCGAGGTAAAACGTATGCGATGTACGGCACTCATCTCGCGCGCTGGGGAGGGAGGACGGGTCAGCCCCTGGTACTCTCATGAAAAATTGAAATTGTATTCCTGAGAAAAACCGATTAATGTAACCGATAAACCTCAAACACTTTATATAATATATATTGGCCTAAAAAGCGTAATCGACGGAGCCGAACTCAGGGCTCCTATTTCTGTCAGCAGGGTTTAAAGGAACCTCGATTATGAGGCCAGAGGTTACTGCCATCTCATGGATTTTTTACGGTTTCACTTCGATAGATTATAATCCACCTAAAAATAATGCGTTAAATTGTTAGCAATGTACGCTAGATAGATTACAATCTAAGTAATAACGTAGTAAACTTTACATTTGTAGCGAATATTTCAAGACATCTTTTTTTTATAATATTATACTTGCTGATGCCGGCGTAAAAATGTTATACTAAAACCTTCCTCGAGAACCATTCTCCAATAATTTCATTGGTGTTGCACTCATAACATTGTGCTAATGGACGCGATAGTAAAATGGTAAATGGGTTATGGAGGTACGAAGCCATTATAATATACCCGAGGTAGTTTGACTCCCGAGCTTGCGAGGGAGGCAAAGAAAGCGAGGGTATATTAAATTGGCGTTTAGTCTCGAGGTGAAAACTGTACTTTTCACTTGAGAAAAATAGTCATTTAAAACCAAACAAATTTACACTCGACAAAAAATCTGAACTGAGCAGTCAGTTTTTTCTTCTATCAGGTCAGTCACAGATTAACAATTTAAAACACAACTCAAACTCTCAACATTTTCGCAACGAAGATGATCCACAGTCCACAGATAATTAGTACCTACAGGTTGGCAAAAATGTCCTGAAACGGAACTAAAAAATTTAATCGTTGGCAACTTCTCCTACTGTCACGTCTAGTCAGTACATGTAATGTCATTTCATGATATCGGTGGCTGTTTTTCGTGTATTTATTGTTATTGTGTTTAAATTGGTGACTCAAAGGGTTCAATATGAACAGAAAAACCATTCGCAGCTCCGTTAGAGAAATAATGTATAAAGTTTATTTGTGATGTTTGGCGGAACATGAAGCTGGACGAATTTTATCGGATATCAACGATGTTTATAAAAGAACTGCGGAAATGTCAGGTAAAATGATCTTTTATCTAAGTAATCAGATGTAATATGTGTGTTTAAACTTGCACTAGATTGTATAAACCATTATACAACTATTATTTACATTGAAAAATACATCGATGAATTTTGTGGTTATGTGCATTTACAAAGAAGCACGCTCCTATAATTTTGATACTTTTTGTGTTACTTCCAGAATAAAAGTAACTAAATATATTATTTTTCTAGGTTAATCCGTAAGTACCATACGACGAATTGCTAGAGAAGGGCATACAAACAAAGGCATTTACTCCACTCCAGAGAAACATAGAGCAGGGCGACCTAAAAAGAATTGGATGATTTTGACTTGTGATCAGACAAAAAGTTCAGAAAGATTTTACATTCTTAGAAAGAAGTATTTTATTAAAGTTTAACTGTCTTTATTTTTTACTGTTGTAGGCCGTGGCTGAACAAGTGTTTGCAAGCATCTCTGTTGGTGATTGGAAAAAAAACATGTGAACATGTTATGTAAATAGAAAGAGAGTAATATCAAAGGGGACAAACTCTGTATAGTGATATAGACAAAATAGTCATAAATCTGCAAGATGACAGCAGCAGAAACAGACACGAATGAAGAACTTTCAGATGTGGAATATTTAGCCGAAGACATTTTAGATTCTGATTGAAACATCTGTAAAATTCTATTTTTCTTATTAATAAAAATTAAAAAAAGCACTTAGACGGATCGTTGGTATTATTTTCCTCATAATGTAAATCAATATACACACGTACTTGCGCATTATCATACAAAAGCGTGAGTATGTAACGAGCAGAGAAATTTATGTTTATTTCAAGTTTAAGTAATGTATAAAACCCGTTAAAGTCATTTTCATCTGCCTAGCCTTTTCCCAACAAATTTTGGGGTCCGCTTCCAGACTAATCTGGATATATACTATGGATGCAGCGTGGATATCAGTATTTTACATGGAGCGACTGCCTATCTAATCTCCACAACCCAGTAACAAGGTAATACAATACCACTTGGTACGACTTGGTTGTCAGATTTTCGGGCTCCTGACTCACAGTAAAGATTTACAAATGACACGACAACAGGTACAAGTGCTTTCCGAGGCACGGAAGAAACTATGACAGATGGTCACCCATCTACAGACTAACCTAGTTAAGCACGTCTTCAGCTTGAAGATTGTCCTGTCCGGCTGTTATTATTTATCACTGAGCTCTTCTAAAACCCGTCAACGTACACATTAAATATAAATAAAAATTGAAAAAATAAACCAAAGTATCAAACTGTTATTGTCGTACTATATAGGGTTACAATATGAACGATAGTAGCGCCACCATTATTTTCACGACTTTCTTGCCAAGCTGTACATTATTGCACATACTTTTCAAAATCAACGATGCACACAAACAACCATACATTTTTCGCGCGTTGTAGAGTTCATTTGTTTTTTTTTTTCAATATAAGTACCGCTTTCTATTTGCCAGCCAATTCGAAATTTAAATAAAACCTTTGACAAGTTACTCTTTTGTTGTGTATGTTTCAGTGTAAAGGATCGTTCCATTTTTTAAAATTACTTTTTACTCCCTAGGGAATAAATGGAAATAAAGTGAAAAGTAAAATATCCTAAAAACTAATATTAAAAAAAAAACTTGCGAAAACGTTGGAACCTTGTCCTCCAATATCTCCATTCAAGTTCCTCTCGGCTTGGTGAAAGGTCTATATTATCATGTTGTGTGCGTTTGCGCAGGGTCATGAGCACTTCAACCCGGCCAAGAAGAACTACATCTACCTGCGCGCCTGCTACGAGGACCTCAAGCCGCGCTCCACGTGAGCGCCGGGAGGCCCCCGAGACCCGAGCGCACACACACGGCTGCAACGTACTCACTTCTTACAACGTAATGTGATTCAAGTCTCCTGACATGTCTACATGTTGTTTTATATAACTTTGTTCCAGGCCATGTTGGACATTGGAAAAATTAAAATATTGTCTTTTATTTCTGTTAGTAATGTTATCAGAAGGTGTGTAACGTAGGAAGAATATGAGAAGAGAAGTTGGGCTAGAGAATTGTACGTAGCTCCTTGTTATATTGAGCAAGCGGGACTGACTGATGTGTTAATAAAAAGTAATAAGCTTTACTATTTATTATTTGCATACCATAACTACCGCAATCCTTATAGTCTAAGATCCCGCTATACAACGACCTTCACCGAGATGCTTATTTAATGAGACGTATTTTTTATGTTATTAAATATGCCAATAAATAATTATATCCTATATGGGTTGCCTAACAAATTTCAGTCCAGAGTATTTTTAATTAATAATTTAAAAACATTTTTTTTTTAAACATTGCACCGGTGTGATTATTAAATAAATTTGATACCAATCGAAAGTTTGAAGCCCATAGAATATGCAAACGTTAGGTTGCCTATTTTTTTCCGGTCACAACCACGGGTTGCCAGGTGTAAACAGGTAAATCTATAGGTACTAGCATTTTGCAACGGTCTGATTATTGAATCAAACTTAGATAAAATGAAAGATTATTTCATAAGGAACACGGTGGTATAGGGTTGCCTGCGAAAAATCAGTCCCGAATTAGGGTTGTCGAATTTTAAATAATAAAATATCGCTGCGAGTGAATGTGTGTGAGAGAGAGGTCCCAGACCAACCATCCCACGCGGTAGAAAAGGACGCAGCGTAGCAGCTGTTTAAAGTCCGCCCATTTAAAGAAGGAGAGTGCGCATGCTATTTGTGCTTGGAAATGAAAAGGATAGCGATAGACTCGAATATGCTGTGCATTATTTTGGAGTCATAGATATAGTATTATATAGATGGCGAGAAAGCGTGTCGCTGAAAGGGACAAAAAAAAAGTACTAGTACTAGTAGGAAAAATGTACCCCATAATTAGTGATAAAATTAGAAATAGGTACCTACACAAAGCCTGAAGTTTAGACCGATGAAATCTGTGTCATCGAAAGCGACAGAAAGAAAACCGGGGAAGGGCGAGTCGGAGTCGCACACCGAGGGTTCCAATGAAAACAGTTCCCGCAAAAAAATTTTTGTGGAACTACAAATTTTCAGTTTTCGGATTTCAGAAATAAAAAACCGATGTGACTTTAATTGATTAAAAAATAAAAAATTAAATAACTATTTCTGTATATTAATAATTAACTACTCCAAAATAATGCACAGCATATACGAGTCTATCGCTATCCTTTTCATTTCCAAGCACAAATAGCATGCGCACTCTCCTTCTTTAAATGGGCGGACTTTAAACAGCTGCTACGCTGCGTCCTTTTCTACCGCGTGGGATGGATGGTCTGGGACCTCTCTCAAACACACATTCACTCGCAGCGATATTTTATTATTTAAAATTCGACAACCCTAATTCGGGACTGATTTTTCGCAGGCAACCCTATACCACCGTGTTCCTTATGAAATAATCTTTCATTTTATCTAAGTTTGATTCAATAATCAGACCGTTGCAAAATGCTAGTACCTATAGATTTACCTGTTTACACCTGGCAACCCGTGGTTGTGACCGGAAAAAAATAGGCAACCTAACGTTTGCATATTCTATGGGCTTCAAACTTTCGATTGGTATCAAATTTATTTAATAATCACACCGGTGCAATGTTTAAAAAAAAAATGTTTTTAAATTATTAATTAAAAATACTCTGGACTGAAATTTGTTAGGCAACCCATATAGGATATATTTATTGGCATATTTAATAACATAAAAAATACGTCTCATTAAATAAGCATCTCGGTGAAGGTCGTTGTATAGCGGGATCCTATACTATTACCAATGGAAAAAAAGTAGAAATGTTTTAACATCAAAATATAATGCTTTAGTAAAGACTGACACTAAGAGTAGGTAACAGACAGCAGCTCAGTGGTGGTCGTGGTCGTCCTTGCCGCCGAGCGTCTTGCCCAGCACGGTGGTGACGATGGCGAGCGCCAGGCCCAGCGGCGCGCCGCGGAAGATCGCCTTGTTGGCGCGCGCCCACTTGGTGCCGAAGCCGGGGTGGTACCGCCACGCCTCATTCCTGGAAATGTATGATTCAATTCATCATTTTAATGGTCGCAAGCGTGACTGCTGTGCATTTAGTCCTGAGTTTGAGCTCCGAGCAGCCAAACTATTATCGGTTATAGGTTTTTCCATCTAAAATTTTGTTAGTTGGTTGATTGTACTATCACAATATATTATGTAAGTAATAGTCTCACCCCTGTTGCATGTCACTTTAATACTCGTATAACATCTCCGAGGTTCAACCAATCCTTCAGGTAATCAGGCATGATGTTATGTCATGATGTTTGTGCCCCCCAATTAACACCATTACCCTAAAATCTAACAAACTTTTAAAATTTGACAACATCTTCATGGCATTAGTAGGTTTAAATGTCAAAATGTTGTGTATTTATGACGCCACTACCCGAAAAGCGAGTGGAGTGCCGTCACCCACAACCCTTTGTTGCCATGTAAGCTTCTTCATCTATACTTCTATACTAATATTATAAAGCAGAAGAGTTTGTTTGTTTGGTTGAACGCGCTAATCTCAGGAACTACGGGCTCTAATTGATTTTTTTTTTTGTGCTGGATAGCCCATTTATCGAGGAAGGCTTTAGGCTATATAACATCACGCTGCAATCATTAGGAGCGGATCAGGAATGAAAAATGTTGCAAAAACGGGGACCTTTTTTGCCTTTAGTTTTTCTCTCTTATGTGACGTAGACGAAGTTGCGTGGGTCAGCTAGTTGTGGTATATTTTATGTAGGTTTATTATCGGTTTATCGGGTTATTTTTCTAACCCCCACGCAAAAAGGACGTATTATACGTTTGACGTGTCTGTGTGTGGCATCGTAGCTCCCGAACGCATGAACCGATTTTGTTTTTTTTTAAAGGTGAATTAGCGGGAATTATTTATAGCTATGTTTGATTGCTTTGTTTGTTTGCTCTTTTTATTTACTCTCCTTTCGCAGGTATGCTGAAAGAGATTTCTTTAGAAATAAGCATCACCTTTGTACCTATTTTCTATTCCTTTCTTCTTTTCTGTATGTGGTGTGTACATAAATTGTTAAATAAATAAATAAAATCAGTCCAAGATGGGTACTTACCAAATGAAGGGCTTGACTAGTAGAATAATGTACTAGGTATGTGTGTTGGGGGTATTTTTAACTTGTTACATAACCAAAAAGTATAACATATCAGGATACCTACTAATACCGGGCTGGGTTTCTATCAGGGATGAGTTGAGGATGAGAAGCAGATGTCTGTGAGACTAACCAATAATAATGCTTCTGTTTCACAACATGACTATGATCTAGCTAACACAACACAGCCTAAATGAGAAGTTTACTTACAATTATCTGAGCAATAACATAATACTTTATTAGAAAAAAACTGGAAACCAGAATTTTGTGCAACTCTAAACACAGGTAGGTAAATTATAAATGATGTTTATTCAGCAAGTAGGTTTTTAGAAACACTTTTTGTTTTCGTACCTGAGTACTCTGAGAAAAACAGTTGAAACAAACTCAGAGGTCATAGTCTCTTTTGAAGTTCAGACAATCTTGCTTAATTCACATGAGGACTATGCAGATCAGTGTCTGAGATGGACTTTTGAAGAAAGAACCACACAAATACAGACAGGTAGAATTGCACATAGGCAATGCCTTAAAACATGTAAAACAAAATATTTATAGCCTACATTCATGTGTTTACAATTGTTATTTCTCGCAAAAATTGCTTTTAAGTGTAGGAAAGTGTATAAATATTGGTGCTGGTGACTATAACAAAGGTAGTTGTAATCACCTAATCCAAGGGTCCTTCAGCCCCTTCTTCTGGAGCGCTGCCTCTAGCTCCTCCAGCTGAGGGATGCCCTTGGTAGTGAACTGTTGGAAGTCCGGGACTTTGTACGGAGGCCCATGATCGTGTCCACCCATCTATGAACACCATACAAATTATACACACCAACTGGTCTAAAGAGGCTGGCAGGAGTGAATAGTAGGCCAGTTCTAAGTAAAAGATGAAGGACGAATCTGCTGCCACTAATAAAACTTTTCTTAACTTTTCGTAAATTCAACTCGTAACAAGAAACATAACCTATTTATGATTCCATTACATAATTACCAGCCATAACTATCGATTATCTGAACAATAAGTCACCGGTTTCATTCTACAAACCTTATTGCGTAGGTGAAAGTTTCAGAAAAAAAATACAGGATAAAAGGGAATTAAGCGCTTTGTATACCTTCGAAATTATTCTCCTAGTATAATTTTTTAATTGATTTTGTCAAAATTGACATTTGTCTGGCGGCACCACAGAGTAATAATCACTACGTTTACACAACACTTCGACAGGACGACAAAATATATAAATAATCGGTTAGTGTTGCAAATGCTCAGTCATTATTTTTGACCATGATCCAATTCGTAACGAAGGGTTTCTTCTAGTGTTTTGGAGTGGTTTCTTAGATCCTCAGACGTATGTAGCTACGGAATTATAATCATCAAAATCATCAATACAATCCTCATAGTTCGTAAAAGTCGAAGAAGGACTTTGACCGTGAAAAATTCGTTCATCGACTCTTATGAACTTGGAGGGTGGTATTGATGATTTAGATGATTATACTTCCGTAACATAATACGTCTTACAGTCGCGACCGATATGTTTATCAACATACAACTTACCACTGCCTTGCAAATTGCAAAAAACGTAAGAAAATTTGAATTTCGGAGGCTACTTTGGAGCTTCCTTTTTAATGCGAAATCATTGGCCGGCCTTCGTAAGATTTATAATAACTTTTTATCAAAGAAAATACAGTTCTTGTGTTCGTTTTCGTTAAACCCTCGCAAGTGCTCGCAAGTCAATCCATAATATTTCTACTTTGTCAGAAATAAAACATGGTCATCTCGCAACATTGGTACCATAGATTAAAAAAATCAAATGTTTTATGTTTACTGTTGTGCGGCGGCGCGACGCGGATCTGACCTGTCGAGTGTTGAGCACTATGTCGAGATGAAATTGTTTGTTTGTGTCGCTGGAAAAGCAAATAGAACTTATTTCATAACACCGCATTTAATTGACTACCATATATACAATCCTGATACGTACCTACTCCTCAATCATAGCACAGTAAATAGTGATATCATGTTCCAGTAATTATAACGAGTGTAATATAGCGTCGATAGTAAACAGAAATAGATCGAGATCCATTGCAACATAATTCGAAGATTCCAAGGAGCAACTTGGTGGTGTCGTTCGTAACGTTGTGGGGTGTATGTGTGCCGGTTCGGGTATGCAAGTGAATACGGAACGGTGAGAAGACAAAGGATGGCGGGCGGGCGGGCCGGCTTGCCGGCGGCGGCGTCCGCGGTGCTGTTGCTGGCGCTGCTCGGCGCGGCGCGCAGCGACTCCGCCTCAGGTACTGCGCTCGCACGGGGCGCCGGCTCGGTCGCAGGTTTGCGATACTGGGTTGCACTTGCATGCTATTGCACATAATGTATTCTGTGGGGTACTTAATTAATTTTCGATAATTACCTAGGTACCTACTACGAATGTTGTTCATGTTATGAACAGATTAAATTACATAAACTTAATTATATTTTTGCGCGTCGCAGATTATTCTGTTAATTTATGTTACTCCGCTTTCCCGGCAGTCCGCGCACTCGGCACTCGTTGGATCGCATTCATTCAATTCAATAAACCTAAGCCTTTACAAATGTGTAGTGTTTGCTGCTTTACAACTAGGTACATCCTGTATTTACAAAGGTAGGTATGCTTGTGTGGCAAGCAGAATAGGTGAAAGGATTGGACATTTTATCCTGAAAATGGAATGGTTAGAATAAATAAATAAATAAATATCGCTGGACATTAACACACAGCGCCACCTAGTGCCACACTAAGCAAAGCTTGTGTCGTAGACACTAGATAGTTGATATACTACATATATACTTTTTTGTTTGTAAATACATACTTATCTACATCTACATCTACACTAATATTATAAAGAGGAAAACTTTGTTTGTTTGTTTGGTTGTAATGAATAGGCTTAAAAACTACTGGACCGTTTTTAAAAATTATTTCACCATTCGAAAGCTACATTATCCACGAGTAACATAGGATATATTTTATCCCCGTACTCCCACGGGAACGGGAATTACGCGGGTGAAACCGCGTGACGTCCGCTAGTTATACATATAATATAAACATCCATGACTCGGAAACAAATGTCCATGCTCATCACACAAACATTAGCTCCTACCGGGATTTGAACCCAGGACCCTAAGAACGTAAGGCAGCGTCACTACCACTACGCCATTCAGGTCGTCAAAGAAATAAAAACATAATCAAAATCAAAAAATCAAAATCAAAGCATTTATTTCAAATAGGCCAATAACAGGCACTTTTGAATTGTCGAAACAAAGATGAAAATTAAATGTATAATCATTATGACCATTCATAGGTATTTATAAACCTGCCATTTTTGCCATATTACTAATGTGTTTGTGGACAGTTTCGAAAGGCACCAGGTGCCGCCGGGCGTCAGGCGTTGGCTGGCCGCCCTGGCCGGTACCTAGCCCAGTGAAAATGATCGTTGACTGACGTCGCCTCACGATGTCTTCTTGGAGCTCCGGAACCTGTTAGAGCACACGCGGCACCCATCGGGGCGCAAGCATAATCAGGCACCACTTAACACCACATCAGTATGAATAGTGATGGTGATCTGCTGTATGTGGTTGGTGTGATGGTGTGTGGGTGTAGTGTTGTGTTGCGCACTTGCGACATGGTAGGTAGGACCACGAGATGAATACTTATCACACGGAAGCAGGCATGTATGGCGTGTGCAATGTTGAGGCCGGAGACAAACCTGAGCCTGCACCGATCCAAGTACCTATGTGCTAAAATAACTCGGCACTACGCTTCATGATATTATTATGTCTGCGACACATGTCATGTACACACGGCGTTAGACGATTAGTGCCCGACGCAGACATCAAGCTTTGTATGCTTTTGTCTGCGCTTTGAAACCTCAACGTCCTCGACACTAACGGTCAATAACTCAATAGACGACCCTGCCATGACAGGGGTGGAATAAATAGTGCACAGTGGCACTCATCTGTTCGGGTTCCAACTTCCAACCATGTTAGGAGCAACGTCTCGCTAACCAGCACCCGAAAGCTTGTGTCGGTACAAGCTTTCGGGTGCTGGTTAGCGAGACGATTTTAATCAGCCCAGCTTGGCGCCGCTGGGTAAAGGTAAGCGTCTCCATGTCCGCATCGTAAGCATCGGACACATCGTATCAAACGGATTGCTGGTGATTCGGCATTGCGGATGAGCATTTTCGAGCGATCCGTACGGTGCAGAACAGTGGATGCACTTTGTGACTGCGGAAGTGCGGACATGTGGCCGCTTACTTCAAGAAACGATAAACAAAACAAAGCGTCGCGTCGCCAGTCGAGTAGTCCCCTATCGCATTGAAACGTCTCGTCGTTTGCATTTAGCGCAAAACCGTTGACTAGGAAAAATACGCATACCCTTTGCGCGTGTATGTGTGATGTGAGTGTGTGTTTGTGGAGTCCTACCCCAAAATTTAGGTAGTAACAGAAGGTACACGCCTTCGTAGACACGCTTCACGTCCAACGGGCTCGAGCGCCGACCGCCGTCACACCGCAGAGTAACACTAGCACCGCATGTTGTGCGCGTGCGCCGGTTGTTCCTCGTTGTGTGAGGCCGGCCTTCTGTACCTCTGTATGTTGTGGCGCTAGTCTGCTTGCTGGCGGCAGTGTGACGGTGACTCGCGACTTCGCCTCCAGTAGTAGACGAGGTCGAGCGAGCGGTACGTAAAAAAATGCAAACCGGTCGGCGCGGCACTACGGCCCGCCCGCCCTCCATACTTGTTGTAATTACCTGCCCCGACTGTGTTACCTAACTATACTCTTGTATTGGCCGTATAGCTGCAGCTTCGATCTGTACCACCAGAGGCAGCATTACAGTAACCTTACCAGTAACACACACAATGTACTAAACTGGCACTTGTCACTTACGGGATATCTTCCGTGATTATTTGTTATTTTGAGCTCCCGATATGTCGACGCTGTTGCAAGCGCCATGATCGCGGGTTTACTGGAGAATGCGGGTGGATGGAAAACAAAAATGTCATAAAATAAATAAAATAAAAAAGCCTTTTAATTCCATTAGCTATTAAAACTACATAACAATAATAAATATAATCAAAGTCCTAATCATGCGAAATAAGAATTATTGATTATTATTGATTATTTGAGATTTAACTATTATAAAATTCAATTTTAGTGCAAAATAACAGAATAATTTTAATTAAATAGTCCATAATGCATTGATTACGAGTAAAACATGCAAAATTATAAATTATACAAAACATGACGTTATTCAAGAAAATTATGGTAACGTGTGATTAAGCCAATTGGACCCCTTTTTGGGTAAAGGCCTCCAGAGAATGCCAATTTTCTCGATTTTTGGCGACATCTGGCCAGTCTTTTCCTGCGATTGCCTCGACTTCGTCTTTCCATCTCGCTTTCGGTCTACCTCTACGTCTATATCCATAATGTTACAGTCTTCGTCCATCTGTCATCTGTATAACGGGTCACATGTCCTGCCCATCTCCATTTTTAGACTTCTGGCGAACGTTAGAGCGTCTATAACTTGAGTTTTTTTTTCTTATTAAATTGTGTCGTACTCTGTCTTTTAGTTTTATATTAACGGAACTACGTTCTAGCGCTCTTAGACACGTTGTGATTTTTCTGCTGGTTGTGGAGTCAAATATCCACGTTTGGCATCCGTACGTAAGGCAGGGAAGGAGGCATGAGTCCATCACTTTCTTTTTCAATTGTAACTTCATGTTTGATTTCATGACCTCTTTGTAGGCCCAGTACTTCTTCCAGGTGATTGCAATGCGTCTGTCTAACTCTTCAATGTGGTTCTCTTTTCGAAAGGAGACTTGCTTGCCAAGGATGATGTAATCGTCTACGTAGTCCTCGGTTGCGTTATTAACAGTTATTGTTTTTTTGCTGTGGTTAGTCATTACCTTTGCTTTTGTGATGTTCATCTCCAAGCCAATATCTGTGCTAACTGCATCGAGCTCTTCCATCATCGTTTGTAATTCCGTGGCGTCTTCTGAGAACAGTACAGAGTCGTCCGCAAACCGTAGATGGTGAAGGTGTTTCGTTCCCATTTTAATGCCTTTTTCTGTCCAGGGTAGGTCTTTCATTAATAATGTTTTGTAGTACCGATATGAAAAGTTTCGGAGATAGCAGGTCGCCCTGTCTCACTCCTCTACAAATTTTTATTCTTTGGCCTGAGTTTTCTAATTTTATGTTACTTATGCTATTGTTATAGATGTCTTTTATTATTCTAATGTACTTTTCGTTTACGTTTTGACTTTGTAGAGCGTTCCAAATGCTTGTATGTGAAATCGAGTCGAAAGCTTTTTTATAATCGACGAAAGCTAAATAAAGTGGTCTTCTAAATTCGTAGTACTTTTCAATTAGTTGTTCGAGTACTTGTATGTGGTCTGTAGTGCTTCACGATTTTCTAAAACCAGCTTGTTCCGTTTGTTGGTGGGTTTCAATGTCGTTGTCGATTCTTTCTAGTAAGCAGGTCGCAAAGAGCTTGTAAAAACCTGGCATTAAGCTTATGGGGCGGTAGTTTCCTACGTCTGTTGGATCGCCTCTCTTGTACTGAGTGACTGAGTATAATTTCAGATTAAGCCCATGCCTGTGGAACCTTCTCTTCTTTGAGAATTTTATTGAACAGTTGGAGTCAATGGCACTAGAATTACTGTTTTTGCTACTTTTATAGCTTCATGGGATATGCAATCGGTACCTGGGCTTTCGTCTTTTAGTTTTTCGAGCTTCGTTAGTACTTCGAATTCTTCAAATTTAGGAATGTCTGTGATTTGCTTCTAGGAGACTAGAGTTCCCTCAAGTTCTTGATTCGACTCTTCAGAGGCGCTATACAGGGTGACTGGCTCTGGACCCGCCATAGCAAATTCGCATTATATAGAAGAGGTCATTCCCTAATTACTGAGCCTTACTTCCCGTAAACAAAGTTTTATAGTTTAGGAGATAGGTCAATTTTTATACTTTATTGAATTTAAAAAAAAAACACCGATATCTTTAGCGACAGAATTTGCTATGGCGGGTCCAGAGCCAGTCACCCTGTGTAGCTGTCTATAAAATTCTGTCGCTGTATTGATGAAGTCTGCACGACTTTGGTGTTTAGTAGCGGTCTTGGAATTTAGTGATGGAAACCATTGTTTTTCTGTAGCTAGTTCTTTGAATGCCTTCTTTAGACTCCCAGATGTTTTTAAATGTTTTGTGAAAATAGCTTCCCTGTGGTCTTTGTAATCTTCTTAATTTCTTTATTTGTAATTTTGAATAATCTTGTAAGTTCTGTCTTTTCTTCGTGGTTTAATCCAGTCTTGTGTAATAATTGACTTCTTTGTTTTATTAGATTTCGCGTATTTTCTGTTAATATTCTTGATTTTTTTATCTCTTTTTACTCTTTGCCTTGTAGACAATGTTTCATGACATTTTCTATTTTCTTATAGAAAGTGTTAACACTGGAAATCTCATTTTCGTACAAGTCCAGCTCAGAACTCTTCATTCAGAATTCTGAACGTTCTTCGCTGGTTTTCAATTTGTTTTGAAGGTGTGAAAAGCTTTTCGTGGTAGGCCGATTTTTGAATTAAAGTCGCCCATACATATTACGTATTTTCCTGATAAATCATGAGCTTGCTGTATTTCGCGGTAAAACTTTTCAACATCTTCGTCGCTGGCGCTCTCTGTTAGAGCGTATATTTGTATCAAGGTGAGATTGTAATTTTCGAATTTTAATTTTAGTGCGCAAACTCTTTCTAATATTCCGATATAACTTTCCAAGTGAGGCTTAACTAACTTCTTTTTTTATGAAGAAACCAACACCGTATTAGCCAGCAGTTTGCCCTGTAAAGCACATAATGTGGTCTTCGTCTTCTATAATTTTTGTACCCAAGCGTCGTACTTCGGCCAATCCTATGATGTCATAGTTGGTGTTTTTAAGCGCTTCTTTTAATTCTAATAATTTCTCAGTTGTGCTCAGGCATCTGACATTGTACGTGCATAGATTTAACTTTCTTGTATTTTCTTTTATCTCTGTAGGGTTAGTCAAAATCAAAATCAAAATCAAAATCAAAGCATTTATTTCAAGTAGGCCAGTTACAGGCACTTTTGAATTGTCGAAACAAAATGAACATTTAAAGTAGCTACAGTCCCAGTCACAAGACATAAAAACTGTGAAAGTACTGTAGTTGCCCATTCCCTAACGTAGATCTCTATGGAGAAGAACGGGCAAGAAACTCCATGGACACTCTTTTAAATCAAAATATTGTTACAAAATCTTGGTTACATCATTCATGTTGAGATGGTATATTATGTGAGAACAATGTAGCAAGTATGCACGTTAAAAGTGTCCATAGCAAAACAAAAATAAAATACAACTCAAAAACAAAATAATTAATTCAAATAAACCATGGCGACTAAGAGATGACCAGTCACAACTGACAGCGCCCGTTCACGAACATGACGCATGGATCAGCACCATTCAGCTCAACCATTTTGAAGGGAGCTAAATGGTCCGACACACGCGCCACCATCAGCGAGACATTTGAGAGAGCATGACATACTCTCAACCGCCAGGGCACATTCTAGTCAAGAACTGCCGTAGGCTTTCAGTGAATGATAGCTTTCTAGTACATAGTACTCACACAATATGGGCTATGCGATTATATAATACTAACATTGAATCTATACAATGCAAAGATAGTTGTACAATCTTCAGCAGCTCCAACAATACCATTTAATGCTATCAATTTTTGCGCCCCTGTCCTTGTGGAGCAGGACCTGCATTGAGCCAAGCATTTTTATCAGCGATATAATCGCTCAACTTGTAATACGCTTGCTTACATAGTGTGCGTTTAATGCATGTTTTAAATTTCGTCTCATTCAGTTCAAGAATACTTTGTGGAATTTTATTATAGCATCTCAAACAGTACCCCATGAAAGATGAGTCTACTTTGGCGAGTCTAAAGCCTGGCTGAACTAATTGGTCCCTATTTCTAGTACTGTAGTTATGTCTGTCACCTCTTTTACCAAAAAGATGCAAATTTTTTCTGACGTACATTATGTTTTCGTAGATGTATTGACAATGTACCGTCATAATGCCAATATCTTTAAACAGCTCTCTTAGAGAATCGCGCCTACGAAGATTATATATGGCTCTAATGGCTCTTTTCTGCAGAATAAATATAGACTCAATATCTGCAGCTCGTCCCCATAGCAAAATACCGTAAGACATTATACTATGGAAGTAACTAAAATAGACCAGTCTAGCGGTATCTACATCAGTAAATTGACGGATTTTTCTAATGGCATATGCTGCTGAGCTTAGCCGCCCCGCAAGAGATGTTAAATGAGAACCCCATTGTAGCCTTGAATCAAGCGTAATCCCAAGGAAAACCGTTTTATCTACGAATTCAAGTTTCTCATTATTCAATAATATATCACAATCACTACCCTTAACATTCGGTAAAGCAAATCTTATGCATTTGGTTTTTTTTTCATTTAATACCAAATTGTTTGCTGTGAACCAATTTTGGACCTGCAGTAGGGCATTATCCACGTCATCTAAATGTTGTGCCCGTCTATTTATCTTAAAAATCAGGGAAGTGTCATCAGCAAATAACACCATATTTTGAGGTTGGTTTTTCAATAAATAGGGTAGATCATTTATATATACTAGAAAAAGGAAAGGACCCAATATTGAGCCTTGTGGAACCCCCATTTTTATTTTTAAACCCTGTGAGTTGACACCATTTATCTGAACATATTGTTGTCTATCAATTAAATATGATCTTACCAAACTAAGTGCAAGTTTACCCAGTCCGTAATGCTCAAGTTTCATAAGTAATGTGTCGTGGTTTACGCAATCAAACGCTTTGGAGAGGTCACAAAAAATTCCTATAGCGTCTTGGGACTCTTCCCACGCAGTAAATATGTGCTTTAATAAGGTTACACCGGCGTCAGTTGTACAACGTCCCTTGGTGAAACCATACTGTTGATCATGTAAGATTCTGTTGGTGTTAAAGTGATAGAGCATTTGATCAAGCATTACTTTTTCAAAAACCTTGCTAAAAACTGGCAACACGGAGACAGGTCTATAATTGTTAGTATCTTTACTGTCCCCGGATTTGAAAAGAGGTATGACTTTACTGTATTTCATTAAATCAGGGAAGACTCCTTGGTCCACACATAGATTAAAAATTAAAGCTAAGTATGGGGCTATAGTCTCAAGTATGGATGTACAAACTTTGATAGACATTCCCCATAGATCTTCGGTCAGTTTGATTTTTATTTGCCGGAAAGCTTTAATAACTACCATAGGGTTAATGTGTTTAAATTTAAATTCAGCCAGGCAGCCAGACACATTCGCCTTTAATAAACCCATTGAGACTTCAGGAGAGGAATTAAGAGCCTCCGTAGTTTTTAATGGTATCTCTGTAAAGAAATTTACAAATTCTTGAGCTACTTCCTGATTAGAGCTTTTAGGACCACATGCTGTATCTAATGTGTAGCTAGTGTTGCGTATTTTCTTCCTGTTAGTCTCGTTATTTATGACTTTCCAAACTGTCTTTATTTTATTTTCTGCTGTTTTGATCTTGTTGCTAATGTGCAGGGCTTTAGCAACCCTGCATGTATTTCTAAAAATTTTTGAATACTTAGCAACATACTTGTTAAAAGTTTCAGTGTTAATAAAAGGCTTAAGGCCATAAAGCTCAAATAGTCTTTCCCTACTTTTTCTGATACCTCTAGTTGCCCAATCACTAAATATGAATTTAGGGCAAATACTCTTTGTCTTCTTTTCAAAAGTTTTGTTGAATTCCGTGTGAACAATTGAAAAGAAACGATTATACAATTGATTTATATTAATATCGTCATGGCTCATAACACTTAACTTGTTCTGTAGGGAAATATTAAACCCATTTAATTTGCTAGAAGTTATGGGTCTAAATTTAATCTGTACTTTTTGCAATGGTGTATTACACCTATAAGTTACAGTTTGTCCGCTATGGTCGGACGGCAAACAATTTACTATGGCTTTATCTAAGTAATCACAATCGCAGAAAACATTATCTATACAAGTAGCAGAAGATGCTGTGATTCTAGTAGGTTCAATAAAAACGTTAGTCAAGTCAAATGATTTAAAAAGATTTAGTAACCGACCGCTATGTGAATTTTCTTCTAAAATATTGATATTGAAATCACCACAAATTATTGTAGATTTATTACTGGCTGCAAGTTTTGCCAGGACATCTTCCATTATTGATTCAAATATGGAAAAGTTTTGATAGTTTGGGGGTCTGTACACACACACAATTACATGCTTATCTAGCTCAACACAGGACAGTTCGACGCAATGTTCAACCGAGAGACCTACTATGTCATCACGTTGCTTATATTTAAAACTATTTTTTATTAATATTAGGGAACCTCCACGAAGCATCGTTTTACGGTTAAAGCAGCTACCCACCATATAGTTCTCATAATTAATAAGCATTTGGTAATCCTTTAACCAATGTTCAGTAAAACAAATAATGTCAAACTTACTATTTTCTAAAAACAATTCAATTTCTAATAATTTGCAAGACATTCCTTGGATATTTTGGTGGAATATTTTTAAGGTGTTCTGCTGAGGCCCTTTTTTAGTAACTAATTGAGTGCAAGAATTAATAGTACCTTCTGTTGTCTCACTTTCTAGTTTAAATTCATATTAATATTTTGAGTGAGGCCGGAGACTCCCGTGCCATCCTCAGACAACAAGACCCTATCACTAATAGAACCTAATTGAGGATTCACCACGGTGACAGATGGATCCTCCTCTGAGCAATATTTGTAAAGATTTATAGCACTACTGCTATATTCATTTAAAGTCACCTGTACATTAGTAGAATTACTAATAGTCGCAGTGTTAATAATAGTACTAAACTTAGACATACTATTTATGTCTGTGTGAATATTAAAAGCTAATAGCGAAGCTATTTTGTGTCTACATCTAGTGTCGCATATCCCCACGGTGACAAGCCGCATTACAGTAACCTTACCAGTAACACACAATGTACTAAACTGGCACTTGTGACTTACGGGATATCTTCCGTGATTATTTGTTATTTTGTGCTCCCGATATTTCGACGCTGTTGCAAGCGCCATGATCGCGGGTTGACTGGAGAATGCGGGTGGATGGAAAATAAAAATGTTAGGAGCAGACAAATCTGTCTACCCTCTTCCTTTGTCTTTTGCTACGCGTACTATTGGAACTCGACTCGTAAGTCACGACAAAACGCACTCACAGTATCACTAGGTTTTGTGAAATTTTTAGTGCGATGCCGATGCTGGCTGCTACTTTTGAGAATACTCAAAACTGGATTCCACATACTCGACAATTTGAAGCCATCCTCTCGATTGAAATTTTTATATTTCCTTCAATTGCTTATCTTGTCAGCCTTGGTAGGTAATGTTTGTCCATAGACAAAATCCGTGGCTTGTGGAATTCGATCCAGTGATTGGGCCCTGACTGCAGTAGAAGCTCAGCTATGGCAGAATTTTGGTCATCCTTATTTTTCACAGCCTTTATGTGCTCTTTGATTTGTACACCCCAGGATGTTCAAAAGGGATCTTATTTTTCGGAGAACGCAGACTGCGCAATTTTCTCATGAGGAGTAAACACGGTCTTAATTTGACGACCCGAATACAGATTCGTTGGGACTACGCTCCAACGAATATGTTTAACGGCGAACGTAATGCACGTCAGCCAGTCTAACGATAAAAATGAATATTATGCATGCTAATTAGACACAGAACTGGTGCCCTAAGAGTGTGACTGGGTCACGCAAGTCACGAGGCCACGGGAGATGGCGGGACGAACTGGGTAGACAGGACATTACTTATGTTAGGGAAGCACCCTACAATTTCATCCCAACTGGTTAACGACGGTAGATGCACGGGCTAACGACATGGAAAGGTGGAGGGAGGCCTTTGCCCAGGAGTGGGACTGTCTGCCCCCAAAGCAGCTTAGAAAAAAACTGGTTCAACACTCTACTTCTCATCCAGTAGTATGCAGGTGGTAAGAAGGCAGAGAGGCGTCGCGCGGCGCGAAGAAGTGGCGCGGTCGCAACGCTTTCTGCGTTTTCGGGTAAGAATTTGTTGCTCTAGTCATAAACCTGCGAAAAATCGTATTATATTTTTTATATTCGTTTTTTTTAATCCCTGCCCCTAAGCATACTCAAGGCACAGAATAGATGTTAATAGTAGCGCTCAAGGTAGAAGTCGTCCGACGTTTAGAAAATTTAATTATAAAACTTATGAATACGGGTATTTATTGCGAATTTACCTTTAATTTAATCCCGACGTTTCGACCGGATTGCACCAGCCGTGGTCGCGGGGAGACTGAAGTACAACCACTGGATGGAGTTACACAACCCAAAAATCCTTGCCCATGAGAATCACTATTATAAGAGAATGGTTCGGGAAGCGATTGAGATCAAGAAGTACCCTAATTTCAATCGCGAAGACGGCTTTAAACTCTTTTCAGCTTGGAATCCAGTGATTACTAAGTGTACTCGTCAAGTGAAATCGCCTCAATATACGGACACTGTTAGTGTAGTGTGCTGTCCTAGTGTGAACCGGCCCTAATTAACATTTATGAAGATAAGTGAGGGTAGTTGAATAAACGCCTTCACTTTGCTGTCGCGGTACCTCCAATACTTCAGTCTCCCCGCGACCACGACTGGTGCGATCCGGTCGAAACGTCGGGATTAAATTAAAAGTAAATTTGCGATAAATACCCGTATTCGTATGTTTTATAATGTGTTCTGATCGTGATAGAAAATTTCATCCGAAAAAAAATTAAAAGCTCCTAACCCAGAACCGGTGCGTCGGAGGACCATGCTGCTCAGAACCCAAATGGTATCTATAGTCAAGGCCAACCTGATACTGTTTGATTTTCTTAGTGTGTGACGACTTCGACCTTAAGCATGGGTATGCGCGCACTACGAAAATAAATCGTTGTTACTTTTAAAGTGCGAAATCAAGTCGCAAACGACAATAATTCCTATGCGCACTACGATATCTGTATGACATCGTCAAAGATCACAAAGTCAACTGACCGCTGCGCTTAAGATTTTTTCCGCAATTAATAAATAAAATCCATTTATTTCAGGATTCCCCATATTAAAAATTACACATAAAGAGACACGAGATAAATACAAATCACAAATGAACATAAAAATGTAAAAATAGGTAATAATAAAAATAACAATCATAAGTACCATGTCAACAAATCATAAATAGATACAATGTCCGGGAAATCAAATCAATGCCATGTAAAAAAAAAAAAAAACAATGCGCGAAGCCAGTACCGCTTAATTTAATAGGCGCTGTCTCCACGAGCGAGAAAATCGCGGCGATAGTATCGTCCTTGCCACGTTTTTCTATACACTCTTTTGGGGCGTCTCCACGAGCGAGAGAATCGCAGCGATATTTTCCTATAGAAATACGTCAAATCGCCGCGATTCTCTCGCTCGTGGAGACGGCCCCTTAGGGTACAAAATATAGGTACGTGCATGCGAAAACAAATCGCAAACGATTTATTTCCGCAGTGCGCGGATTGTCGTACATTTCTATTGTTCACAGATTGACGAATTTTCTTCGCAACTATTTATTTTCGCAGTGCGCGCATACCCTAAGGGGCAGGGACTTAGAAAAAAACGAATATAAAAAAAATACGATTTTTCGCGGGGTTTTTTACATCTTCTCATGGTTTACGACTAGAACCAGACTGAAGCTTACGAAAATACGAACACATTGACATTTTGAATGAGTCGTCGTTCGTACGTCATTACGTTACAGTAATTTAAATGAGTGCAATATTTTTATACGATCTATCCTTAGCATATCCTTAGTGTTGAAAAATATTTCGCTGACTCATGACTATCAATCAAGGACTGTGGTTATTACATTGTTATTATTATCAAAGGATAGTGGTAAAAAACCCAGGCTTGGCGCAAAAGGAATGTAACTCATTTTATTTTTAATAGGTAAATGTAAAATGGAGTGCCATAGAGATAGAGGTGACATCATCAAACCCTCTTAATAACACGGAACGCAAGTTCGTAGTTGGAATCTTTTTAGATAGTTTCGATTCGAAGTGAACTAGAACTGCGATATCTAAGCGAATAGTGAACAGTAGTGTATTTAATAATAATACAATTTATTTCAGACCATCGAGTCCATATTTAAAACATTACAATTTTTATCGTTCATACATAAAACACACACATGAAAGAACACAAAAACATACATAAAATGAAAAGATACTCACATACATACATTATAATGAGAATTTCATTTTAAATATCTAAATGACGCACGATGAGTGGTCATCCAGTGCCACATCATTGGACTGTCCATTCTGTCAGCCATGATAGCCACCAAGCTATTAGAACTACCGCGCACTCGCCGCATCAGGGAGGCTATTCGTGATCGCATAAGAGCGTAAATATCAGGCACGCCGTACTCCGCAAACATCCTTGATGCACTGCAGAAGCGCGGTAGTCCCGACAAAACTCTGAAGGCGTTATTATATTGGACTATTGTATTTGTGATTGAGTTTTAATTGTTTTGTGATTAATAAAGTTATTGTGTTGTTTAATCGGTAGTCATTAATTTATCTCATACCCAGCTCGTAACAGTATTATGTAAGTGGTGATATTTTTATAAATACAAAAACTTATGTTTGATTTGTCGTTCAGGGAAGTTTGAAGAAAGCCAGTGAAAACAAAATCCTTCATTTTATTTCGATATCTATAATATAAAAATGAAACCCGTTTTCCGTTGTCACGACATAGCATGAAAACGGCTTGACCGATTTAACTGATTCTTTTTTTGATGTGTTTGTTATTGTCAGGAGAAGGTTCTTATGAAAAAGAAATGTAGTAGTAGGTAGCTTTTTTCCTCTTATGTGACGCAGACGAAGTTGCGTGGGTCAGCTAGTTATTAATAAATATCGGTAGAAAGAAAGTACGTCATGATTGAACATAGTGCTGTGATGGTATTGACTTGGGTTCATCGATTGTTGTTTTGAATTGTGTATTTAACGCCGGAACTGTGACACATTTCATTATTATATCTGACTTAAAGGACAAAGCGGGATCAAATAAAACTCCTGTATTACTTATATTGTTCCGGTATAGACCTTTTATTAAAAACATACTCTTGGTTAAAAAATAATTAGTTAGTGCTCTATCGATATACTTAATTTCATTTTTTTTTTCATCAAACGTGTCATCGTTTCATTTATGGATAGATCTTCAAAAATGATATTGAGGTTTCTAACATGTTTTTTTTTCTAAACGGAATAGTTTGCGCGAGAGACACTTCCAAAGTGGTAAAATGTGTCCCCCCTGTAACTTCTGAAATAAGAGAGTGACAAAACTAAGAAAAATAATATGTCTCACCTTTGGGAACAAAGGGTCACTTCTGCATGTTTTCCAATTTTACAGGGAGAGCATTTTTTTTTTTACGTATTTCGTTAAGAACTTTGTACAGTTTCAGAGTATTAAGGCCATTCTTATAGTATTAAATCGATAGTTTCTTCGCGGATAATTTTAAATATTAAAAAATAAATACAAGAAGGGTTTTTTTTAGAAACAATCCATAAACTGAGGGAAGGCTACCACAGTGACTTTTTGTTACAAATCGGTAAAAGGGTCACTTCTGCTTTATAGCATTATAAAGCAGAAGTGACCCTTTTTATAAAAATAATGAAACATGAAAGTAGGTACCTACGTAGTATTAATGTCGCTTATAGGTAGGTTATCTATAAGCGACATTAATACTGCAAGTAATATGTTAATAAAAAGTCATTACTTATCGTAGTGCCTCTCTGTCACAAATGCGCAAGCTCCCACTTCGGCTTTCAAAACACTACTGACTGCTACTGACAGGATGAAACGTTACGTTTCAAGCAAACGGACCAATGCGAAATAATGTAACGACCTTCCCTCCCACAAAACGATGTTATTCATGCAATTTTCACCGTATTACTGAGTTTATAAAGTCGATTATCGCGGTTTGTTCGCGATATGATGTACATTACCATGTAAACTTCCACCTAAAAACAAAAAAGTGAAAAATAACTTTAGCTTCAGAAGTCGGTGACCTTTGTTTGATTGATTTAGTTTTTTTGTCACCGACTTCTGAAGCTAAAGTTATTTATCACTTTTTTGTTTTCTCTGAAGTCAGTTTTATTTTTTGTAAAAAAGTTTTTATTTTTCATTTTTTAGTGGTTCACATGTACTTACCCCTTCACAGCGTACCGGCGTGATTTTGTTTTATGAACTGGTGTAAACAATAGACAGATATGAGATTTCAGCGATCCCAGTACATTTGCTATCATTTATTGAGGAGTTCCCGTCGCCTATCTGCCGAAGTTCTTCATCAGATCTTTACCAAATTGAAATGGGATCACTCCAAGAACGTACTCTTCCTAAAACTACCCAAATCGCTTCTGGTGTGCCTATTTCTCCAGGATCCCATTAAATGGAACTTAACATATCTAACTATCGAAATCTGGATGTATTGTACACTTCTGCGCACTCCCTCAGAGCAAACAGGCGTGATGTTACGTCACTATGTTACATAAACAATAAACAACCAAGCGATTGCAGCAATTACTGCAGCTTTGCCGTGTATTTTTGAAGAGTTCCATTTTATCTCCAAAGATCAGCGTCAGATCTTAACCAAATTAAAATGGAACCACACAGAAAGCACCAGCTTTATATATTTAAAATAAAAAAAGAATCATCAAAATCGGTTAACCCAGTCGAAAGTTCAGAGGCAACAAACATTGTCGAAATCTGGGAGTTTTGTACTCATCTAGGTACCCCCTCAGAGCATACAGGCGTGATGTTACGTCATGATGTAGTATGAACAATGAACCTGCAAGCGATTGCAGCAATTACTGCAGATTTGCCGTCTATTTTTGAAGAGTTCCATTGTATATCTCGGAAGATCAGCATCAGATCTTCAACAAATTAAAATGGGACCAATCGAAAAGCACCAGTTTTCAAACAAAAAAAGAATCAATAAAATCGGTTCACCCAGTCGAAAGTTCTGAGGTAACAAACAAAAATACAGACGAATTGACAACCTCCTCTTTTTGTAAGTCGTTGAAAATTGGTTTGAACGAGATCTAGTAAGTAGTTTTTTTTAATACGTCATAGATCGTAAACCGCAATTTACCGTTCATTCAATCAACTCAAATATAAAAGCAAAACATTTAATTTCATCTAAATCAGATCATTTAGGCACCTAATTATGATAAAAATATACACTATTATGAAAGAATTGATCAAAGTTACAACGAACTACAAGAACTTTTATACTATGTCGGACTCACCCATGAAGGTTTCCGTAGCAGCGAGTAACTGCTACGGAAACCTTCATGGGTGAGTCCGACTCGTACTTGGCCGCTTTTTGTTATCTGGTATATGGTACAGAATCAGAATCAGAATGCTTTATTTGTAAACATAGGTCAAATTATAATAATGATGATACAGATAGGTGGATCCTCTATGTTTTGCCCAGAGGCGTACAAATATATAATTTCAATGAACATTATCTTTAGGTACTTTAACACTAGTTCAACTTTTAAGATATCTTCTAGTGGTAGAATTTTATAAAATTATGTTAACTTTCACATTCGTAATAAAATCAATATTAAGAAATAGGTACATGCATGTCAATATTAATTGGGGATATAATCAGTTTCAATAAATGTCAAAGAGATAAAGTTATAATAATGCTAATGTCAAATAAAATTCTGAATAGTCAAAATAGGTTAGGAGATGTTGGTACAATTTTCTGAAGCAGAAATTATAGAATTATCGTCCAGATATTCCTGTAGTGAGTAATAGCATTTATTTAACAATATTTTTAATAATTGTTTTTTGAAATTTTCCAGATTTAACGTTTTAACTATTTCAGGTAGTTTGTTAAAAATTTTTTTGGCCATACAGAAGGTGCTTTTATTCATAAGTGCCGTTTTGCCATAAGTCACTTCGAGTTCTAACTTATTTCTATCACGTAATTTTCGGTAGTAACTTTTAGTAGCTATTTTATAAAGTGAAATGTTAGATTTGACGAACACATTAGTTTCGTATATGTACAGCGATGGCAAGGTAAGTATTTTGGGGTTATTGTACATTCGTCACAAAGTAAATTCGTCATATTTTGAAAAATCCATACATTAAAAGTAAATTCGTCACATGTATAAAAAATATGTGTAAACTCGTCACAGGTTCATGAGGGTTATTGTAAAATTCTTTAAGTAGCGATAGCAAGCAAGTTTTTAGCGCTCGAAATTAAATATACTCCTGCACACGCCATCGTGCTCGCTCGTTCCATGCTCAGTGACTCCTTTGACCGTGGTGATCTGTTCCAAATGTGATTTGTGATAGGTGCGTCTTTGAAAAAATGGATCTTGATCAACCTGGTACAAGCTCGGGAAGCCATGGTGTAAGTATTTTATTATTTAATGCTATTGTACAAATCATTACTATGTGTATTATATTATCTATCTCTTAGATTTAATAAGGTACTATAGGGCGCTGGGCGCAGGATGAGTAGTTTTCATAATAAAAACATTACTGTTATGATTATTGACAGTTTTATCGACATTGTCCCCGCTTCAGGTTCGTGAAGTATATTTGTTACCGCCACTCTAGACTTAGAAATAAATTGAATTATTTCATGTATTTAGGATGATTGTGAATAAATATAAGAGTATTTTATAAATAATACTCTTGTATAGCTTACATTCGACACGAGCACGAGAAACGAAAACAAAATGGCGGACGACGTGATCAGTTACACAGAATTTGAAGCTTTGTGAAAATAGATATGTTTTTAACTCAAATATTACAGAAAGATAATATCACTTGCCTATGAACTTTCATCAATAAATTATTTTTTTGTAAAGTAGATTTTAGTTTATTTCTAAATATATTCAATGTTTTGCTCGTTAATTAAAAAACGTTTATATTTTTTTCAGATCACTTTGACTAAAACAGAAAGAGGGCAGCGTATGCTTTTTAAGACATGGTCATACGTACAATTTCCAACGTGAAACTAAGATTGGCACTGTATGGAGATGCACTAATCGTTCATGTAGTGCAAATATTAAAATTTCGGAGATTCATGACATCAGAATTTTGCATGAATCGGCCCACAAGTGTCAACCAAATATAGTGAAAACTGAAATTATAAAGGCAAGAAATCTTTGCAAGGAAGCAGCAGCCAACACTATCACACCTATGCCTCAAATGTATGAAGAAGCTTTTCAATCTGCCAAGGATGAGTGATAGTATTTTTTACATAGTTTATATACTTATAAGTCTTACTATTTTTATAGAGTTATAGACAAGTCAGCCACTCAGAATCTGTGATTTTTACTTAGGTTAAGAAAAAAAGTGATTATAACTGTGATGTAATTATTTTTCTTATAATTGTAATGTTGTTCGTAAATCAGCTACTCAAAATCTGTGATTTTTATGTAGGTCTTAGGTTATTTAAAGACTTTAACTGTTTTTCTTGTTATTTATTTGTAATGTTACGGGCATACCAGCCACTTGAGAACTATGACTTTTACGTAGATGTTAGGTTATTATATTTATTTATATTGTTGTAGGCAAGTCAGCAAGTCGAGATCTGTGATTCTATAAATGTTATGTTAAATTTAAAAAAAAAGATGGTTATTGCTTTTTTTTAACGTCTTTCTGTTGTTTATCTTATTATTGTTAAGTTTTAGTCAAATCGTTCACTCGAGAACTGTGATTGTTGTTATGTAGATGTAAGGTAAATTATTAAACTTGATGTGATTCTGAAAAATATACAACATTTTATTCTACTTCTTGTTTATTTTTTTTGCTATCGGTGCGAATAAAACCAATGTGACGAGTTTACAATACAAAAAATAATATATTAGAAATTGTGGCAAATTTACACATACTTTTTTTCGTGACGAATTTACTTTGTGACGAATGTACAACAACCCGTATTTTGAAACGTATGAAGTACGGTCGACAACTGTCTGTGCTTTTTAGTCCACACATAGCTCTGACACATCTTTTTTGGGCTCTAAATAAGAGTTCTCTATCAACTGAATTGCCCCAGTACATTACACCATATCTGAGTGTTGATGCAACATAGCCATGATAGGCTGTTAGTACGGATTCTAGGCTCACTATTTTTGATAGTTTATAGAGAGCGTAAGTAAAACGATTTAGTTTTTTACATATTTCGTCAGTCTGGGGTTTCCAGGTCAAATTGTTGTCTATAGTAATTCCAAGAAATTTAGTAGCAGTAGCTGATTCTATCTTTGTCCCTAAATAGTTAATGTCATAGATTTTATTTGGTATTCTTTGATAAAAGTGCATAATTTTAGTTTTTTCCAAGTTTATAATTAGATTATTGTTCTCAAACCATTTTATAATTCTATTTAATGTCACATTTATTTCGTTTTCATAAGTATTGGGGTCATCACACTTAATAATTACGGTGCTATCATCGGCGAATAGTACCATGGGGTGTTTTATTTGCCTCGGAAGGTCATTTATGTAAAGTAAGAAAAGGGGCGGTCCCAGCACGCTACCCTGAGGAACGCCGTATTTAATTGTCTCACTTTCTGAACGATATTTTTTCTCGTAGCTAGTATTTAAGGATATTTGTGTGATTTCTACAAATTGCTTCCTGTTCGTTAAGTAGGATCGAATGAGGTCAAGTATATTTCCCCTGATGCCATATTTTTCAAGTTTGTGTATATAGGATAATCCACATAATCAAAAGCCTTAGTCAGGTCCATATAAATAGCGCACACAGGATTTCTGTTATCTATATTTGACACAATAGGAAGAAGCAGGTCATGTATAGCCATATTTATTGTCTTCTGCTTGCGAAATCCTTTTTGTTCGTTAACCAGTATGTTTGATTTCTCAAGGTAGTTGTACAAGGACGTATAAATGACTTTCTCAAATATTTTTGAAAAGATGGTTATCAACGCAACAGGCCTATAATTTGACATAATTTGCTTGTCGTTTTTTTTGTGTAATGGTATAATAATTGACCTTTTTAATTTTTCAGGGAAGATTCCGCTAAAAATGCTCATGTTAATTAAGTGACTCAGATGTGGAGCTATGTAATGAGACACTTCTTTGATAACTTTAGTGCATACTCCGTCATAACCAACACTATTTGTATTTCGAAGTGAGGTAATATGGTTATTTATGTCTTGAGGTATGGTCGGCTCCATAAACAAAGAGTTTGAAGTATTTAAGCGTACGTTAATTTCTGGTATAGTTTTATTTTTTGGTTCGATAACTTGATTAATATAAAACTTGTTAAATGCCTGAGCTATATTTAATGGGTTCGTGATTTTCTGTGTCCCAGTTTGAATTTGCGTAATTGGTTCCTTAGGAAAGCCAGTTTTACAACTATTAATTACGGTCCATACCGCTTTAGATTTATTTTTGGACGTCTTAATAAAGTAGTTATTTCGTGATGCCTGTGTTAACGTTATAACTTTTTTAAACCTTGCAGAATATGTTTTAAGTGATTGTTTATTCTTCGGGGAAGGATTTGTTCTATATTGCCATAGCAAGTGCCGTTTCTTTTTACTACATTTCCTTATCCCGTTCGATATCCATTTTGTTTTCTTAGTAATTGATTTTGTTATAATTTCGTAAGGAAAACAAAGATCGTAAAAACATTTGAATAAGTCAAGAAAACGGCCGTAGGCCTCATTGACGTCATTAGTTGTGTATATGTCCGAAAAAGTGAGACTTTTAATGCAATTTTTAAATTTCTCTATATTATCTTGACAATAATTCCGTCTTTTTATTTTCCATCGCTTTAAGGTACATGTCTTCTTAACAGGACATTTTAAAAGTTGCGCGGTATGATCTGACAGGCCCAATTCTATAATTTCTCCTTTACAGCCTTTTACATTATGGGCTATATTGTCCAAGCAGGTCCCACTGCTTAATCTAGTAGGTTGACTAAATTGCAATTTTAAATTATAGTTTAATAATGTATGTTCGAAGTCTAAGGTTTGTTTAGTTCTTTTCAATATGTTGATATTAAAATCCCCACATAAGACAATCTTTTTGTTATTCAATTTTAAACAGAGCAAATGCAGAATATTATTTAAATTGTCGAAAAATTTATCCAAATTAGATTGAGGCACCCTATAAATACATACAATAATAATGCCGTGTTCTGTCAGTTCTATCGCACAGCATTCAATTACGTTGATGACAGAATATTTTTCTAAGTTGAATACTTTATACTTGTGGCCGACTCTGGTTAAAATGCACGCGCCACCTCTTTTATTATCTCTGGAGAAACTTGTTGCTAGGCTGTAGTTTGGTAGATTTAGAAGTCCTTCCTGCTCAGGTGTCATGAAGTGTTCGGTTATGCATATAGTGTCGATCTGTTTTTTACTATTTTGTAGTTCTTCCAAACACACAGTAAGCGTATCGCTTTTATTCAGAAATCCAGCAATATTTTGATGGAGGATATGTATATTGTTATAAACGAAAAAAGTTGGGGGTTTCTTTCCGGCTTGAATTGTCTTCGTCATCAATGGTCGTTAAAATCTCGTCATATTCTAGTCTGTTGTTATTATTATTCGTCTGTCTGCTCGTTTCACAATGTAAGTCTAAATCAATCTGAATGTTCCTCATAATATTGTCAAATATGTTTTTTTATTCCGTATTTATTGATTCTGCCCGTAGTGTAGGAGAACATGTTATGTGTCAAATCACGATTGCTGTCGAAAATGTATGCATACTTATGGCTTTGGTTGTCCAGGTGAAGAAGGTTATTAAACATCTCAACTTTGAAGTTATATATAAGGGATCCTGTCTTATATGGTACCTAATTGTAAATATTTGAAATACCTGAATGTTAACCCGAATGCTAGCCACTAAAGCTTAGTGGCTAGCATTCGCAACAAATAGCAACTTCTTACATTTAGCCATCGATTTCGATGATATGGCTTTGAATTACACGCCTAGAGAAAACATCTGGGAAACGTACTTCGTTAGCATTCTCCTTTTGATGTCGTGTATGGGACAATCAACAAAGGAGGAGTTCTCCGCTGTCCAGGATGTCTGCATATCCAGGGGAATAGCGAATGATACAGATAGAGCTTAGTACATTGCACAGTTATAGTTAAGAGTCCCCTTTGGCAGTCGACATGCCAAGTGGCAAGTTATAGCATGTGATATAAACATGGTTAGTCCCGCAGTTCTCCGGTTAGGGGAGCGCCGCCGAGCGATGCATGTGAGCTGTCACTCTTCATTCGTTCGGCGTTCATGAGAGTGACGGCGGCAATGCTGCATCGCATCGCGCGTCCCTGCGCTCGGCACTACGACACTGTCAGTACTACTCACTACCACCAGTATACCTACTGACAAGCTTGTATCCCCGTACCACTCGCGGTATACCCAGGTATAAGGTGGTCCTTTTTGAAACCACTCAAAAGAATTAATATGGAGATCCATCGCTCGCTTTTCTAGACGCCGCTAAATAGATACTGATCTTGACGATTCCATTAGGCTTGGCGCAGACCAACAGGAACACAGGGCGGATGATATCCCAAGAGATTGATTGCTACACAAACTGTAAATGTTCCCTCACCGGAGCATTCGCCTGGAATGTAAAAATGTAATTTAAAAAACCCCCGACCCAATATACTAAAAGTTAAATAGATAATATTTCGTTAATTCGCTATTTCGCACTGATTTTTATCAAACAGCTAAGAACACTGCCGACTAATTCACTTTTCAACCAAAAAAACACAAAATTCAAATCGGGTCCTCCGTTCGGGCGCTACGATACCACAGACAGACACATACAGACACGTTAAAATTATAACACCGCATCGTTTTTGCGTCGTCAGTGTTTAAAAATAGCATTTTGTACTTTTTACATTTTCGATATCAGGCGATAGGGTCAATCATATGGATCAAATCTCTCTATCAAACATGATAAATTAAATGAAAGGAACTTTTATTCCTTAGGGCGCTTCAATTTAGACGTGGCCGCGTTGTGTCGGACCGTGGTCATGGTGCCTTTTATTGTACTGCGTGCGTACGGTTGTGATTTTTCATAGAAAACAACCGTGCGGCAGCAATCCGACATCCATCGTCTAATTTAATTTGAAAGCGCGCGACGGTTGGTATCGTTTGAAGGTCTCCTCCAGCTCCTGGCTGGCGTGCATTCCTTGCATACTGCTCAGCGCTCAGTCTGTTGTGTTGTTCTGTGGTGCACTGAGCGGCCATGCTGGGTTGTCATTCGCCCAGTTGCCTGTCACCTTATCGCTAAAGACTAATGTCCCTACTTGGAATCCATAGTGGCCCCCCGCGACCCGAATGGCGTAGTGGTAGTGACGGTGCCTTACGTTCTTAGGGTCCTGGTTTCGAATCCCGGTAGGAGCAAATGTTTGTGTGATGAGCATGGACATTTGTTTCCGAGTCATGGATGTTTATATGTATTATAAGTATGTATTTGCAAATAAAAAAGTATAAATGTAGTATATCAACTATCTGGTGTCCACGATACAAGCTTTGCTTAGTGTGGCACTAGGTGGCGCTGTGTGTTAATATCCAGCATTTTTTTAAAATTAATTTTACAGTTGGTGGTATTTAGGGTTCATTATTCAGTTCCAAAGCCAATCTAATTCTAAAGCAACTCTTAGAATTATAATTCTAAATGTCTTTTGTAACAAAGAAGATTTAAAAACAGCTATTTACTGACAGGCTAGCTAAGGTACCCCTTCACTGTGGTCCGCTTGACTTGGCCCTTTTCTTTGAACAGTCAAAAACGAAAGAGACGGGGAAGAGTGTCCACTGTTCGTGCCTAACCTGTAAAATGATGGCCCACGCTACACCTACAGACTCGTACAGTCACGTACACTAGTGCACAACAGTGCGTGACAATAATGAATGAAAATACTAATATGAATGAGAGGCAACGGTACGGGGCGCGTGAACGCGTCAGATAGAGAGCTTTAACAGCGCAGACACGGGTGCGTCCCAACACCCTCCCCCTCCCCCGCCGCGCCCCACCCGCACCCGCACCAGGGTACCGGCCGACATCCGACCTTATATAACGTAACCACTGCACGAGTCTTGTCGGGGAATTTGCATTACAGTACCTATCTCCCTAAATGCCATCGGAATGTACGTATTAGAAGAAACTTTATATAATCAGGCAGATGGTTTGCCAGTTGGCAGTGTTACGCATGGAAAACATCTTGCATTTATTTTATACTTCATTTTATAATAAACAAGTACCGAGGTCCCACCGCTGCGACATACGTTCATAGTTCAGTAGTTCACCGCAAATGAACGGGTTCACTTGCGCGATGTTCATTCGCGCGCCCGCAGCGATCGACTAATCGATCGCTTCAGTTCGTCTTCCGCCACCAAATCGAGCGCACGTACAGATGCGCACCGCGAGCGCCGCCGCAGGACCTCGGACTATCAACTACGAAATAACTCGTTTTACTTAAACACCCAACTAAAATCACGTACTGCGTTCTGTGCGCAACATTAAGTGGTCCTACGAGCCCGATTTTGAATCTCGGCCACGTGTTTTAGTTGGACTCAAAACCTGTGTGCAGGGATGTCTCTGCTTCGCACACCCCCGAAGGGTGCTGTAACACGTAGCAAACGTGCCACGGAGCAGCTGACTACGAGTAAAAGTGAACATTTATTCAAAAACTCAGTGAAAAGTGATAAAACCACGTGTTCGTCAGCGGCGGCCCGTAAAAGGCTTGAGTATGAAGCGGCTCAAAAGTTAGCTCAGATAGAGAAAGATCTCATCGAGAAGAAGCTAGAAGTAGACTTAGCTGAGTTGGAGCAGGAATCTCGTGGACCTGTTTCTACGTGTTCGAAATCGAAAGTCGACACGTGGCTAGATAGTCAAGATGGCGTCGCACCGATCGCGCAAAATTGCGACACAAATGTTTGCAGCGACGACCCATTCAAATCAACCACGATCAACAACCCATGGTACAGCAATCGTCAGCACGACCTGGAAAACGAGCGCCCGCCGCCCCAAGGCGTCAGCGTGAAACAGTTGACGGATGCGTTGCACCTTATTACGAAAAATAACGATCGTGATAACAATAATAAAGAACTTCTTGCTCGTTTAGCAACATCAAAGGATCTGCCCATATTTGACGGCGATCCTATGCAGTGGCTGCAGTTTAAGGAATCTTATCGTGAATCGTCACACCTGTGTAACTATAGTGATGCGGAGAACATTTGGCGATTACGCAAGTGCCTACGCGGTGAAGCTAAAGAGGCCGTATCATCGCTACTTATTGGGAATACATCACCGCAAGATATTATTGACATACTGGAACTACGCTTCGGCAGGCCGGAGTGCATCATCCATAAAACATTCACGCAACTAAAGAAGATTCAGCCCCTTCCAACTGCATACCACACAGAGATTGTAAACTTCGCGATTAAGGTTAAAAATTACGTTACAGCTGTAAAAGCTATCAAGCTATCGGAATACCTACACAGTCCGGAAACAACCACGATAATACTCGCGAAACTACCGCCCGCAGTTATAACCAAGTGGGCCGAATACTACACCTGTAATCGAACTAGCTCCATACCTAAACTGGAGTTATTATCAAACTTCCTATACAGAGAAGCAACTATTGTCGCAACTTCAGGTGTTAGTTACATTCATAGTCAGAATGACTTGAAGAAAAAATATGAACATACGAAAACTCATTCGTCTCATTCAGTGTTAGCATGCACAACTACAACGGAAGCTAAGTGTATGTTTTGTCGTGCTAATCCGCCACACGCTTTAGAAAAATGTGGTAAATTCAAACGCGCAATGAGACGTGATCGCTGGCAATTTGTACGCACTAAACATCTGTGCTACAAATGCTTAGGTGCGAGGCACACTGAATCTGCCACGTGCACCGCACCCGACTGCAGCGAGTGTGGGCATCCACATCATCTCCTTCACTGGACGAAGACCGTGCCTACGTCACCATCAGCCGCGCGACCGCTGGCGCAGGCGCCAACCGCCGCGCAACCAGAGACGGCGCGCCCCGCAGAGCATGCGGCCCGCGCGCACCCATCGACGCCCGACGAGTCGGGCCGCGAGGCTACCGTTGCCCACGCCCACACCAGTGCATCCGTTAGTGTTAGTGAATCTTCAGTGCCTAAAGTGTTGTTAAAAATAGTGCCCGTAACCGTTCATGGACCTAAAAACAATATCCACACACACGCGTTGCTCGACGATGGTGCCACCGTGACTCTGATATCTGCTGACCTCGCTGATCAGGTGGGACTCCACGGTAAGATAGTCACCATGCGCGCCCGTAGTGCATGGGACAGTGGTGAGCTCGTGTGCCAAACGGAAAACGTAAGTTTTGACATTACTAATAATTCAGGTGAACGTTTTAATTTGTGTGCACGTAAAATGAAAGAGCTTAATTTACCTACTCAACGTATATCTTGTATGGACTTTAGTAATTATTCAGACTATATTAACTATGACTTGTGCAAATGTGACGCACAACCTAAATTATTAATTGGACAGGATAATTACGATCTCATTGCTCCTATCTTGTGTTTAAAAGGTAATAGGAAAAATGAACCTTATGTTACAAAGACACCGCTAGGGTGGTGTGTACATGGAGTTGTAAACAACATAACTTTGTTAAACATGTCAGCTGATCGTAATAGTAATGGCGACAGCGCGCAAGATTCTGATTTGAACGAATTTGTAAAAAAATCATTTGCATTAGAAACAATAGGTATATCCACACAGCCGCGACAAAATGCGGACGAGTTGCGTGCTATCACCATACTAAATAACACTTGTGAATTAGTTGATAACCAATGGCATGTGGAACTGCCTTGGAAGCAGGATAACTTTGTCATGCCTGATTCTTATCAAAATGCCTATAATCGTTTAAAATCTGTGGAGAGAAAAATGTCAGCCGACAACACTTACGCGTCACGTTATCGCGAACGTATTCAGCATTTAATTTCAAATAATTATGCCAGGAGGCTAAACGAGGGGGAGACTAGCGAACACGTTTGGTACCTACCGCATTTCGGGGTCGATAACCCCAATAAGAAGAAGTTACGTTTAGTTTTCGACGCGGCTGCGAAAACACAGGGATGTTCGCTCAATGATTATTTATTGACAGGCCCGGACCTGTTGCAATCGTTGTTTGGAATTATGTTTAGGTTTAGAGAAAATCAAATTGGTATTATTGGAGATATTAAAGATATGTTTCTTCGAATTAAAATTAAGGAAAAGGATCAACATGCATTAAGGTTTTTATTTACAGATGAAACCACGAAGGACGTAAATAAATATGCTATGACGTCATTAATATTTGGCGCGAACTGTTCGCCTTTTATCGCGCAACATATTAAAAACAAAAATGCGTTACGTTTTACGGCAACGTTTCCGACTGCTGTCGACGCTATATGCAAGCAGCATTATATGGACGACTATATCGACAGTTTACCCGATGTCGAACATACAAAAGAAATAATAAAGGAAATTTCATTTATTCACCAGGAGGGTGGCTAGCAACGTATCAGATGTTTTGGAAAGCGTACCGAAGGAAGCTTTGAGCGATAGTGTCTGTTGTGCCCTCGACAAAGATCAATCGGAAAGAACACTCGGTTTATTATGGTACCCTGCTAGCGACGAGTTAGGATTGGATTTGACTTTGAAGCGTATACCTGTTGATGTTTTAAATTTAAAAAGAAGACCAACGAAGCGCGAACTCTTGTGTGTTGTTATGTCTATTTTTGACATCCATGGTTATCTGATACCATTTACAATTAAAGGAAAAATAATAATGCGCGAAACTTGGAAAACAAATATAAAGTGGGACGAAGAATTGAGTGATGAGTTAAATAATTTATTTCAAAGTTGGATAATTCAAGCTAAACAGATTAATAATATTAGGATCCCGCGATGGTATTTTCGTGATATTGAAAAGAGCGCGACTTACGAAAACTTAGAACTACACGTATTTTGCGATGCGTCGCCGAGCGCCTATGCGACTGTCGCGTATTGGCGCATGGAAACGAGCAGTGGACGTATCATTGTAGCGTTTATCGCTAGTAAATCTAAAGTTACACCTACTAAATCGGTTTCTATACCGCGATTAGAGCTACAGGGTGCTTTATTAGGATGTAAACTAGCAAATAATATTAAAATGGAACATCGTTTAAAACCAAGTTCAGTTTATTATTGGACAGATTCAACTACTGTTTTACACTGGATAAGAAACAATTGTAGAACATATAAAGTGTTTATAGCTAATCGTCTAGGAGAAATTGACGAGCTAAGTAAGGCTGACGAGTGGCACTATGTGCCGACTGACGTCAACGTAGCAGATTTAGGAACTAAAAGTACCGATTACGTACTTAGTAGCAACTCGTCGTGGTTTACCGGTCCGTCATTTTTACGTAAATCACGCTCTAGCTGGCCTCAGGAACCTGAAAATAAAATAAAAATTAATGCAGAAATATTAGAACAGATAAATATAGTAAATGAAAATAATAGTGTAAATGACTTACCTGTACCGGAACCGACCCGCTTCTCCAGTTGGTTGCGCTTGCTTCGAACTGCTGCAACTGTCTTGTTGTTCATAGATAAATGCAAGAAGATAAAAACAAATGGGCTTACCGACGAGTTGATGAAACGAGCTGAAACATTATTACTTCAGCATACGCAAGCCACAGCTTTCTCCAGTGACATCTCGCTGTTGAAACAAAATAAAGAAATAAAACGCGATAGTAGACTACGCGCTTTGACACCTATATTGGATGATATGGGACTACTACGTGTTGGTGGGAGAATTGGAGCAGCTAAGGAAGTAGCGATGGACACAAAATCACCAGTGATCCTGGATGGAAATGACCACATGGCTCGACTCATTGTCAAGTATTATCACATCCGCGCAGGCCACGGATGCAACGAGTCGGTGGTAAATGAACTGCGTCAAAAATATTGGTTGTTACGTTTACGTCCTACGGTCCGTACAGTTGCGACGCAGTGCTTGTTCTGTCGCATCAGGAAAGCTAATCCAAAGCCGCCACGACTTGGTGACTTGCCCGAAGGCAGACTTACGCATCACCAAAGACCGTTTACGGTCACCGGAGTTGACTTATTTGGACCAATAGAGGTCACCGTTGGAAGATCAAGGCCAAAACGCTATGGTGTCTTATTTACGTGCTTGACTGTACGCGCCGTACACATTGAGATTGTGCCATCTCTCACCGCAGATTCATTGATAATGGCTTTACGTAGAATGGCCGCACGTAGAGGTTGGCCAACGAAGATTTATTCTGATAACGGGACCAAAATGCGCGGCGCAGAAATTGAACTAAAGAAAGCCTACGACGCCATAGACAAAAGTACTGTCATGAACGAAGCCCTGAACAATGGAGTTTCCTGGAGCTTCATTCCACCAGCTAGTCCACACATGGGAGGATCTTGGGAGCGTCTTGTACGCAGTGTCAAGACCGCCCTCAAAGTTGTACTAAAAGAGAGAGCTCCGCACGAAGAGACTCTGATTACTCTCCTAGCTGAAGTGGAGAATATTATTAACAGCCGCCCCCTTGGTCATGTTTCCGTGGACCCTCGGGACGACGAGACATTAACGCCGAACCACTTTCTCATTGGTTCGTCGTCTAATTTACCTATCGCAGGAGTGTTTACAGACAAAGATCTATGTCTCCGTAAGCAATGGCGCATATCCCAGCGCCTGGCTGACCAATTTTGGGCCAGATGGGTGAAGGAAGTTCTCCCCGATCTAGTGCCGCGCCGAAAATGGAGAGAAGAGGGCGCACAATTGAAGATCGGTGATGTGGTAGTGATAGTTGACCCCAACTCCCCCCGTAACTGCTGGCCTAAAGGTATCGTACAATCCGTGTACCCCGGTGCTGACGGACGCGTAAGAGTTGTTGACGTAAAAACTAAAAATGGTATATTTAAACGCTCTGCGGCTAGGTTAGCTATGTTTTAGATTTTGTTTGTTATTACTCACTATTTCATTAATTATAATTTAGTTAAGTATTACAATTTAATTTAGATAATAGATTTTAATTTAGATTATTTTTATATAACATTTTAATTAAGGTTATCGTTTTGAGTGTCGTGTCGACACTGAGGGGGAGAATGTTACGCATGGAAAACATCTTGCATTTATTTTATACTTCATTTTATAATAAACAAGTACCGAGGTCCCACCGCTGCGACATACGTTCATAGTTCAGTAGTTCACCGCAAATGAACGGGTTCACTTGCGCGATGTTCATTCGCGCGCCCGCAGCGATCGACTAATCGATCGCTTCAGTTCGTCTTCCGCCACCAAATCGAGCGCACGTACAGATGCGCACCGCGAGCGCCGCCGCAGGACCTCGGACTATCAACTACGAAATAACTCGTTTTACTTAAACACCCAACTAAAATCACGTACTGCGTTCTGTGCGCAACAGGCAGGTCGAGTGTAAAGTACCACACAGTGCACCGCAGGCGATGTCGCGGACACAATGAAGACGTGCGCGACTGCGGGAGGTCGGCCGCGCGATAACCTCGCTGTTTGTGCGAGCTAGTGTTAATACCAGTGTAACTCATTGATAGCCGCTAATTTTATATCAATAAAGTAATAAAGAGATATCACTTTGCACAATAGGTTGTTTATTAATATTTATCGTTAGTTCGTCATTCATTTAAACAATAACAGTAGTGGCCGGTGCAGTAGAAAAGTAGCGATTGCACCAGCTGACCAGAGTCACTCTGGCCGGTTTGCTTTCGTCACACACATCCCTTATCACAGCCACGTAACGAGATTTCGTCCAGCGACAAAGCCTCAAGAGTAGCTTGATCTATTAGTTAGCACAAACCGGCTAGTCCGGTCGCAACCTCCGGTCAGTTGTCCCTGGCTGCGCGGCGGCGGCGGATGTACGATCACTACGTACTAATCTTGATTCTGAAACTGAGACTACTTTTTAGTAGGTACTGTCCACTGCACATAAACATAACTCACCACATGACCGCACGCACCATACACCCACCATAAGTAATCCATATAATTACCCGTACGAAGCCGGGGCGGGGTGCTAGACATTCATATTACTGCAGTTCAATGGAGCCCTAGAATAGAACAAACCTAAATGTCAAAGTCGGGAACGAGTACTGGTTTCCTATTAGTACGTATTTCGATTTATGTACGAGTCGTGTTGTTGTAGAACGATCAGTGTCGCGTGCTCTGGTGTGCAGCGTCACCGGCTCAGACCTCGAAAACGTTATTACGAGCGTTTACGTTTGCGTTTGCGTTTTATAACGAGGGTCTAAACGAAGCCATTATATACCCGAGGTGGTTTGACTCCCGAGCTTGCGAGGGAGGCAATGAAAGCGAGGGTATATTATATTGGCGTTTAGTCTCGAGGTGCAAACTGTACTCTTCACTTCGAGTGCGAGAAAAATAGTCATTTAAAACTGAACAAATTTACCCTCGACAAAAAATCTGAACTGAGCGGTATGTTTTTTCTTCTATCAGGTCAGTCACAGATTAACCATTGAAAACACAACACAAACTCTCAACATTTTCGCAATGAAGATGATCCACACTCCACAGATAATTAGTACCTACATTACTGCAGCGGCTAGCAACAGAGGCATTGCTTTTCAAAATCAACGATGCACACAAACAACCATAATTTTTTCTCGCGTTGAAAGGTTCATTTTTTTTTTTTTCAATAAACCGCTTTCTATTTGCATGCCAATTCGAAATTTAAATAAAACCTTTGACAAGTTACTCTTTTGTGACCATGTATGTTTCCGAGTAAAATATCGTTCCATTTTTAAATTACTTTTTACTCCCTAGGGAATAAACGGTCACTTTAATCCCGCTTCGTAGGGCTATAACGGCGTACTTTTAGAGCATGAGAAGTGAAAAGAAATAAAAAACCCGACTACGGGAGTCAGGAACAACTATCCCGACTGTTGCAGTCAATCCTGTCTCCTGAACTTATTTTTTCTTTACAGTTTTATTTAACCTTTTCACCGCCAACATACATTATAGAACGCGATGCCTCGCCAGGCGCCAAGCTATAAGTGTATAACGAAATGTATAGTAAAGTAGTGATGAGAGTAGGTATCGTCATATCGATGAATGAGACGCGATAGGTTCAGTTTTATAATTTCACGGATATAAATAAATACTGATTAAATATTTCCATTTTTTTTATTTTTTATTATGGGAAGTCATCAAATAACTTCGCCCACTCTGGGTGGAGCAGGAGGGAGTGTCAGACTTTTACTGACTAAAATCCATCCATTTTCCTTTCTCGCCCTTTATGTTCCGGGGCCACGGTAACTCTTTCGAACAGTCCCGCAACCCCGGCAGGCTTCGGCCCTTCACTTAACTGACATCTCTTTGAGGCGCGCGTGGAACACGAACGCGCCGTCGACACGGCCTGTCGTCATTAGACGGACGGACGGCTAGCTAGCCCATTGGTAACCGTCCACAGGCCCGATGTGGCTACTCTCGCATTTTTTTAACTTCTTCAGTAAACATTTCAAAGGACATCACCCAGATTGGGCTATTTTCAAAAGTGCAAAATAAACTTATTATTCGGATAGAGCATGTAACGTGGTGATTTTGAATGGACCACAATTTGAAATTACAACTCGATTCAAATGTCGGACCGCCCCTTTCACCCTATTGGTTAAAATTTTACAATCACAGCAAACAAATTACGTGTTCAAACCAGGAAATAATTTACACCAGGGTGTTGAAACTATACCTGAATTGAAACCCACAACAAGACGACGAGTATCAAAGATCCCTGTAGTTCTTCGAGAAACGAGAATAACTGGAACGCGCCAAGACCGTCCGCCAATGACATGCTCGTCCAATCACAAGCATCGGATCGAGTTACAGTGTTGCCAGGCGAAGGTTGGGTTCTCTAACATTGCAAATGTTCAAAAGTTGAGGAAATACTTGTTGTGAATTCAAACGTCATTTAGTGGTTAAAATCAAATCAAATCTTGGATTGGAAGACCAGTCGCGGGGGTCAGCACTCATTGTTAGCTGACAGGCGAGGGACGCGCTGGTCAATCTGCCACTGATCGCCTCGGCGGCGGCGCTGTCCGGGTGGCGAGCTCGTTGCCTGAGCGGAGCACTCGGTCAGGCCAGCGTATTCTAAACTAGAATGTAAGGGACGCAGCGAGGTCGGTGCATCTTTTCTGTTATGTTATTTTAAACAGTGGTATTATTCTGTAGGGACTTGTGAAACCTACCTACATGTTTTCTTCAACCTTAACGTTTTAATTAGGGTATCCAACCCCAACACACCAGAGAACCCATTTTGTTTTAAGCTACCCCTGTCGCTGAGTTAGTTTATTTTTTACTCAGTTTTAAACGTACGTTATTTTGTTCAAATTATCGTAAAATTTATCTAAATTAGATTGGGGCACCCTATAAATGCATACAATAATAATGTTGTGTTCTGTCAATTCTATCGCGCAGCATTCGATAATATTTTTATTTATTTATTTAAGCCTTGAACCTATACACAATAAAAAACTTATTTCGTACCTTATAAACTTATTTGTTAGTTTTATTAGTATCTATCCTTATTAATAAGTTAGTTGTATTAGTTTGTTCTTTTTGTATAGTCCCTTTTCGGGTAAAGGCCTCCTCCAAATCTTTCCACCTTTTCTTGTCTTTTGCAAGTTCGATCCACTTTTTTCCCACTATTTCTTTGATATCGTCTTCCCATCTCATTTTTGGTCTTCCAACTTTTCTCTTTCCTATGGGGCCTTTCCATTTTGTAGTTTCGATTGTCCATCTTCTGTCTGTATATCTGGCTAGGTGCCCTGCCCATCTCCATTTCTTCTGGAGTGCGTGCTCGAGAGCGTCCGTCAGTTTTGTTCTTTCTCTTATTTCTACATTTCTAACCTTTTGGATCTTTCTTAGTTTTAAAATGCTTCTTTCCATTGCATGTTGGCATGAGTTTATTTTATTTGCTATCCTCTTAGTAAATGTCCAGGTTTGGCATCCATATGTGAGACATGGTAGAATGCAGGTGTCTAGCACTATCTTTTTCAGTTTAAGGCTGTAATTTCCTTTCACAATTTCTTTTTGTGACCAATATTTTTTCCATGCTATATTGGCTCTTCTATCTACTTCTTGCTCGTTGCTGTTTTTGCTGAATGATATTTGTTTGCCCAGGTAGATGTAGCTTTCTGCATATTCAATAGTTTTTCCTTCAACTTCAATTGGTGTGGTGTTACTGTTTGTCATAATTTTAGTTTTTGTAGCATTCATCTGAAGCCCTACCTTTTCGCTTTCGTCATTTAGCGATTGTAGCATTCGTTTCATTTCTGCAGCTGTTTCGGCAAAGAGTGCAATATCATCTGCAAATCTTAAGTGACTGAGGCGAGCGTTGTTTATCTTTACTCCTGTCCTTGACCAATTTAGTTTTCGAAATATATCTTCTAAAACGGCAATAAACAGTTTTGTTGATATAGGGTCGCCCTGTCTGACTCCTCTTTCTATTTTTATTACTTCTCCTGTGTCTTCGAGTCTTACTCTGCTTTCGCTGTTTGCATATATATTTTGTATGATTCTTATGTACTTTGTCTCTATGTTGATCGAATGTAGTGCTCTCCAAATTGAATCGTGCGAAATACTGTCGAAAGCTTTGCTGTAGTCTACAAATGCAATGTATAATGGTTGGTTGAATTCTTTATATTTTTCGATAATTTGCTCTATAGTATGGATATGATCAGTGGTTGAGAAGCCTGAGCGGAAGCCTGCCTGTTCCTTCGGTTGGTTGCTGTCTATTTGGGGCGCTAGTCTGTTTTGAAGCAATGATGTAAACAGTTTGTACATTGTCGAAAGCAAGCTAATTGGTCTATAGTTTCCAATGTCCAGAGGGTCACCTTTCTTGTAAAGAAGTACGATCTCCGAGCTGCTCCACTGTTTGGGAATCTTTTCTTGGTGTAGTACCAAGTTGAAGAGTAAGGTAATATACTTGAGCAGTGAAGATGCGCCTGTTACAAGGGCTTCAGCTCTTATGTTGTCCGGACCTGGACTCTTGTCTTTTTTGAGTTTTTTCAGATGTCTTATTACTTCTTGTTCTGTGAACGGCGGTACTTCCTCTTGGTCTTTTGGTGTAGTTGGCTCTTCGTCTGTTTCCTTTATGTTTTGTTCTTCATCTGGTTCTGTTATATGTCCATCCTGTTTCTTGTAAAGGTCTCTGTAGAAATTGGTTGCACAGTTAATTATTTCTTTTCTATTTCTTGTTTCTTTGTTGTCTTGCTTTAGTTTTTGTATCCATTCTTTGTGCCGGTTGAGTTCCTTAAATGCCCGTTTTGAGCTCCTGTATCTGTTAAGGTTCTTTTCTATAATTCTGTTTCTATGATTTTTGTAGTCCTGTCTGATCGCTCTGTTGGTTTCCTTGAAAAGTTTTGTTAGACGAGTCTTTGTTGTTTTATTTCTAATTTGAGTTTTCATAAGGTCCGTTCTTTCCTGTATCAGCCTTATTGTATTCTTGCTTAGGATTTTGTGTTTACCTTCTGTATTGTTGGTTGGATTACTTATTCTGAGGCTTTTCCTGATTATGTTTTCAAGGATGTCGTAGTATTTCTGTATGTCAGTCATGGATGAAAGTATGCTTGAGTCTAAGTTTTCTTTCAGGTTCTCATTGTACGCGGTAACTTCGTCGTCTGTTTTTAGTGTTTCTGGATTAGGTTTAATTTGTTTTCTGTTTAGTTTTAGATCTTTTAGTTTTAATGTGGCTCTCACTGGTCTGTGGTCCGATGGGAAACTTATTTTATTCAGAACTTCGATATTTGTTATGGATTTGGTCTTATTGCACATCACAAAGTCTATTTCATTTTTCGTTTTCTGATCCGGTGAGATCCACGTCCATCTTCGACTGGGTTTTTTCTTGAAGTATGTGTTAATTATTGACAGTCTTTGTTCATGAGCAAATTGTACTAATTTTTCGCCTCTATCATTGCGAGCTCCGTATCCGTAACTTCCCATTACTAGGCTTTCGTGGCTTAGCGGCTGTCCGACTTTGGCGTTAAAGTCGCCCATGACGAGTATTGTTCCTTCGCTCATCTCTAAGGCTGTTTTGATATCGCTGTAGAATTTTTCTATTCCTTCTTCATCTGAGTCTGAGGTTGGAGCGTAACATTGGATTACCGATATGACTTTCCCATTGAGATTGAGTTTTAATATAGCCACCCGTTCCGTAATTCCTGTGAAGGTTAGGATATTTGGTTTTAGCCATTTCTTGATTAGGAAACCAACCCCTTTGAGTCCTACTGATTCTCCGAAGTAGCAGAAGATGTATTCTGGATATTCTTCTATTTTGCAACCCGTTCGTCTAACTTCTGCCAATCCTAAGACATCCCATTTGATATTTTCCAAAGCGTGTGTTAGCTCGATTTGTTTTTCAGTTGATGCAAGTGATCTCACGTTATACGTACCTATTTGTAAGGTTTGTTCTGTTTGAGTTGGAGGGTAGTGGTCGTTATCCCCACGGGGACCAGCCGGATTGGGGAATTGGTTGTTGTGAATACAGTAGTTGTTGTGTTGTTCGTGACTTCCTTTTTCATTATTTTCATTTATCCTTATGTTTATATTTCTCGTTGTTGTTGCTGTAGTTGTTGTTGGACTTGTTTTCGTAGCATGCTTGTCTAGTTTTTTGTCTGGTTTCCGTTGCCCCCCTTGTCTTGAATAATATTAGTCACAGAATATTTACTTATATTTAACACCTTATATTTATGGTTAGTAAAAAAAAAAAGGAATTATTGAAATACCGTAGCTTTTTTTAATTTGAGGTTGAATTTGATCATAATGATTTTGATTTAGCATTATTTTCTTTACAAAGCGAACTATCTTATTTGTTACCCCAGTTTGAGGGAAGTTCCGAGGTATTTTAATCACCAATGTTTATGACTACCAACAAATAGTAAAAAAAACGCACTAAAATAAAGCAAAAAAAAAGTTATGAATGCTTGAAGGTCAAATTTTGGAAAAAATACCATAAAGTATAAAAATTGACATATCTCCTAAACTATAAAACTTTGGTTAGGGAAAGTTTGGTTCAGTAATTAGCAAATGACCTCCTCTATATGCGAATTTGCTATTGGGGTCCCGAGCCAGTCACCCTGTATAAGTTTTAAAGTCTCATACGAGTTTTATAATTACTAAAAGTATATGATTGACTGCTATAAACAAGACCAGAAAAATATTTGATATTCATCAGGATATATGCTAGCATGATACTCTTTTGAAAACATAATACAATTAATTTGGCTCGATAAAAAGAAATCACGAACTTATCTCTAAAAATATCTTTCTAACAATAAAAATCATACTAATATGCATGCGATCATTCTGATTTTTTGGTAAATAATTCTACAAGCAATATATTAGCATGATACTGTTTTAGTTTTTTAATCCAATCAATAGTTTTTTTTTTAAATCAATCGAAACCACTCATTTCGCGCTATTTGGCCCGCAGTGGCTGACGTAACAACCACTTTGTAGTGCAAGCGGATTAGAACTTTATTCTAACAGCATTTCAAATGAAGTTTGAAGTTTTGAACCACCACAAATAGAGTTGCTAATTCAGCTCGTCTAAGCGCCTTAAGGAGCTTTCTTAAAAAATATACACCATTTATACAGTTTTCTTTTTTACTACATTTAATTATTGTTATGTTTTTTTTTTTATTTGTAACCCTATACGATTATTTTAAATGTTACGTATCCTAGTGTGAACAGCGTTGTGGGCTGCAATGTTGTCTTTAAGTTTTGTAAATATTTCTTATTTCTATGTTTTATGTTGCAGCTGTTTGTTGTTTCTTTTGAATAAAAAAATATAAAAAAAGATCAGCTCAGATCTTCACCAAATTTAAACGGGACCACCGCGGAACAATATTCTTCCAAACAAAAAAATAACCATTCAAATCGGTTCACAATCGGTAAAGATATCGCTGAACCGTTGTGACCAGCAGGTCACAACGGGTTACCTTTCAGTAAATGCCGGTCCGCTTGACCTGCGGACCTCGTCCCGGGGGCAGTGAGATGTAAAATTCCCCGTTTTGTATAAAGAGGCGCGCGTGGAACACTACGCGTCGCCTTTTCGGGTCCAGTGGGACGGGGGGGCGACAGATGCTCTGAATCCATCGTCTCCCTGGATCTATTTAAGGGGGCCGGTACAGGGCGGTCACGACCTCTGCAGACGCCCGGTGCGTCTGAAGCAGGATGGGCAGGAGTCCATCATCATTCTCCCCCTCTCATTTCACAGTTTCCTTCTGCGACATGACGGTTTCGCAGAAGAACATCACCGCATCCCGGAAGTGTTAGTGAACTGTATCATTGGGTCTCCGTAATGCTGTAATGTGTGGTACAGGAGGTGAGCCCCTGGAGGTGTCGTCGACCGTGGCGGACGCGGCGGAGAGCGGCACACGCGCTCCTTGCGACGCACAACAGTTCGCGTGCGCCGACGGGCTGCGCTGCGTGCCGCAGGACTGGCGCTGCGACGGCCGGGCGCACTGCGCGGACGCATCCGACGAACTGCACTGCAGCTTCCCCAACCGTAATCGATACCTTTACGTTCTATGCAAACATAAACAAACACCCAACATTACCACTCAAACATTCTCTTCAATCAATTTATTGAAGCATTAGATCTGTAGCAAACTAGCCATGTGTCGTGTTGTTCAGCGTGGATGGCACAATGCCGCGGCGACGAGTTCCGCTGTGCCGTGAGCAACTTCTGCCTGGCGCCGAGCTGGCGCTGCGACGGCGAGCCCGATTGCGGCGCGCACGACGCGTCCGACGAGGATCCATACATGTGCCAAAAAGACTTCAAGTGCCCCGGCAACAGCGCCCGCTGCGAGACCCCGGTGAACGGGCAGTTCTCGTGCGTGCCCATCGAACAGTTCTGCGACGGCCAGCGCCAGTGTCCCGACGCAAGCGACGAGTGGGACATCTGCGACAACTGTGCGTACCCCTCTATCGCCCCGCGGCTCTATAGAGCTCTGGTAGGTGAAGCCCCGCGCTCGTGACTAACGTCTTTGTCTGTGCAGTCACGGCGGCGCAGTGCGGTGCGCTGCGCTGCGAGCTGGGCTGCCGGCCCACGCACGCCGGGCTGGCGTGCTACTGCGGCGCGGGCTACGAGGCCGACGCGGCCGGCCGCTGTGTGGACACAGACGAGTGCACGTGGGAGGACGCGTGCGCGCAGCACTGCCATAACGCGCGCGGCTCCTACTCGTGCGCGTGCGCGCCCGGCTACACGCTGCACGAAGACCGCCGCGACTGCGTGCCTGTCAATGGTGAGTGCGCGCATACTATATAGGGAGTTAACATACATTTTTATACATGCATTAAAATTGCTGGAATTTCGCTATGACTGGTTCGCAGAGTGAGCAAGGTTAATTAGTATCAAGGAAAGCTTTCCTTACGACGATGTTTTCCGTGTGCTGTGCTTCAGAGCCTGAGACGGAGCCGCTGTCGCTGATCGTGGTGACAGCGGGCGACGTGCGGCGCGTGTGGCCCGACGGGCCCGCGCGTACTCGCAACCACTCGCTGCCGGCGCTCAACGTGCGCGCGCTCGACTTCCTCTATGACAACCGGTACGTACCGCCTCTTCCTCCGCCGCCCCCTGCTTGCAGGAGTATTTATTATATACTTATAGCGCTTGTGTGCAGGAGTATCTGCTACGTGCACCACAACATCAGCAAGTCAGGCATCGTGTGCGTGGACGCGGACGACTTCAGCCGGCGGCGCGTGCTGGGCGTGCCCGCGCTTTTCCCCGACGTGAGCGGCGTGAGCCACCTGGCCGTGGACTGGGTGGCCGGCAACTGGTACGTGGTGGACGGCGGGCGCGAGGCGCTGTACGTGTGCGCGCGCGCACTGCGGCCCTGCCGCCTGCTGCTGGACGCGGCGCTGGCCAAGGTGCACGGGCTGGCGCTGGACCCGGGCGCGGGCCTGATGTTCTGGACCGTGTGGGGCGCGTCGCCGCCGGGCGTGGAGCGCGCCAGCCTGGCGGGCGGCGCGCGCGCGCACGTGGCGGCACTGCGCCTGGTGTACCCGAGCGCGCTGGCGCTGGACCCGGCGGCGCGCGCGCTCTACTGGGCCGACGCCTACCTGGACTGCGTGGAGCGCGCTGACTACAGCGGCGCGCGTCGTCGCACGCTGCGCCGCGGATACGCCGTGAGTACACGCCACTTTATGCATCACCTCAGGCACCTCACACTCGCACACGCGGTATTATTTATTAACTAAACAGGGATGAAAGAAGCGAACAAATTCAAATTTCCTTATTTGTTTAAATGAATAGCTCCACAAGAGCGCTTTATTATTACCGGCTTCATAGTGAAGCATAGTATTAGTCGTTGGGGTCGGGCTTGTTATTGCGGCGCGGTGACCTGACGCTTCGCTCGCACAGACACAAGAACTGCAACAAATCTCGGTGCTGGGCTCCGTGCTGTACCTGCCGGTGTGGCGCAACAGTAGCGTGGCGCTAGTGCCGCGCCTGGCGCCGCCCGCGCCGGCCCGCGCGCTGGCGCTGGACGCGCGCCCCACGGCCGCGCTCGCCTTCCACCGAGCGCGCCAGCCGCGCGTGCCGCACCCGTGCGCGCGCGACAACGGCGGCTGCGAGCACATCTGCATCACGGCGTACCAGCGCGGGACGGCGCACGCGCACTGCGTGTGCCGGCACGGCTGGCGCGCGGCCGGGCGCGCGTGCGAGCGCGTGCAGGTGGACGCCTACGTTCTGCTCGCACGCGGCGCGCCGCCGCTGGTGCAGGCGCTGGCGCTGCGGCACGCGGGCTGGGAGGCCGCCGCGCCCGCCACGGACGCCGCGCGCCCCACCTCCGCCGACGCCGACACGCAGGCCGGCTACCTGTACTACTGCGACGTGCACCGCTACGAGATCGTGCGCCAGCGGCTGGACGGCAGCGGGCGCGAGGTGTTCGCGGGCCGCGACGTGGACAACTGCGAGGGCATCGCCGTGGACTGGATGGGCCGCAACCTGTACTGGACCGACGACGCGCTGGGCACGGTGAGCGCGGCGCGGCTGGACGCGCCGGGCGTGCGGCGCGTGCTGGTACAGGACGCGGACTACCAGCACTACCACCCGCGCGCGCTGGCGCTGGACCCGGGCGGGGGGCACATGTACTGGTCGGTGTGGGCGGCGCGCGGCGCGGCGGGGCGGCTGGAGACGGCGCACATGGACGGCGGCGCGCGGCGAGTGCTGGTGCAGGAGGCGCTGCACTGGCCGGGCGGGCTGGCGCTGGCGGGCGGCGCGCTGTACTGGTGCGACACGTACCTCAACAAGCTGGAGCGGCTGGTGCTGAGTACGGGCGAGCGCCAGCTGCTGGCGGCGGACGCGCCGCACGCTCCCCTGCTGAAGCCCTACGGTCTGGCGGTCTACGAAGGTGAGCCACACACGTTCTATTCACTTTATTCTTGTGTACATTAAGTTGGTATAACGGTTATGTCGTATGGTATACGACGGGGCGCATCGCATGCTGATTTTAGTTTCTACTCAATGTATCCATCAGCACAATGTGCTAAATGCGTTACATTGAGTTTTACAGCAAAATGTGATTTAAAATAAGCAGTATCCCGGCTATAATTTTAGCGCTGATGGGTTATAACCTACCTCGACCCCCGTATAGTGCGAAAGGAATTGCTGCAGGTCGGACTGATTTTATATCTTCTCCTTCTATCTAAATATATATAGATATTATTAATATTATTTTTATTTATTTATTTATTTAACAATTTATGTACACACTAAATATAGAGAAGAAGAAAGGAACAGAAAATAGTACAAAGGTGATGCTTATTTCTAAAGAAATCTCTTCCAGCATACCTGTGAAAGGAGATACTAAAAAAAGAGATGTAGACATAGTGTGTAAAAGAAGGAGAGAAAATGGAATACATACAGCTTAAAACAAATTAAATATATACAATATAACAATACATACTCATACATACTATAAATATACTATACTAACCATACAAACTTACTACTTACTTACTATAAAAACAATAAAATAACAAACAATAAATAGGTACTTATGCAATTATGACGATATGGATTGGTCTTTCACTCTTCTCTTAAAAACTGCAACCGTTTGGCAGTCTATGATGTCAGGTGGAAGTGAATTCCACAACCGGACGGCGTGGACAGTGAAGGAATAGGAGTAGAAGTCGGTAGAGTGTGGAGGGGATTTGAGGAGGTTCCTAAGATGCGACCTGCAAGGTGCATCAGAGGGACGAGAGTAGGAAAACCGTTCCCGCAGATATGGCGTTTTAGGGTTATGTAGGGTGTTAAATAGCAGACACAATATCCGAGAGTTCCTGCGAAGTCGAGCATTCAGTTGAGCATTTTGCGAAAATGAGAAACATGATCGTACTTTTTAAGATTAAAAATGAAACGGAATACAGATGTTTTGTAAGCGCTCAAGTTTATTTAAAAGCTCCTCGGTGGCATCCAAATAACAGGCATCAGCGTAGTCAATGATGGGTTGTACGAGAGTTTGCGCAAGGGAGATTTTGGTGTTCAATGGCAAGAAGCTCTGGAGGCAGTTTCAATGAGTGAATCGTGTAGTGCACTTTGCGACTAACCTCAGCCACATGTGCAGTCCAAGATAAATAAAAATCCATTGTCACCCCCAGGTTTTTAGCCTTGATTGCGTAATCAATCTGAACTCCATTCAGCCTGAGTGGAGATAGCGACGCAACATCGAGCCTGTTCCGCATATACCTGCCGCCAATGATCAAGGCCTGAGATTTCCTAGGATTGATCTGCAGCCCGAAGGACGACCACTCACTAATCAAATACAGATCCTTATTCTTGGCAGACACGGCGGCTTCTGCATCTTCCCTCAAGAAATGATGGTAAAGCTGCAAGTCGTCTGCATAGAGATAGAAGAAGGAAGAAATGACTCTGGTGACAGAGTTAATGAAAACAGAGAAGAGAAGAGGAGAGACAACGCCACCCTGAGGCACACCCGCGCTAAGAGGGCACCAATCAGAGAAAGATTCATCCAGATGAACACGCTGGGAGCGGCCTTTGAGATAGGAGTCAAACCAACTAATGGAGGAAGAGGAGAAATTGAGAGATTTAAGAATGAAGGATGTCGAAATCAACTGAGTTAAAGGCGCTACCAAAATCAAGAAGAACAAGTAAGGTAAGTGACTTGTGGTCCATAGCCCAACGGATATCATCAGTAACCTTTAAAAGAGCCGTTACAGTACTATGGCCGGGACGAAAACCAGATTGGAAAGTACTAAGAAGGTCATTCCTAGAAATGAAGGCCGAGAGTTGCTGATGGACAATGTGCTCAAGGACTTTAGAGAGATAAGGGAGGATGGAAAGGGGTCTGAAATCGGTTGGTTCAACAGGATTGGAGATTTTGTGTAAGGGGATGACATGGGCTAGTTTCCAGACATCAGGAACAGTACAAGAAAACAAGGAATAGTTAAAAATGTGAGTCAAAACTGGGAGCAATGTGGAAAGGATAGGAGTAACCATTCTTAAGCTGAGATTGTCATTACCAACAGCAGAGGAGGAGATAGTAGCAATAGACTTTTGGACCTCAATTTCACTCACAGGCCTTAATTCAAAGCTATTAATTATTTAAAAATTATTAATTATTTTTTTGTATAGATATTAAGGAGAGCAATTTCTGATTGTATTTCATTATTCAAAATATTCAACAATTCATTAAATAATTCCAATATCCTATCCAAATTTTACTTTAATGTTCCCGGAAGGTCAAAACGATGGAACGTGCCAGTGCGTGTTCCATTTACTTACGTCTACAAATTACAGGCAGAATTCATTTATACTTAGTAAGTTTGAATGTTATACTGTATTTTTTTTCTTATGGCTGTATTGTGTTATTTGTGTTGTTCACTCTCTTTCTTTATAATCTGTCACATATTGTTTTATAATCTGTTTCTCTTAGCTGTAAGTCTTCCATGGTTCGGTTTAGAACCATTTATTTTCTCAAAGAACAGGTAAGTAGAAGTTTACATTACAAAGTTCAAACTATCCAGGAAACTGAACACCATAGTTTATTTTTTTGTTTATCAATAGCAAGTTTATTCCAACTAAAGATACCAAAACAGTTCACGTTATACTTACGTGTTAATCTAAAAAGCTAAACTTATGTCTAATATAAAAAAAAAAACTTAACTTATGCGTCTAATATATAGTTCCTTAGGCCTTTTTTGAAATGCTGGTTTGCTTGTAAGTACACTCTCTGAGTTTTTTTGGTAATTTATTGTACAGCCGAACCCCCTCATACTGTTTAGTTTTCCTGCCAAACAAGGTTCTCACTCTTGGTACTTCTAGGTCGTCTTGATTCGGGGTATTATATCTACGAGTCCTTTGTGTGAATGAAATATTTGTTTGTATGTTGGTCTTAAGGATCCTTCGGATAGGCATGCATGTATGGTATGTTATAGTTGTTGTAGGTTAAATAATTTTGTTTTTTTGTAGAGTAATTCTGTAGGAGTGTAGTAGTTGTAATTGAAAAGGACTTTGATGATTTTATTTTGGGTTCGTTGTAGGTGTTGTTGATTGGTTTTTGCAGCTTGTCCCCATACTTGGATCAGATATTCGAGATGTGGCTTGACTAGCGTGTTGTAAATAGTATATCTTAGCTTGTAGGGTACACATTTTGCAATGTTACGTATGGCTCCGGTTAGTGGGATTATTCGAGATCTTACGTACCTAGTCAATATGCGCTCTGAATGTCAACTTACTGTCCACAATTATATGAGGAAAAGCAATGGACCCAGGACCGATCCCTGAGGTACTCCGCACTGTATATTAGCCGGGGCACTTGTAAATTTATCAAGTTTTACGACCTGTTGGCGATTAGTAATGTAAGACTGAAACATTTTGTAGGCTATAGAAGTAATTCCAATGATTTTTAGCTTTTCCAGAAGGATAGAATGACTAACAGGTTCGAATGCTTTTTTAGATCAATGAAAACTCGAGCTAATTGTTTTTTATCTATATTATCTTTTATTTTAGTAATTAAATCAACAGTAGCCGAAAGTGTATTCGAGTGTGGATGAAAGCCATATTGATGCGAGTAAAGAAAGTTAATATTGTTCAAATGTTTAGATAACCGCGTGCATAATACTTTCTCAAATATTTTGGAAATAACAGGCAACACTGATATTGGTCGGTGGTTTCCGGGGTCAGCCCTGGTTTCAGTCTTGTATATAGGGGTTACTTTAGCTATTATAAGGCTGTCCGGAAACCACTGAAGCTACAGTTCCACCTTCAGTCTTCAGTTCGCCCAAAGCCTTCTGCACCCCAGCAATCTTAACTTCGGCCTCTGAGATGCGGTTCTCATGCTGGTGAACCTGATCTTTCATCAACTTGAGGTCCTTGCCGAAATTTGCATGCAGATCCTTTATGAGGAGCATCTGCTCGTCTTGGCGGCGGACCTGCTCCTCTTTGTCTCGCTGCAACTCTTCTGTCTCGCAACTCTTGGGAATCTTGTAAACCCTTTTTCCAAAAGTTCAAGATACTAACCCTTCCATGTCTCTATATCTTTGAATGCGCTAAATTTGTGAAAATGCACCCAGAGTTATTTAAAAAAGCTCGTGACATAATATTTCCAAAAAGTAATAGGCATAGAAATAGAATAGTTTTGCCCATAATTCCTAGGACAGCATTATATGCAATGTGTGTTCGCATATTTAATGGTGTACCTGACAGTATTAAAAGCTTACCAGCTAATAAATTTACAAAGTGTCTTAAAGTATGGTTAGGGGAAAAGAATTTCTACTCCGTATGTGAGGTATGTGACATATTTAATAATAGATTGCAAAATTAAGAACAACTATATTTATTTAACCTTTAAGATTAATATTAGGGAAAATGTATCAAGTTTTATTAATTGACATTGAAATATGATTTTAGCAATAATTATAAGCCCAAATGTTTGCATACTTTAAAGTACCAATAACTTTATAAATTGCCCCCCTTCTCCCCCCCTTTAGGCGGATCTCGGAAACTAAGGTGTTAATTCACAGGGTTTGAATGTAAAAATGGGGGTTCCGCAAGGCTCAATATTGGGTCCTTTCCTTTTTCTAGTCTATATAAATGATCTACCCTATTTGTTGAAACACCAATCTCAAAATATGGTGTTGTTTGCTGATGACACTTCTCTAATTTTTAAGATAATAGACGGGCCAAAAATCTAGATGACGTGAATGATGCCCTACTTCAGGTCCAAAATTGGTTCACAGCAAACAATTTGGTATTAATTAAATGAAAAAAAAACTAAATGCATAAGATTTTCATTACCGAATGTTAAAAGTAGTGATTGTGAGATAATATTGAATAAAGAGAAACTCGAATTCGTAGATAAAACGGTTTTCCTGGGGCTTACGCTTGATTCAAGGCTACAATGGGGTTACTCATTTAAAATCTCTTGCGGGGCGCTTAAGTTCAGCAGCATATTATGTCACTAGAAAAATCCGTCAATTCACTGATGTGGATACCGCTAGACTGGTCTATTTTAGTTACTTCCATAGTATAATGTGTTACGGTATTTTACTATGGGGACGGGCTGCTGATATTGAATCTATATTAATTCTGCAGAAGCAGTGTCCATGGAGTTTCTTGCCCGTTCTTCTCCATAGAGATCTACGCTAGGGAATGGGCAACTACAGTACTTTCACGGTTTTTATGTCTTGTGACTGGGACTGTAGCTACATTTAATTTTCATCTTTGTTTCGACAATTCAAAAGTGCCTGTTATTGGCCTACTTGAAATAAATGCTTTGATTTTGATTGATTTTGATTTTGAAGGGACTTGGACCTTTTTTTTTCAGATTTGTACGAAGGCGCCCCAAATCAGTACAAAGAATTTTTTCAAAACTCTTCCCTCTTCCCCTCTTCACCCCCCATTGTATTTCGAAAACTAGCATACTTAGCGGTTTCTTTTTATTCTCATCTAAAACTATTGTGGGGTGTTGAAACTTGTGTCCCCTTCCCCTCCCCTCCCCTAAAATTGAAAGGGCTGTAACTTCATAACGGTTAGAGATAGCTATTAGGTGATTGAAGAAATATCATAGAAGGCGTCGAAACTTGTCCGGTGGTGGGTAGGCGGGAAAGGTGGCGAGCGACCTCTGTAGCGCAACGAACGTTGAGTGGGTGACGTGTAACTCAGGGGCGACGACGAGCAAACTTTAGGTTATTTTTTTTTACAAGGAAAATGTCATAGAATGTTGTTTTTTTTATTTTAATTTCCATTTTTTATTGAATTAGTTTTTAAAATGTTTTAGGGGTTCTTGAGGGATTTCCAAATATTTAAAGTGCTTGCTCTAATGGTTTTTTTTTTAACGATTCCACTGAATTCGCAAATTTTATGAGGGTGAAAACTTCTCAAAAACACCAAACTTAAAACGCGACATGCGCGCAGCTCGCGCTCCACGCAACAACTAGTACTATTGTATGAATGGTCGTTTGAACTGTCCTAACAAATTGTTAACTTTGCTCGTTAATAATTATTTGAATGTCTTTGAGTTTAATATTGTTTTAAGCGACAATGCAATAGTTGAACTATTTATTATTTTCTTGGGTCGATAGTACTGTATTTTATGAATTTAGTAAAGTAGAGTCTGTTAGTCGGACTCGTCCGGCTGTCTCGAGCTACTTGTGTGTGTGTGTGTCAGCACTGAGCCGCGATGTGTGTCGCAGGCGCCGTGATCTGGAGCGAGCACGGCACGGGCGCGGTGCGGCGTCTGGACCTCGGCGGCAACGTCACCGAGCTGTACCGCCTGCCGCCGCCGCTCTACGACCTCAAGCTCGTGTCCGACACCGAGCGCCAGGGTGAGTGCCTCACCTGCACCCCGCACCCGCACCCCGCACCCCACCGCTAGTACCTCACCCGCCCCTCGCGCTGCGCAGGTCACAACCAGTGCTCGCTGAAGAACGGCGGCTGCGCGGAGCTGTGTCTGGCCGTGCCGGGCGGGCGCCAGTGCGCGTGCGCGGACGGACGTGAGCCGGCCCCGGGCGCGCCGCACGCCTGCGTGCCCGCGCACGAGCCCCGCCCCCGGCCCCCCTGCCCGCCCGGCACCTTCACCTGCCAGCACGGGCGCTGCATCGAGGAGCAGTTCGTGTGCGACGGCGACCTGGACTGTCCCGACGGCTCGGACGAGGACTCCTCGCCCACCGGACCCTGCGGTGAGTAGCACGACACGACCCGCGCGAGACCACACGACACGCGACACGACTGACCCGCCCCCCGCCCCTTTCCTCCCCAGCCAACACCACGTGCGGCGAGGAGCAGTTCATGCGCTGCGACATCAACCGCTGTATACCCAACTCCTGGATCTGCGACGGACAGAAAGGTGAGCGGCCGAGCCCCCGAGCCCGGTGAGTACACACACGAGCGAGCCGAGCTGACGCGCGCGTGTTACAGACTGCAACGACGGCGCCGACGAGGGCGCGGCCGCGTGCTCGCGCACGTCGTGCCGCGCGCAACAGTTCCAGTGCGCGGCGTCGCGGCGCTGCATCCCGCTGTCGTGGCGCTGCGACGGCGCGCCCGACTGCGGCCGCGGCGACCGCAGCGACGAGGCCGACTGCGCCGCGCAGCCCTGCAGCTCCGCCATGTTCCCGTGCGACAACGGCGCCTGCCTGCCCTGGGACTACTACTGCGACGGCCGCGCCGACTGCGCCGACGCGAGCGACGAGCGCGCCTGCGCAGAGACGTCGCCCGCGCCCCCGGCCCCGCCCCCGCCCCGCGCCAAGCACCCGCACCGCCAGGGGTGAGTGTCGCACTGCGCCTGCGCACTGCCACTCGGACCGCGCGCACTCTGAGCTAATGAGAACATTGTTGTGCTACAGGAAGCCTCACATTGACAACGGCTTGTGTGAGGAGCACGAGTTCCAGTGCAACAACACCGAGTGCATCAGACAGGTGAGTGAGCGCTACATGTGCGCCTGCACGTAGTACTGTGACGTGTGCTGACGTGTGCTGACGTGCGGTGATGTGCGGTGCAGGAGTTCCGCTGCGACGCGCACGTGGACTGCCTGGACGGCTCGGACGAGCTGGAGTGCGGCGACACGAGCAGCACGAGCACGAGCACGAGCACGACGCCGGCGCCGCCGCACGAGGACGCGTGCCCGGCGCCCGCACTGCGCTGCGACAACGCGACGCGCTGCGTGCCGCTGCCGCAGCTGTGCGACAACATCGCGGACTGCGCAGACGGCGCCGACGAGGCGGACCGTTGCGGTAACTACTCCACCCCACCCTCCCGTCTCATGATACAGATCGTCTCATCTAACACCACGCATAGCAGCTCAAAAGTGACCAGAGTCATGTTTAACAAATAAAATGTTATCAGAAGTGTCCGGCAGTGATATACTGGTGCCGTCACATCGTAGCAAGTCTTTATCATCGTGTGATGAGTGGCGTGTCACTTGTGAGTAGCGTCGCGTGGACGGTGGGCCTGAGGCTGTTCGATACGCGCCTCCAATACACAGGATCCGTTCTTCGAATAGTCAGCTGCCGTTGAGTTGTAAATGATAAGTCCCAGCGTGTCGCAGTTAGTTGAGCTATGTGTGGTTGTGCGGCAGGCGAGCCGATGTGCGCGCTGTCGGCGTGCTCGCACTCGTGCCACGCGGCGCCGGCGGGCCCCGTGTGCGCGTGCCCGGCGGGGCTGGCGCTGGGGCCCGACGCCGCCACGTGCGCCCCGCGTGCCGCGTGCGCGTGGGGCGCGTGCGCGCACTTCTGCGTGCCCACCAAGATCGGCCACAAGTGCACCTGCGACGTCGGGTACCGCCTCGCCGACGACGGCTTCAACTGCAAGAGCACCGGTGAGTCGCACTTACTTCTGCTCACACTGCTCACACTTCTCACACTGCACTGTCACACTTGTCCGGGTGACGGACAGGGAGATAATACTTTTCGGAAATTAAAGTAAACAACTCATTGTGCACGGAATGAGATTGTTCTTAAAAACCCCTATTTTCACCCTCTTTTCATTTTCTCCGCAAAATCCCTGTTAGTACAGCCCTCCGTTAGAAAGTGACACTCTTTATTTATTTATTTATTTATACGCCCGACTCGGTCACTTGTTCGTGATTGAGCGGAAAGTCTGTTCGGTACAATGACATCTATTTATTTATTTATTAACTATGTTACTACCCAATAAAAACCTGAACAAACAAACAAAATCCTAATAAAAAAAGCTAAGGATCAAGCACGTTCTGGCCGAGGACACACTCGTTATGAAAGCATCAAAATCATGCTGTTTACACATGTTATTCTAGTTTCTACTTGCACGCACTATAAATGAATTCTGTCTGTAATTTGTAGACGTAAATGGAACACGCAATGGCATGTTCCATCGTTTTGTCCTTCCGGGAACGTTAAAATAAAATAAATAAATATCGCTAGACATTAACACACAGCGCCACACTAAGCAAAGCTTGTGTCGTGGTCACTAGATAGTTGATATACTACACATATATACTTTTTTGTTTGTAAATACATACTTATAATAGACATAAACATCCATGACTCGGAAACAATTGTCCATGCTCATCACACAAACATTAGCTCCTACCGGGATTCGAACCCAGGACCCTAAGAACGTAAGGCAGCGTCACTACCACTACGCCATTCGAGTCGTCAAAATTTGGATAGGATATCGGAATTACTAATTGAATTGTTGAATATTTTGAATAGTGAAATAAGTACAATCAGAAATTGCTCGCCGATTAATTAAGGGTAATATAATATGATACTTGTTACAGAGGCTGAGGTAATCTTCAGACCGCGACCGGTAGGGCACTTTCTGATGATAGCACAAATACTTCATGAGCCTTTTCTGGATGCTTTCTATACGATCAATGTACTGGTGACATCATGGATTCCAAATTTCAGACGCGTATTCCAAGTGACTCCTATCGAAAGTTTTTGTTTGACTGAAGCCGACGAAAATTTTTGGATTTTTCATCATGGGTGTCGTTTCCGTGGTTTTTGGTTTCGCTGATAATGAAAATGACGTCAAAATTAACATGGGAAAAAGTTAACAGAAGCAAAAAAAAAACAATTTGCTTTTTTTTTTCTTCCCCTGACAGTATTTACACCCTTCGCCACTGTTAGGTAAAGGTGTATCTAATCCTACACCCACATTTCGCAAATTTTGCTTATTTCTATCAACCGGGCACAAATAATATAATAAAACTTTGCCCGTCCCGGAAATCGAACCCAGGACCTCATGCTCAGTAGCGCTTGCGACGAAGAAGAAGAATTACTTATAACTATTTGGTTTAATTGTGTGAGGTAATTGCGAAGTTATTCCCCACAAGTTATACCCCACCACGCGGTTGCCCGGTCAAAACATAATCTCATACCATCCACAAAGCCATAGTAAAAAACGACATTAACTACACCCCTCTTAACCTACACGAACCGACAGATACACAACACACCAGCAATGATGACCCACATAAGCAAAAGTTAGAAGACTGGAAAAAGAAAGTGCTGCACGGGCGGCACCCTCATGATCTAGAACAACCACACGTAGATACAAAAGCATCAAATAAGTGGCTTAAAATTGGTAGTCTATTTCCGGAAACCGAGGGTTTTATTATTGCGATACAGGACCAGATAATTAATACTAAAAACTATAGGAAATTCATTATCAAAGACCCCACAATAACGAACGACAAATGCCGCAAATGCCACAGCCAACCAGAGACCATACAACATATCACAGGGGCATGCACAACACTCACCCAAACAGATTATACTCACAGGCATAATCAAGTAGCAAACATCATACATCAAAACCTAGCACTTAAATATAAACTCATACAAACACTGTTTTAGGCTTTCACGGTTTAAAACTAAACTTATATTGTAACTTATATTTACATTAAGGCTGTGAAAAATAAGGATGAGCAAAAGTCTGCCATAGCGGAGCATCTACTGCAGTCAGGGCCCAATCACTGGATCGAATTTCACAAGCCACGTATTTTGTCTAAGGACAAACATTACCTACCAAGGCTGACAAGAGAAGCAATTGAAATAAGGAAGTACAAAAATTTCAATCGAGAGGATGGCTTCAAATTGTCGAGTACGTGGAATCCAGTTTTGAGTATGCTCAAAAGTAGCAGCCGGCATCATACAAAAAACTCCACAAAACTTGGTGATACTGTGAGTGCGTTTTGTCGTGACTTAGTGTCGAGTTCCAATAGTGCGCGTAGCAAAAGACAAAGAAAGAGGGTAGACAGATTTGTCTGCTCGTAACAATTTATTATCCATCCACCCGCATACTCCAGTCAACCCGCGATCATGGCGCTTGCAACAGCGTCGAAATATCGGGTGCTCAACAGTAAAAATAATCACGGAAGATATCCCGTAAGTGACAATATAAGTTTAAACTCATACAAGACACTAACACTCCTTATTACAAGTATGTACCAGAAAGATTCCTGGAAAATACAACAAACAAACTGTTTTACGATCGTGCCATACTGACAGAACCATTCACTACAATAGGCCAGATATAATCCTTCAAGATAAAGCAAATAAAGTTACATACCTCATAGATATTGCAGTCCCTAATACACACAATCTACAAAAAACAATAGGGGAAAAAATCTGTAAATATGCTGAACTGAAAGAAGAAGTGACCAGAATCTGGAGGCAGGCAAAAGTATTCGTTGTACCTATTGTTCTCTCCACAACGGGTGTTATACCCAATCACCTCCACCATAGCCTCAAACTACTAGATCTGAAATACTCAATTTATATATCACTTCAAAAAGCCGCAATTTTAAACACCTGCAGAATAGTTAGAAAGTTCATGCAGATTGAGGGTAATGCCTCTCACAACACTCAAATTTCATCACACACACACACGCTGCATTGACTTGGCAGACGCCCGTTAATGTAGCATAAACTAGCCTATGAGCTAAGAAGCAAACGTTTACCCAAAATAATAATAATAAATTTATTTCAGTAACTATAAAACTTCTACAATATACAGTCATACATAGAGGCCTCCCTTTAAGTATAAAAATACCTGTGTTAGGAGACCCCGCTCTTCTAAAACAAAAACAATTATAATGTAGGAGTATACATATAAAACGAATTTAACTTATATCTAGGAAGGCGTGCATATGTGTGTGTATGTTTTGTGTGTGTGCGTGTGTGTGTGTGATTGTGTGTATGTGTGTGTCGGTTTTCATAAAATTATCGCATGATACTTTGTAAAAGAGCTTCAATGTCGTCATAACATTTGACGATAGAAAGTATCACTTTTATTTCTAAATACGACATAGTTGGTAATGTAGTTGTACACTTGTACACACACGGCACTCGCAGACGGGACGACGCCGCTGCTGGTGTTCAGTAACCGCCACGAGGTGCGCGGCGTGTCGCTGCCGGCGCTGACTGCGCGCGCACTGGTCTCCTCGCTCAAGAACACCATCGCGCTGGACTGGCTGCGCGACCCCGTCAGCGGCCAGGTGCAGCTGTACTGGACCGACGTCGTCGACGACAACATCTACCGCGGCACCATCGTCGGCAACGGTGACTGAACTGCGCAATGCTTTACTTATAATCTTAATGTACACATTGTTAATAACATGATGGAACGACTCGTACAGCCCTGAGCGGCATCGAGGCGGTGGTGCGGCAGGGGCTGTCGACGGCCGAGGGGCTGGCGGTGGACTGGGTGGGCGGCAACCTGTACTGGGTGGAGAGTAGCCTGCACCAGATCGAGGTGGCGCGCCTGGACGGACAGTTCCGGCGCACGCTGATCGCGGGCGACATGGACAGTCCACGCGCCATCGCCGCCGACCCGCGCGACGGGTACCTGTTCTGGAGCGACTGGGAGCAGGCCGCGCCGCGCATCGAGCGCGCCTCGCTGGCCGGGCGCGCGCGCGTCGTGCTGGTGCGCGTGGACGCGGTGGCGGACGGCGCCTGGCCCAACGGCCTGGCGCTGGACTACCGCGCGCGCCGCCTGTACTGGGTGGACGCGCGCTCCGACTCCGTGCACACCACGGACTACGCCGGCGCGGACCACCGCGAGGTGCTGCGCGGGCACGCCAAGCTGTCGCACCCGTTCGCCATCACGGTGTTCGAGCGGCACGTGTACTGGACGGACTGGCGCTCCAACAGCGTGGTGCGCGCCGACAAGTGGTCGGGCGCCGACGTGAGCGTGGTGCAGCGCACGCTGACGCAGCCCTTCGACCTGAGCGTGGTGCACCCGTCGCGCCAGCCGCCCGCCGCGCGCAACCCGTGCGCGCGCGGCGGCGGCTGCACGCACCTGTGCCTCATCCACGCGCCCGACACGCGCGTGTGCGCCTGCCCGCACGTCATGCGCCTCGCCGCCGACGCCGTCACCTGCGAGCGTACGTATCGCACCAACACACTCAGATATCGTTGAGCAGAAATACTCTTTTCAATACACTTCCTCGAAAACTGGTCTTTTCGCACTATGATTAGGTTCAAAATCCAGTGTATTCCAAACGCGTGCATTTTTCCACTATACTTAGTCCAAATTGGTTCATTGCATAATTGAAAAAAAACATTCACCTCTGACTATAGAGTCCGAGGTGAATGTTCTTTTTCTTTTCAGAAAAGCGGTCTACGTCTTTCTTCGTAACATTTTTGAATATTCAAATAGTGGAAAAGTCCCAGAGCCTTAGCAATTGATAAAAGTGTTGAGATTGTACGTTAATAGTGGTGTACTGTGTGTGTGGTCGCAGCGCACGAGAAGGTGCTGCTGATCGGACGCGCGGGTGAGATCCGCGGAGTGGACCTGGAGGCGCCGCTCGTGCACATGATCCCCACGGTGTCGGGCCCGCACGTCACCGCGCCCGCCAGCCTGGCCTTCGTGGCGGCCGAGCAGAGCATCTACTGGGCCGACAGCGAGACCGGCGAGCTCAAGCGCGCCGCGCTCACCGGCGGCGGCACGCAGGTGCTGGGCGACGCCGGCGTGGACGCGCCGCGCGGCTTCGCGGTGGACTGGGCGGCCGGCGTGCTGTACTACGCGGCCGGCGGCGCGCTCGTGGCCGCGCGCACGGCCGGCACGCACGCGCGTGCACTGCGGCCCGCGCGCAACGTGTCGGCGCTGTGCGTGGACCCGCGCCGCGGCCGCCTGTACTGGGCGGCGCGCGAGCCCGACGCCGAGCGCGTGCGCAGCGCGACGGGCGCGGCCGAGCACTCGCGCGCGCTGCTGGACTCGCGCACCGAGCCGCGCCTGTCCGGCGTCACCAGCATGTGCGTGGACCTGGACGCGGACCGGCTCTACTGGGTCAACGCCGGCTCCGACACCATGATGTACCTGGACGTCGCCACCGGCAAAGTGACCACGGCAAGTCATCGCACTGTGTCGGTGCCGATGTGGGGATGCGATGTTCGGGGGCCGATAATAGAATGTGGCGGTGTTGCAGCTGGAGACGGAGGCGGGGGCGCGGCCCACGGCGCTGGAGGTGTACGGCGGCGAGGTGCTGTGGGCGGACGCGGGCGACAGCAGCGTGCGCGCGTGCGACAAGGAGCGCTGCGCGCGCGCCACTGCGCGTCTGCTGCGCAACAACACCGGTCAGTGCGAGCCCTCACCACTCTCACCGCTCTCACCACTCTCACCACTCTCACCACTCTCACCACTCTCACCACTCTCACCGCTCACCACATATTAGCTAATTCTATCATTCGAAATTCCTACTTCCTACTAGTATTAATTTTGCGAGCATTTTTACCTAATCGCTTCACAATGCATACTTATTTTTTTTAATAATTAAGTTCCCAAGAACAATAAGTTAGTCCCTCGTGAAGTAACTAAGTGACGTGTGGTGTGCGCGCAGAGGGCGTGCTGTCGCTGCGCGTGTACGACGCGGGCACGCAGCGCGCGGTGCGCGGCGCGTGCGCACTGCGGGCACGGCCGTGCGCGCACCTGTGCCTGCCCGTGTCCGACGCGCACAGCGAGTGCCGCTGCGCCACCGGCTACGAGCAGCACGGAGACAAGTGCACCGGTGCGCATACAGTTCGGTATACATGCATCGCGTACAGAAGAGTGCGGCAGTAGGTAACGTGTGTTCACTCTGTGTGTCCGCAGCCGTGGACGAGGTGGTGGTGTACTCGGTGAGCTGGGAGCTGCGCGGCGCGCCGCTCAACGCCAGCAACGAGACGCAGGTACCGCGCGGTCTGCGCATGGTGCAGTAGGTACACACTGCGACATGAGAGCTGTATGTGACACGTTGTTGCAGGAGCAGGACCCGCGCGGCTTGCTGCCGCCCGTGCCACAGCTCAGCATGGCGTCCGCCATCGACTACGACGCGGGTGAGGACCACGTGCCCGGCGGTGGTGGTGGTGGTGGTGGCGTGTGTCGCGTGTCTAATGTCGGGAACATTGTGTCGCAGAGGGCGAGTGGATGTTCTGGGTGGACTCGGAGGCGGCGGGCGTGTGGCGCGTGCGGCGCGACGGGTCGGGGCGCACGCAGGTGGGGGCCGGGGGCGGGGCCGGGGCGGGGCCGGGGGCGGCGGACTGGCCGGCGGCGCTGGCGGTGGACTGGCGCGCACAGAACGTGTACTGGTCGGACCCGCGGCGCGCACTAGTGCTGGTGGCGCGGCTGGACGGAGCGCACCGCTACGTGTTGCTGGACACGGACCCGCTTGCCGTCACCTGTGAGTCCGACTATGTTTAAGCTGCTCGGTTACATCATTCAACTTGAGATGGTATATTATGTGAGAACAATGTAGCAAGTTATGCACGTTAAAAGTGTCCGTAGTAATAATACAATTAAAAAATATAATAATTCGTTTTAATAAGCCACTGCAAGGAACATACATAAAAGCTTCCGACGAATTGAGAACCTCTTCCTTTTTGAAATCGGTTATAAATCAATAATCAAAATCTTGTAAATATACCTTATTTATTTATTTATAATTATTTATTTATATAATACATGGAAGACTTACGGCTAATAAATACAGGAAAAAAAGGAAACCATAGTCACTAGAAAGCCAATTACAAGTGGTGTAAGCACAAAAACACAAAACACAGATTTAATGTAAGTGAGTAAAAAAAGGAAAAAAATTATAAAACCAAAACAAACAATAAAACCTACGGCTACTTGAAAAAATTGAGGCATAAGCACCTTCTGGCCGAATTCACGCTAATTGTGAATGGGTCAAAGTCATCTTCCTTGCATATGTCGTTGAAGTCTCTGCTTACCCGCACAATATAACTGTTCTGCCTATAATTCGAAGATGAATGAGGTACACGTATAGGTGGATTAAAACGAAATGTCTTACTTGGAACATTGAAATAAAATTTTGACAATAACTCAGACTCTTATCAATATTGTTATTAAGGATCTTTAACAAAAACAAACAGTCGCCTATTCTACGCCGATCTACCAGTGGTAGCAGATGATACTTCCAACACAGTTCAAGATAATCAGCTGACTTATATACTTATATTTTCTTCCTGTTAGGGCCAGTTTCACCGGTAGCGGATAAAGTGTCGGTTAGTTATCTGATAGTTAAGGGCGCACAGAATGACAGCTAAAATTCAAATTTTGCCCCCGCTTCCTCAGGCTAGATAGTTCTATCTCGCTCACACTATCAAGAAGATTTTTTTAGGGTGAACTACACTATTGATGGAACGATGGCAAATATTCATCACCTGCCTGGTCTTTTCCAAATATATGGAGGCAACTGAATAAAAGTATTTTCAACCGACTTCCAAAAAGAGGAGGTTATCAATTCGTCTGTATTTTTTTTTGTGTTTGTTACCTCAGAACTTTCGACTGGGTGAACCGATTTTGATGATTCTTTTTTATTTGAAAGCTGGTGCTTCTCGTTTGGTCCCATTTTAATTTGGTAAGATCTGACGCTGATCTTCGGAGATATAAATGGAACTCTTCAAAAATACACGGCAAAGCTGCAGTAATTGCTGCAATCGCTTGGTTGTTTATTGTTTATGTAACATAGTGACGTAACATCACGCCTGTATGCTCTGAAGGAGTATGCTGAAGTGACACAACACTCTGATTTCGACAGTTAGATGTGTTAAGTTCCATTTAATGGGATCCTGGAGAAATAGAGGGAATTCCTTAAATTTTATAGGCACACCAGAAGCGATTTGGGTAGTTTTAGGAAGAGTACGTTCTTGGAGTGATCCCATTTCAATTTGGTAAAGATCTGTCGAAGAACTTCGGAAGATAGGCGACGGGAACTCCTCAATAAATGATAGCAAATGTACTGGGATCGCTGAAATCTCATGTCTCTCTATTGTTTACACCAGTTAATAACAAAAAATGACGACGTTACGCTGTGAAAGGGTAAGCACATATGAACCACTGAAAAGTCAAAAATAAAAACGTTTCGTGTCAAAAAAACTAAATCAATCAAACAAAGGTCACCGACTTCTGAAGCTAAAGTTATTTTTCACTTTTTTTGTGCGATTCGGTTATATTTTTTGCAAAAAAGTTTTTATATGGAGCAATTGCCTATCTGGCATCCACAATCCAGTTAAAACTGGGTAATACGATACCTCTTAATAAGACTGGCTGACCGACTTTCGAGCCACTGACTACCTGTAACGACTGTCAAAGATCTACATATGACAGCCAGCAGATTTCCGAGGCACGTAGGAAACTCGGTATGTAATAGGTGGTTACCCACTTAAGGACAAACCTAAGCAAGCACGGCTTAACCTTAAGATTGACCCAAGCCGCTGTTATTATTTAGCCAAAAGCTCATTACCTCCCCTCGCTTATTCATAATGAAACCCAAATTAGATAGACAGACGTACTGCAATATTACTGACAAGTCAACACGGGGAAACTAATATTTTGGTAACTTTATAAAAACGACACCACTCCTTTGCGATTCCGAGCACTTTAAACTAATATAGAAAAGCGTGGTGTACAGTGAATTAACATGCGAGGCGTTTTTCACTCTACATTTCTTGATACTAGCCTAAAAAGAGATTTCTATCGACAATTTTTCAACAGCAAGATTTTGTTCTTGTTTAAGGCGCTTAGACTAGCTAAATTAGCAACTCTATTTGTGGTGGTACAAACTTCGTTTGAAATGCTGTTAGAATAAAGTTCTAATCAGCTTGCACTACAAAGTGGTTGTTACGTCAGCCACTGTGGGCCAAATAGCGCGAAATGAGTGGTTTCGATCGATTTACAAAAAAACTATTGATTGGATTCAAAAACTGAAACAGTATCATGCTAATATATTGCTTGTAGAATTATTTGTGAAAAAATCAGAATGATCGCATGCATATTAGTATGTTTTTTATTGTTTGAAATATATTTTTAAAGATAAGTTCGTGATTTCTTTTTATCGAGCCTAATTAATTGTGTTTTGTTTTCAAAACAGTATCATGCTAGCATATATCCTGAAGAATTTCATATATTTTTCTGGTCTTGTTAATAGCAGTGAATCATATACTTTTAGTAATTATAAAACTCGCGTTTAGCTCATGTAATCGCCTTAACATAAAAACATAATTATGCGACACTCGAATGAATTTTGAATTTTGTAGCCGGATTATCTTTTATTATTTTGTGTTTTATTAATTTAAATTACGGCCACGCGTAATACATTATATTCATCGTTCATTCATAGTTGGTGTCAATACAAACAAGGTTTTTCTGAGATAAAATCTTCTACAGCGTCACTTTTTCGAGATTTAAGCTATCAAAGCTTGTGTTTTCGAAAACGTGTCACTTTAGAACATTTTGCCTCATACAAAACTTGTTTGTATTTATACCAGATTTGGATAAAAACCCATATTAAAGGTTTTATATTATGCGTGGCCGCTACTTTAAAAAAGATGGTTGTCTGTAAAGTCGGTTTAACGGACGATAATTTTACGTGATATCGTCAGATTTCATGATATTCGTGAATTTAACTTTAAGAACAAACACCCCCTTTTTTTTTAAGGATGGGAAATCATCAAATGACCCCCCCCCCACTCTGGGCGGAGCGGGAGGGAGTGTCAGACTCTTACTGACTAAAAACCATCCATGTTCTTTCCTCGCCTTTTACGTTCCGGGGCCGCGGTATCTCTTTCGAACAGGCCCGCAACCCCAGCAGGCTTCGGCCCTTGCGGGCTCCTCTCCTTTTGCTGACATCTCTTTGAGGCGCGCGTGGAACACGAACGCGCCGTCGACACGGCCTGTCGTCGTCGTTAGACGGCCGGACGGCTAGCTAGCCCATAGCCAGCCGTCCACAGGCCCACATCTACGGTGGCCGGTAGCCACCACGTGGCCCCCGACGCCCGTTGCGTCTCCCGCGGCGGCCGGGAAGAGAGGATAACAAACACCCCCTTAAGGATTGAAATTCTAACAACACCGTTGCGTTAGTTCCAATCATACGCCCTTTTTTTCGGGTGGGAAATTATCAAATGACTCCTCCTGCTCTGGGCAGACCGGAAAGGAGTCCCAGACTTTGACTAAAACCCATCCATGTTCCTTCTTTTCCTTTCTCACCCCTTTGTGTTCCAGGGCCATGTTATCTCTTTCGAACAGTCCCACGGCCCCGGCAGGAATCGGCCCTTGCGGACCCCTTCCCTTTCCTGACATCGGAACGCGCGGCACCTCATGTTGCCATATGACAGACGGACGGTAAGCTAACCCATAGCTCACCGTCCACAGGCCCGCGCCTACGGTGGTCGGGGGCCATCACGTGGCTCACAACGCCCGGTGTGTTTCTTGCGGCGGCTGAGACGTGAGGTTTTCTCCCACTCACGTTCCACCACCTCCTTCGCTAGCATGACTGCTTCGCAGAAGGAGGTGACGGCTTCCCATTCCGGCTCGCTCCAGACCATGGATTGGACCAGGACCGGACGCGAGTGGTCGCCGCCCCCGATTGCCGCTACGAGGACACGGCGGTGATCCGCCCAAGCGGGGCAAACATCCACTGTGAGGTCTACTGTGTCCGCCGATCGATCCTCGCAGTGGTGACACCGGAGCGTTTCCTCCCGCCTGATTCGGTGCAGAAACTTCCCGAAACCACCGTGCCCATTGAAGACCTGCGTCAGGCGGAAGGCACTATTTGGCGTTGTGGTCGCTGCTAGCAGAACTTTGACAGCTTAGATCACGGAAACGTGACACTGTAGAAGATTTTATCTCAGAAAAAAACTTGTTTGTTGTGATGTCAACTATCGATTGATAAATACTTTATGGGTTTCTGATCAAATCAAAGTTGATCAGAAGATGTTTTCAGTGATTGTATTTCAACTTCGATAGCTCTCATCTCGGAAATATGACAGTTAGGAACGTTTAAATTTGTGCAAAATTTGTTTGCATTGATGCTAGCTGTCAATTGATAGACGTTTCATGCGTGTTTGATCAAATCAAAGTTACGCTGAAGATTCCATCGGTGAATGCACTTAAACTTTGATAGCTCATTATCACGGAAACGTGACACTTTAGAAGATTTTACCTAATACAAAGTTGGTTAGTTGTTTTATACCAGCTATCGATTCATAAAAATCCTAAGCGTGGCTGCTACTATTAAAAGATCCGGCCAAAAAAATCTAAATTAATCTGTGTATACAGTTTGGTATTTCAGTTTCATATCTATCATCTTCATCTTAAATTCATTTACACCATTGGATACATAAGGGTTCAAAAAATTCATTACACCAAGTGAGGACTGTGGTGCACCACGCGGGATGGAGGGGTGTGAGTGTGACTACAATTCGGACGAAAAATGTAATTCCTTCGATTTATAAACTTGACTAAAACAATTCGGGTTAGTGATAAAGATCATAATGGTAAATTTTTCAAAACTTTAAGTTCTCAGGCAAAAGTGCGAAAGGGCTTGGAACATTTTTCCGCCATTTTGTTTTTTTTTTCAAAGTAGCGGGCACCCATACGACCTATATTAATCGATAGCTGGTATCAATACAAACAAGTTTAGCGTGAGACAGGATGTCCTAAAGTGTCATGCTTCCGAGATATGAGCTATCAGAGTTAAAGTCAATTCACTGATGGAATCTTCAGCACAACTTTGGTTTGATTAGGCACGCATAAAACACGTAATAAATCGATAGCTGGCTTCAATACAAACAAGTATTGTCGAGACAAAATGTTCTAAAACGTCAAGTTTCCGAAATATATGGCATTGTGATCGCTACCAGCACCCCTTTGATAGCTTAAATCTCGGAAACGTGACGCTTTAGAAGTTTTTGTCTCGTACATAACTTATTTGTATTGATAACAGCTATCCAATTATATAGGTTTTGTGCGTAGCCGCTACTTTAAAAATAAAACAAAATGGCGAAAGAAAATCCTGCCCAATAGTTCAAACCTCTTTGCACGGATAAGTCACCTGCTACATTATTATAATTTTTAATAAAATGTTTTTCTTGTGAAAAATAAATTTGTTGATACAAATATCTCTCTCGATAACAGGCACGTTTACCTACTGACATTTTTGACGTTGACATTAGATTTCGATTTCAAACCATTTAAAAAATTATTTCATCAATGAAAACTACAATATTTTGGAAAAATAAATACACGGGTGCTTTATTTTTTCATCTAAATTTCATGTTTCATAAATAAGTAATTTCTTTAGAACATAAATCAGTGTCCATCGGGTTTTCTGCGCGAAAACAAAGAAATACAGCCCCCACGTCTGAAGGCCGAAGCCGCACTGACAATTGGTGCATCGGGGTCCTAGCGAGGGCCGGGGGGCAGGGCGGTCCTATCTGTGACTGGTTAATAAGCTTGAAATTTTAGAAAAGAGGCTATTACGATGAAAATAAAGCGTTTAAAAAAAAAAGAAAACGTATGAACACTGCGTTATATAGTTTTCGACTATCACGTAAAGTTTCACGACCTAATTTAACGTTTTTAATTGAATACTTGGTTTTGAAATTTATTTTAGAGGTAACTTTGAGGTAGTTTTCTATCGAGAAAATTTTATGGAATCGTGTTTCCGAAACGTATGAACCTTAGAAACAGTCCTCAACTTTGCCATATATTAATCCCAAGGTGAATGCTTTAGTTATATTAACACGAGACGGGTTTAAAAATCACGATTTTGGGTTATACGGGCCCTTAATACTATCTACCACTTAAAGGCTGGTTATAACTTTTTTCTGTTTCACCGTCAAACTTCCTGATAATTTATCCGGTAGATAAGATACCGAGCGGAACGGCAACGTCGCTTCTTTGCGTCTCGATACTACTACGTAAAATATTTTCATTTGAAAACAATTTTGAAAACTTAATTACTGCAATATTTTTTGTTCAAAATAATCCAAGTAAACTTTTTTACATTTTGAAGTATAATTTTATCATTACAGACTGAAATCAGTAAGATTCCTATGATTAACGACATGTTTTAATTTCAAATGTGCGTATAGGAACGCAACGCAAGTGTCAGTTGTTTTGTGTTTTATAGAGTTTGTTTTGGACGCTTTTGTTTGTTTCGAACTGCGAAAGTTTATTAGTTTCGTTTTTTAACCGACTTCAAAAAGGAGGAGGTTCTCAATTCGCAAAGAATCTTTTTGTTTTTTTTTACGTATGTTCCCCGATTACTCGAAGATGTCATCAAGTCATCAAGTCATGATTTGATGATGGGATCCTGGAGAAATTGAGAGAACTCTTAAAATGTTGTAGGCACACTTGATGTGATTTTGGTAGTTTTTGGAAGAGTACTTTTTGAAAGTGGTTTCATTTCAATTTGATGAAGATCTGATAACTTCCTTAACAGCCACTTGATTCGGCTGATAACTTAACCAATACTTTATCTACCAGATATCGCTATCCGACACCTGTGAAACCAAAAGCGTTAGTTTATCTGGCAGATAAGTTCCTAATAGGCTAACCGACACTTTATCTGTAACCGGTGAAACTGGCCCGTAGTCTCGTTAATTATGATTTTCCAAACTGGCTTTATTTTGTTTTCAGATGTTTTGATCTTTTTGATAATGTCAAGGACTTTAGCAACCTTGTATGCAATTAAAAAATAAAATAGCATGCTCAGCGCGTTGTGTACGTAGCGGTAGTGTGGCGGTAAGGTAGTGTGGCGGCGTGGCGGTAAGGTTCGGTCGGTGTTGCAGCGATGGCGGTGGACCCGGTGGGCGGCTGGCTGTTCCTGGCGGGCGGCGGGTGGCTGCAGCGTGCACGGCTGGACGGCTCGGCGCGCGACCTGCTGTACAACGGCTCGGCCGTGGCGGACGTGGCGCTGGACACCAGCACGCAGCGCGTGTACTGGGCGGAGGCGCTGGCGGCCGTGCTGTGGGTGGCGCGCTACGACGGCTCCGAGCGCGCACAGCTGGCGCGCTTCGCGCCGCAGCGGCACCACCCGGTCGCGCTCGCGCTCTACAACCGCACGCTGTACTGGCTCGACACGTGAGTCTCCCGGCCGCACCGCTCAGTACACACGTGTGGACACGTTCAGTAAACCTTCCGTTGTGCACAGCATGGCGAACCGCGGCGCAGTGCTGGCGGCGCCGCTCAGCAACGTGTCGGACTACCGCGTGCTGCGCGACAACATCGGCGACAGCCTCAAGGACATCACGGTAACGTGTCGCGCCGGCGGTGCCCGCCAGGTAGTGGCGCAGTTGTATGAAGTGCTCGCTGTCCGCAGATCTGGTCGCGCGGCGCGCAGCAGGTCCCGGGCGGGGCCGCGGGCGGGGCCCCGGGCGGGGCCGCGGCCGGCGCGTGCGGGCCGGAGGTGCGGTGCGAGGCGCTGTGCCTGTTCGACGGGGAGCGCGCGCGCTGCGCCTGCCCGCACGGCCGCCTGGCGCCCAACGGACGGAACTGCACGCGTCAGTACACTCCCCCCTCCCCCCTCCCCCGCCGCACACGCACGTGTGTGTGACCAGCACACGCTCATGCTCCGTCTCTGTCCGCAGCGTACGACTCGTTCCTGATGTACTCGCGCGTCACCGAGATAGACAGCATCCATCTGCAGGACGAGAAAGACCTCAACTCTCCCTATAAACCTATCGAGAACAAGTGAGTTAACTACTTGTCCCGCATCAGCTGCTACTGCTAGTAGCCGAGCACCGAGTACTGAGCGTGTGTGTGTGCGCAGGGAGCTGATGCGCAACGCGATCAGCCTGGCGTACTGGTACGAGGACTCGCGGCTGTTCTACTCGGACATCCAGCGCGGCTCCATCAACACCGTGCACTTCAACGGGTCCGGTCACTCGGTGCTGCTGGAGCGTGAGTGTACCCCGTGTACGTGCGTGCGTACTGTACGCAGTGCGGGCGGGTGGACTGACCGTGTGTGTGTGTGTGTGCAGAGGTGGGCGCGGTGGAGGGCATGGTGTTCGCGGCGGCGGACGGCGTGCTGTACTGGACGTGCAACAGCGGGGCCGCCATCCGGGCCGCGAGCGTGGGCCCGGGGGCCCGCGCGGCCCGCGCGCGCACCGTGCTGCGCCTGGCGGCGGGGTCGCGGCCGCGCGGCGTGGACTACGAGCCGTGCGAGCGGCGCCTGTACTGGACCAACTGGAACGAGTCGCGGCCGTGCATCCAGCGCGCATACGCGTCGGGGCGCGCGCTGCAGACCGTGGTGGCCACGCACATCCTGATGCCCAACGGCCTGGCGCTGGACCACGCCGCTAAGAAGCTGTACTGGGCCGACGCGCGCCTCGACAAGATCGAGCGCATGCACTACGACGGCTCGCACCGACACGTCAGTAACTCACTATACCTGCAACCTGCAACACTTTTAACCGTTAACCATTAGCGTTAGCGTTTTAGGTCAAACTTATATTATCCTTTTGGGCATTGCCACCGACTGGTAAAACAGCATTGAGCTTCCCTTTGGCAACGCCCATGCAAGTTGTACTTACAGGGTGGAGAGATGGGGCAGTGAGCAGCTCCCTTGTACGCCGTGACTACGATACAACGGTCTTAGGAGACTACCCGTCGCTTTCTGATAAGATAGTGAACACTTAACAATTAACAATCAAATGCTTATCGATTATCTACATCTACACTAATATTATAAAGGGGAAAACTTTGTTTGTTTGTTTGTTTGGTTGTAATGAATAGGCTTAAAAACTACTGGACCGTTTTTAAAAATTCTTTCACCATTGGAAAGCTACATTATCCACGAGTAACATAGGATATATTTTATCCCCGTACTCCCACGGGAACGGGAATTACGCGGGTGAAACCGCGTGACGTCCGCTAGTATTTCATAGAAGGATCAAAAATTGCTGTATGACCAACTGGGATTCTAGTACAGTGGGCAAAGCTATTTAGTTTACATTTCACTCACACATTGGTAACAGTCACTGTACGAGCCAACAATGTCAGCTACTCCTTGTTATTGTGTACGTATACTTAGTCTACACACGGGTAAAGATAAAACAAACGGGTTCACAATAAAGGTCCAACATTTTATATACAAAGAACGTAGTTACCATGGCTGATTGGTGTAAGCGCCTGCACTGGCGTTGAAGTGATCTCGGTAACTTAAGGTCGATTCCAGCTTTTATGAATTTTCTTTTTACTTTTCATTTTTATTCTCTAAAATCACTCAAGTAAATAGTAGAAAGATAAATAAATAAAACCCATATATTCATTTGTTATTTTTATTAGATAAACATTGGCTTTCTGAACATTGACAAATGTTGCATTGTTGGATCCACAGAATAAATCCTCACACGAATATGAGTCTAGTAATCAATAAACTAAGTAACGCAAATACTCGTATGTTTGAAAACAATATTTTAAAATTGGCGGTAGTTATTTTCTAAACCTTTTTGTGGTTGCCTCAAACGTTACAAACTTCATTACTAATCCACGAACAGGATCGAATCGTAATAAATTCTACTTTAAGTAATGTTTCAACAAATAATGAATACAAAAAGAAAGTAAGTGTAAATTCTTGGCTGCACCGAGATTTGATCTTACGACTTGTTATTTACTAACCTAAGACGCTAACCATTGCGCCAAACTTGCTATAATTATGTGCTTTAAGCGAAATGTTTTAAGTTATTCAGTAACGATGAATGATTACTATACATTGGTATACGTTATTGATGTGCCATACGCACACTCATAACAGAGCTCGCTCGTTTTGTATAGTGTCTGTGTGCATAGCAATGACTTCACGCACCAGTGTGCGGTGTAAATCAAATAGCTTGTTCGACTGTACTAGAATGGTTAGAAATCGCAAATTGACATGTGTCTGCACTTAGTCCAAATTGGTTCAATGCCTTTAGGAGGTGAATGTTTTTTTAATTTCGGCAAAGCAATATGCGTCCTTCCGGCGTAAATATTTTTTGGATATTCAAGTTGTGTTCATAAATAGAATATCATTGATAAACATGAGTAAATAAAACTAATATTTACTTTTATAAACAAAATTAACATTTACAAAATAAACATTTTTTTTATTTATAGATTTATAAATAGGCTGTTTAATAGTTTCATACGTTTGCTTCTTGATTGCGACGAAAGAACGTCGTGGAGCAAAACGAAATGTGTAACATGAATATATTAAAGAAAAGAATTAAAATACAACGGTCGATTGGAAATAATAAACAAGTAATAAGACGCTAAGAAAACGCGTGGCGCTAAGAAAGTTTGTTATTGCTATTCTCGGCTAAATAACACCCTCGTCTACGGCTCGTGTGTTAATTTCGCCTCGAATCCATAAGTAACTTTTTCCACTTATTCCCGTAGTGTATTCCGTACGTGGGAGCATACTGTAGTGTAGTCGTGGTGTGCAGGTGGTGACGCGCGCGGGCACGGAGCACCCCTTCGACGTGGCGGTGAGCGGGCCCTGGGTGTTCTGGACGGACTGGCTGGCGCGCGGCGTGTTCCGCGCCGACAAGCAGGCCGGCGGCGCCACCGCGCTGCGCCGCGACGTGCCAAGACCCATGGCCGTCGTCGCCGTGGCGCCCGCGCATCAGACCTGTGAGTGTGGAGCGACGTGCGGTAGTGCTGCACACGTCACACGTCACACGTCACTCACGCGCACCTCGCCCGCAGGCTCGGCGGACCCGTGCGCCGTACTGAACGGCGGCTGCGCGGAGCTGTGCGCGGCGGACGCGCTGGGCGCGGCGCGGTGCGCGTGCGGCGCGGGGCGCGCGCTGGCGCCGGACGGACGCGCGTGCGGCGCGGCGGGCGCGGCGTGCGGCGCGGGGCGCTGGGCGTGCGCGGAGGGCGCCTGCATCCCCGCCGAGCTGGTGTGCGACGGCGTGCCGCACTGCAGCGACGCGCCCACCGCCAGCGACGAGGACCTCTACTACTGCAGTCAGTACCGCACCACGCACATCTAAATATATTATTAATCTCCGTTAACGTTACGCTCGATTATCTCTTTTCGTTTATTAATAAGTTAAAGAAAGATATGTGTCAGAATTTCATAATATGCTTCACTTGTTGTTGAAAATACCAAAATCGCAACACGTTTTCATATAAAATTTGAAGAGTTCCCTCGATTTCGCCAAGATTCCATCATCAGATCCTGATTTGTTGGCTATGGGACCATTTGGAAAGAATACCCTTTCCAACAAAAAATGAATTTTCCAAATCGGTTGGCAAGCGACGGAGTTATGCCGAACAAACATAAAAAAAAAAACATCCGAATTGAGAACCTCCTCCTTTTTTAGAAGTCGGTTAAAAAATAGTTCTACGTCGAGTTCTGAAACTGATACAAGATACAATGAAGCTAATAACGTCATACGAACCCCCGTTATACCTACGAAATCCCGAGAGAAATAGAAAAGCAGCGAAGACATTATCAGAAAATGTATTTTCAAAATTGCGCTAGTGTATCAAATATAAAGATGTAATTGACCTTTTTACATATTTTTTTTTATTAATCGTATTCATAAATTACTTAAAAGTGTCTCTCAATCACGCCGACAAAGTGGTAAAATAAAAATTGAAAAAAAAATGTTTTATTAGGGTAGCCCATTTCAAACCTAGCGTGTGATATATTCTGCCGTCTTAACGAAAAGTGCAATAACTAGGTTAAACCTGATTTCGAGAAAAACGCGGTAAAAGTTTTTTATTTTGTTTTGTTTGTATCTCCATCACTATACATGGTATCGAGTTGAAACTTTCACTACATGATATATAACAATGTAGAGAATATAACGTGATACTTAATGTTTGTTCCCGCATTTATTCTCGCTATAAAAAACAATAAATACTATAATGATAAGTATTATTACTATTTAGAAAGAATGTTTACTAGTCATAACCGCAATAAGTAACCTATTTATTGCACTAATTGTTAGGAAACCAACATGATGCATTTTTAAGTAGCAATGAATATTTTTTTATGAACTGTTTCCTAACCAAAGATGCATTAAGTTTCTTATTTATTGCGGTTTTCATTAGTAAGAGACAAGTTTAAAACGACAAAGTTGTAATTTATTACTATTAGAAAAACAGAGGTGTTACATTGTAGGTCAAATATGAATTAATAGAACCTTGCAAAACTTTATTTTTCTTCCTCTCACCGATCTACTATGAAACTGTGTTCGGTAAAGCCAAGTCTAGTCATTATAACTGTGTTCAGATGTGTTTGAAAAAAATGTGAAATCAGTTATAATTTTATAAATAAAAAAATAAATTATATTAAATCGTTTTTATTTCAAACTAAAAAAGTACCTACAATTATAATTAGGAGGAATCACTTTGCTATCTTACTATTAATTCTGGTATATTACCCATCATGTAAAATCAACGGTTTTTACACTTAAAAACACACACTTAGCAAAAATATATTCATTTGTTAAAATATCTTAATAATAGTTAAAGTACACAATTGTAAATATTAAAAATAAATTTTAAAAAGTTATCTACTTTTTATTTTAAGGCACAATTTGAGATCAATGTTTTAATCAGTCTGATTATTATACACATAAGTAATTAAATATTTTTAGTCTAATGTCGAAGCTTGGGACGTTTCAGGTAAGTTTAACCAAAAGCCTCTCCTGGTTTCAGGCATCAAAGGTACTAAGTCTGCTATTATTCTATGTTTTCGTTCTTTTGTTATTCCTCTCGATGAATTCTTGCTTGCAAAATTAGGAAAGTATTTGTTTTTAGTTATTTTTACTTGTAGGAAATCTAGTTCTTTCCAATCAGACACGTGGGAAACTTTGTGCTTTATTGTAAATGCCCCTCTTTCGGCTCTGACTGCCATGATGTCTTTTAGATAGACTCTGGGTTCCATGTTTCGGAGTCTATGCTGAGACGACACATCCTCATAACTGTAAAAATCGGATACTGCCATCACTTTTACTATGCTTCTTTTTGAATTGGCCGTTTTTACGGAATCTACAAAGTCATCAAAATCATAAACTTTCTTTTTCTTTTTTAATGCCATTTCAACCTGATGGTGAAAACTATCAGCCGACATGAACGTATGGCCTGGTTCAAAATATTTTACGGTAATTGATTCGGCAGCAATAAGCTGACTATTTACCATGTTTACCAGAAAACACATAAACGCCCAGTTTTTGTTTTGGGCCGCGCAATTGTCGGCCCATAAAACGATATGTTTCATGTCGCGTTCATGAATAAAAAACGATCTGAATGCAGAAATGATATCTTCTTGGCTTCTACCAGAGACAGTTTCGTTCTAAAGCACTGCATAAGGAACATTTGTACCATTACTACCTCCAAGTGGAACGAAACTTTCATTAAATGTAATGATACGAGGACAAAATATTGCAGTTTTAAATTGATCCATTCGCGGCAACATTATGACTTTCTGTAGATCTACAGAAAAGTATATGCAGTCTTTGTCAGTAAGAGCTAGCTCTTTGTCTTGTTGATATTCCTCTCTGGATTCCGTGTATCGTGACTTATGTTTATTGTTTTGAATACATAGGTCACAGTTTTCCTGAGAACATCCAGTATGTGATTCAAAGAGAGCACATTGTTCACATTCTTCATTCCCGAGATGAGCGAAGGAAATATTCATTTCTTTTACAACCTTTCGATATGTTTCAAAAGAGATCGGCATATTGGGATATTTATCAATGAAACATTGATGCATCATCGTTACGTTGATGTCACTCGGCAGATAAAGTCTATTAGGGGCATGTTCCCTACGGTAATGTGAAATTGTTGGATTAAAACTTTGTATATGGTCCTTGATTACGTTCCTGTCTATGACATTTTTGCGTTTGTATGATCCTCGTTTATCTTTTTGATTATCAACTTCCTTACTGAGTGCCGAGTGAATATGCCTGTTATTTTGTGGGTTGTAACCAAGTGTCGTTAGAAAAAAAGTTTTGCAAACATCAATTTTTTCGTGTTTGACTTGAAAATGATAGTAATACGAAACATCTCTTTTCTTCCTATGACGATCTTCCTTAGTGGTTCTTGTTTTAATTTCCTTCGGTTCAACCAGTCCTTTAATGAATACACCTCTAGACTCCCAATTTAAACTTATGTACTGACCATGTATCTCTCTTCTAATTTCTTCAGAAATCTTAGTTGTGCATTTTTTACGACATTTACCATCACACGGTGGTTTCAGTGACAGCTTTTCATCAGCATTTTCTTTTTTCTGTCTTTGTCGATCCGCAAGGGATACATCAAATCTACGTCTTTTCCTTGGCAAGCCCGCTTTATTCAGTCCTTTTTCATTCTCAGGTATTACGCATTCCTCTACTTCACTATTTTCACATTCAGTCTCTTCACATTCAATCTCCTCACGTTCATTTTCCTCTCGTTCAATCTCCCCACGTTCAGTCTCCCCACGTTCAGTCTGCTCATGTTCTATCTTCCTACGTTCAGTCTCCTCACGATCAATCTCCCCACGTTCAGTCTCCTCACGTTCAATCTCCCCACGTTCAGTCTCCTCACGTTCAATCTCCCCACGATCACGATCAATCTCCTCACGTATAGTCTTTTTACGTCTAGTCTCTTTATGTTCAAGTAAATTTCTTTTAATACGAATTGGTGAATTAGAATCCGAATCTGAAAGTATGAAATCAGGGCAGTTGTCTTTATCAATGACACTGTCGTCAGAATTTTCAAAATATTTTACAGCTCTGTCAATGTTGTCATATTCTTCATCGGAGGATGGTAGGGTTTCATAGCACTCTAGAGAATGTCTGGTAAAGGTCGTATTAAAAGATTTTTCTGCAGTCGGTTTAATTATTGATGGCCTTGGAATCAGCTGGTGGTTGGTTGGTTCAAATGGTTCAGAAACATGTGGTTTTGGGTTTTGATTTTGCGATATAGCCAAAAAAAGAATTTTGTCTCTTCTGGACATGATGTCGCCTGAAAAAAAATATATTTTGCTTAGGGACAAAAAATCTCGTGGTAGAAGAACATACTGGTTTTCTCCGGAAATTAAGTAGCTACTTAACTTCACCGTATATTTCAGAAAATTAAAACGTAAGGTAAATAATTATCTATGTGACTCCTACTAATTTTATACCTGCTTAAATCGAAAAGAAAAACATCAAAACAAAAGAAAAATACAAAAGTAATGTTGCTGAAATAATAGACGAAATTCTAAATGTCCTGTTGTGACAATATAAGAAAAAAAACAACCACCTTAATACAGTTTAAAAGAATTCACGAAGCAATACTCAATAGAAAACTAGTACAAAAGAAAAGTGTATTTAAAAAGTATTTTATTACGATGAGAAATCGCAAAAATTTTAAAAATCAGTTCTTTGAGTTCGACCGTTCCGGCATGGTAGGTACCTACCTCGCAGAGCTACCGGGCGGCCGGCCAGCGCTTTGCGCGTAATGCGCGCATGAACCCGAACATACCTACCTATTTTGTTGCTGAGTTATTCAAAAATAATGATATCTCCTAACATGCTGTGCCACTATGACGTCATTTACCCTGCAATTACGTCGAATAGCAAGTTTTTAGTTATTTTTATCATTGTTCTACTAGAAAGCAAAATAATATTTTTGTTAGTCACTAATTAATTAGAACCATATTTGTGTCTTTTAATAACTAAACAAAGTAGCACTGGCTAATAACATCATAGCGTATTAATGCCCGTGACATGTTAACATAAAATAAGTAATATTAAATACGTTAGGTACTTACCGCCGAAAATTGCTCGCACGTGCTTGTTTGTGATCGTCCGACTCGAATCGATGCCTAGCCGCGACTGGCGTTTGGACGAAATATTTTACTCCCCTCGTACCCCCTCAACCCCCTGGTGCTAGTTATAAACGCAATAAATGGTGAAATTATTGCAGTTTATTTCGCGTAGGTATACTCTATTCGTTTAATCTTCGTACAAATAAATGCAATTAATCTACTTACTACATCAATTTTAGTATTCTTCCCATAATCAGTAATAAGACCCCTTAACATAACTGCAATAATTCAAGCTTATTGTAGATACTTATAACTTGTAAATGAGAATCACAGTAACGAAATATGGTAATTATAAATGCAATAACTCTACTTATTGCAGAAATAGTTAGTACATTATTTAATAGCGTAAATAAGGTTCCGTATCATATCTGCAATAACTCAAACTTATTGCACTTTTAGCTAGTAAATGAATATTACAAATGACGAACTATGCTAATTATAAATGTACTAACTGTACTTATTGCAGATATAGTTAGTAAAACTACATAATAGTGTAAGTAAGTTATTCCTATCTATAGTTATTTCGGTCTTGATATGTAAATCATAAGGCACCGACCTAGATATTGCAGTTATGCTTAGTGTTAAAACCGGCTACGTCATAGATACGTAAAAAGTGTCTAAGAAGAATATATAGATCTCGTTCTGCAGATTCCGAATATGTACTTAACTCAATTTGGGGCAAAACTCGAGTTATTGCACTTTTCGTAAGGACGGCAGTATTGTTGGAAAGATATTTAATGTTTTGTTCGTTCGATACGTTCACCGTCCCCTCCCTGTATACAGAAAATTGGTAACATGTTGGTTACATGCTATGGCGTGCATCTGTTTAGAAAAATAATTATGTTTTTCTTTAAATATATCATTCAATCCGAGAGAAAACAATTGACCAATAAAAGCGGCCAAGTGCGAGTCGCACTCTCATTTTACCTCTTGGGAAGTGCCTCTCGCAATCTCGCGCAAACTATTCAGTTTAGAAAAAAATGATCTTAGAAACCTCAATATCATTTCTGAAGACCTATCCATAGATACCCCACACGTATGGGTTTGATGAATAAAACATTTTGAGTTTCAGTTGTAAGTATGGGGAACCCACAATTTTTTTTGTTTTTATTTTTATTTTTGTGTGATTTCTTAATGCGGTTCACAGAATACATCTACTTACCAAGTTTCAACAGCCTAGTTCTTATAGTTTCGGAAAAAGCGGCTGTGACATACGGACGGACAGACAGACATAAAGGTTCCTGTTTTGGTAATCTGTGATTTGGCTACGGAACCGTAAAAAGTAAGATTGTAGCGTCGCGCGTGTGTCCGGTGGACGCCATCCGCTGCGGGTTCGGCGGGCGCTGCGTGCCGCTGTCGCGTCTGTGCGACGGCACGCCCGACTGCGACGACGCGGCGGACGAGGCGGGCTGCGACTGCCCGGCGCGACACATGCGCTGCGACGACGCCGCCTGCGTGCCGCTGTCGGCGCGCTGCGACGCCGTGCGCGACTGCGCCGACGGCTCCGACGAGCGCGACTGCCCCGCCTGCATCACCGGGGACTGCACGTCGGTCACTGGTATGAACACGACTACACGAATACACTGTCAAACATTTCGATGTGTTTCTGACCGGATCAGAACATGGCTTATTCATACTTTTTACGATAACATCTTCTTTCATTAACTTCAACAATACTTATAGGTTTATTTCAGTGGAAACTAGTGAAGATAAATATCAAGTTTCCACTGATACAAACTCATGTATAGAATTGACAAAACGGCATAATCACAAAGTAAGTAGGTAGTATAATTATCTGAAGAGATGACAAAAACAACGTAAGTACATTACACAACAAAGTTACGTAACGTGAGGCCGCCACTATGTAACTTGATGTATTTATTTATTACAGCGGTTATACACCAGTAACAGTAATTAATTAATTTCTAACATTTATTTATTTAAAATTATTTAAATAACACCTTAACAGCTATAAAGCCAATGCGATGTTACTACCAAGAACTCACTTACAATTAACAAAAAAAATAAACAGACTTACATTTAAAAAATACCTACAATTAAAACAATCAGCTATTAACATTCTCGATGCGCTTCAGTGCAACTCCTGTGAACTGCGTCAGGCTGCAGTGAAATATATCTAGGTACTTCAACAGAAATAATATTTAAGAGTCTTATGGCGCGTGACAAGGGGGCAAACTTGTTCAGGCAAACATATAATATAAACTACAGGTTTATTTGAATCGGTACAGCATTGATGTTTCATTAGCGTCGGTAAAAGTGGTGGCCGACAGTAATCGCATCGTCCTATCTGTGAACACCTCCACTTAACACGGTCTTACATTTTTTTAAATTTCTGGACGTTACTTGTAAATAAATCAAGCTCAACATCCTGCATACCGCATATTAAACGTTCGACATGCTCTTACAATAATAATAATATATAAATTAAACTTAGAATTCGCACGGAAAATACAAGTTAAATCTTAAAAGTAATGTTGGTATAACAGAGTTCGATGCCTGTACTAGGGTAACGTTAAATAATCACGGAAGATATCCCGTAAGTGACAATATAAGTTTAGGGTAAACCTGTATCACAGGCGGCATGTTTCTAATAAATACTATTTGGACAACGAATTTCTTAACAATATAAAACATAATAGTGAAATAAGTTAGTATCGGTTAATATTAATGGTATACTTAATGTACTTAAACGCTATCATAAGATACGAACAGTAAAAAAATATTATAATTAAGGTCACACATGTATATAAATGTAAAACAGTTTGAAGCACTTATTTGCTAATACTAAAATGATTGTCAGCAGTATTAAACAAGTAAACATTGCATAACACCGTTAAGTTATTTTTGTTGCGGTCGACAATTTTGCCTAGACAGCGAATTATCAAAGAATGTCTGACCAGGAGTGTTATGACGCACTAGGTGCCCTCATAATCGACGGAGTTTATGTATCGGTGTTCCGCTATTTTTCTAGCAGAGCATTCAGCGTCTCCCGTTTTGTGGTCACAGGGCTTTTTAAAGCGGGAGCAAGTCGCGTATCTCGGAATGTCAGTTTTCTTGGCACATTCGGACATCATATGACCTGCGTCACCGCAGTGACCACAAGTAGAAACTAGTTCTCTGCTCGATTTGGCTGCATGGCCATACTGCTGGCATTTATAGCACCTCGTACCTAACGTGAAGTCCCTTACAGGACATGAGGTCCAGTTTATAAAATCCTAGATTGAGGTATTAAAATTGTTCGTATGTTGCAACTTCTATAACGAAGTTACAGGTGGCAGCCTCTCTCTTCCCAGATTTGTGGCTTAATTTTACCAAGGTCAAAAAGGATTCTAGGGACATCGCTGGTAAATTGTCGGCTATATTTTTTGCTCGAAAATACACTTGAAGACCTCATTTTCAGCCAAGGAAGTCGTCACTCCTACAACCACGATCCGAGGTTTGCGCTTGCTGGGTTCGTCGGCGGTAAGTCCAGATGTAGAGAGTTGGACTGCGTTTTTAAGCTTATCAGCGTCATGTTTCGTCTCGGTACTTATTATTACGCCACCATTTTTTGTTTTTCGGACACCACGTACTTGCAACTTCATTAGCTCGGGCCGTATAATTTCTTGCACCAGTTTTTTGATTTCGTCACTTGTTTTCAACTTATCATTGGGATAGATGGCGACAGAGCTCAAATTATTGGGTCGAACGAAATGGTTTGATCCCCTTTTCACCATATCGGCAAAAGAAGCATTTCCCGCAGAACTAGAATCCCGTATCGTCTGCTTGAGTTCCGAGATATGTTCTGTAAGGTCACGCTGTTGTTTAAGGGCTTCGATCGTGTAATTCGCCTGAATAGACTTTTGTTTTAGCGACTGGTATAGGGCGGCCATTTGTGATGTACCAGCTTCGACTTCACGGCAAAGGTTTGAAATCTTCGTCTACTGCTAGGTGTTGAGTTTCCCATCCATTGCAATAGAGCAAACTTCATCCAGGTACTGCTAGATCTGCACCATCCATCCTTGTATTTCGGGCGCCGAAGCAGCAATGACAATGGCCTTGGGCGACTGAAATGGCGAGCTGTAGGATTTCACTGGCCCCTTTAGATCACAGGGGCTATTTTCCATTTTGTTAGTTTTATTGAACTTTAGTATTTGGTGTTCGTCGTTCACAAAAAACTACACACTAAGCAAGATTACTGTATGCATTACGATAGTCATACTTGCACGAAAGGAGGTCAATATTATTAAAGTATTCATTAAATATTGCTAATGAGCACGTCTGTCCGCTACGACTGCGCGAATCACAATCCAACACAATACTAGAATGTTGCTTGTAGATCTTTTTACATGCACGCAATCTGGGCCCCAATTCTGCTATTGCAATAGTGTCACAATGGTCTATCATTTATCTCATAATTGTTCATTTTGACATGTTTGGTGATCTACTATTATAAAGGCGTCAATTGACTTTTCAATGGTCAACCACTGACACTCAATTGAAAGAAAAGGCTTAAAATAGTAATCTCGTACATAATGACAAATGAATGACTAAGTTACGCGGTAATCTGCCAACATTTTGTCAATTCCTTTGTATAAAGTTATTTGAATTTAAATTATCTTTCGTTCGAGTGTCCGCATCAATGCCCACATCTATTTGAAACTATATCGGATCGTGAAGAAGACCCGATACTTAGCATCTCGGCAACCCAGGATGCGACATATAAATAAAGTCTGGCATGAATAACTGTTTAAATTTAATAGTATATTTGCGAAAATCATTTCTATTAACAGGTTTTATAATAACATAGAGACTATAATATTGAACGACCAATGTACACCCACCCACAGAGTATATAATCACTACGTTTAACCCGCGTGAGGCCGCAATACTGTCAAGGGTGTGATGATACATGGAAATATATATGGCAAGATAAAGGAACCTACAGAAACCTTCAAGCCTTACAGTCCCTACGACCCTAAGCCCTACAAGCCCTACAGCCCTAACCTACCATATACCTAGTATGTGATAAATAAATATATAAATAAGTTCAGGATGTCTGCACCATGCGACCTAAGGTTACAGACGGATAGTAAACAGGAATACCAGGTTCGGGAAGGGTAAACTCACTGCCAGTCCCGCAGACTCACGAGACTGATCCGAAGATGGCTAAAGGTGTCTTGGCCACAGCGAGGGGTAATGAGACAAGAATGTAAAATTCAAATCTGATTTATTTACAAAATGTTCTGCTTATATACTACTTTTTCTTAACACACACTATTCTACTAATTCTATGTGTCCTATGCGTGTAAGATGCAACCAAATCATTATTTTAACTGAGCCGCGCATGAGCCGGGCTGAGTGCTGAGTCAATGTCCAAAGGTAACATTGAACAACCATAGATCGAATTACTATGAAGAATTAAGCAGATTATGAACATTTAGCAAAATTACAATGCAGATCCCATTGTCATTTATCAACAATTATGAAATCAATGATAGATAGACCATTGTGACACTATTGTAATAGCAGAATTGGGGCCCTGCGGTTCTCATGTTAACAAAAATGATCGTGTGTTAGATTCGAACGCGATAGAGACGAGCACCGCAGCGCCCACCGCGGCGGCGGAGGACGACGCTGCGGCGTGCGGCAGCGAACAGTTCACGTGCGGCGGCGGGGAGTGCGTGCCGCTAGCGTGGCGCTGCGACGGCCGCGCCGACTGCCCCGACGGGAGCGACGAGAGCACGCACTGCCGTACGTATGCCCCTCGGGTGCGGCGCGTACTGCGCGTACTGCGCCCGTGCAGGTAGTGCAGGTACTGACCTCGCGCTGTGCAGGACACCTGAACGCGACGTGCGCGGCGGAGCAGTTCGCGTGCGGCGCGTGGAACGTGTGCGTGGCGGCTCGCGCGCGCTGCGACGGCGTGGCGGACTGTCCGCGCGCTGAGGACGAGCTGGGCTGCGCCTGCCCGCCCGGCGCCGCGCGCTGCGCCGATACGCAGCTGTGCCTGCACCCGGTACGTCACAAGGGGTCATCAAGACCTAATCGATACTAATCAATAGTAGTTTATGCGACTGTGCCTAATTATGTATAGTTGCATACACTACTTTATCTACCCAAATATCATATGGGCTCTATGATGGGTTCAGGAACCATAGGGAAATGACCAGCATTGTTACTTGGCCCTTGATTTTTGTGGTAACAGGTTATTAGTTGCATTCGTCGCTGCATTTACGATATCTGGCGGAGTGTTCATGGCAATTTCTGAGTCACTATCACTCATTTTCGACAGAAATAAAGAACTTATCAGAAAATTTGTCTACTGGTAACTGGAAATAAAAAGCTAACGAACAAATGCCAGCTCGAAATGGCGGCGTTTCGGATATCTGTATTTTTTTTTAATCATAGGCAAACGAACAAAGTCACTATTCTTGTGTCACTCGAGATCAAAATGTCGTGCGATTTATAATTAAAATCATACTGAATTGGGGTTTCATATCGATATCTGATTGAATGTAGGTAGGTACTAGAATAGCACACTCACTTGAATTTGACACCTGTTCCAAATTTAAACTCATAACCTACTGTTTTCAGTAGGTTATGAGTTCATTACAGTTCTGTTTGTTTCTGCAGGTTGTTAATGCTGGTCATTGCCTATGGTTTTTGAACGCATTAGAGAGGGTTTATGATATTTGGGTAGATAAAAATAGTTTTGCTGTTGAGTGTAAATTGGCAAATGAATGAGTGTTAAAAATGTTGTTATTACATATATTGTTTGTTTATCGTGTTATGAGATAATCGTTCTCGCGCAGAGCCTGTACTGCGACGGCGACGCGGACTGCGCGGACGGGTCGGACGAGCCGGCGGGGTGCGGCGGACGCGGGGGCGGGGCCGCACTGTGCGGCGCGCCGGGCTCGCTTGCGTGCGGCGGGCGCTGCGTGCCGCACGCACTGGTGTGCGACGGACGCGACGACTGTGTGGACGGCGGCGGCGGCGGCGCGGGCTCGGACGAGGACCCGCTCATGTGCTGTACGTATAATTTATTCATAGCTCTTATGTATCTTGAAATCGTTTTTGTAGTAGAAAAGGAAATCGACTAGATGGGGCTATTTTCAATCTGTAGCCAACAAAAATCAACTTTTCATTTTAATAGACCAAAAAATGTTTTTTTTTATCATTACGCCTAGGTCGTAAGTCAATTCACCAAGAAGTTATTCAACCACAAAATATGTGAGATCACCCAACATTTTTCCAAATAGCCCAACAATGTATGGAGGCTGGGTGAGCTCCTACAGGGGTCGTCACATTATTCAACTAAAAAGCTGGAAAGTAGGTACATATGGATGGCTCAAAATGCCGCAAAACTGAAATGGGTCTGGGAAGGCCATGTCTGCCGGATGCCGACAAAACATCGGGGTCGCGGCAGACCGAAGAGAAGATGAGAGGATGGCTTTCTCGTTTATTGGCGAGAAGACGAGCAACACCGAGAAAAGTGGAAGAAATGGGGGCAGGCCTTTGTCCAGGAGTGGGACAGATCAGGGCCAATCAAATAAAAAAAATGGTTGTTCAAACAAAAATAATAAAATAAGAATAAGAATAATTTATTTAAACAGAAGATATTACAAAAGTAAGTATACATTTAAGTGCAGTAGTGTTATTTTTTAGCAATTGTATGATTAGTGCTTATAATTAAACTACAATTACAATATAATATATAACAGTTGCTGTCGTTGCTGGTAACGAAATTGTCAAATACAAATGTTAGGTAGTGACCTACCTGATCTCGGTTTATTTAAACCTGTGTTTCAGGCCATCACTTTACATTGCATAATTTAATTAGGACAGTAAAAGTTTTCAAAATAAAATAAATCTAATAACAATTACTTACAACAAAAATCAATCTGGTACAAAAACAATAAACATTACAACTAATTTTAGGAGATGTGTACAAATTAAGATACGAGGGCATAACATAATCAAACTAGGACTTCTAGAAGTTTTTCCGTGTCCGTGTACTTAAGTGTCGCTAAATAATCTGATATTACGAAACTACATTTCCTATAAGTTTCTTAGACATTAGAAGTTTAAAAGAAATTCTTGTTGAATCTATTATACAGAAAAGGTCCTAAAAACACATAGAATCGACCACCTAGCAAAAGCATGTTTAGTTTTAGGCTTTGAGCAAACCAGACCCCGTATTCACAAACGTTCGACTCGTTTCCGATTCGACAACTCGTATATCTGTCTTCTTCTGGCATTACGAAAACGACGGAGATAGACACGACTTTCCGAATCGGAAGCAAGTCGAATGGTTGTGAATACGGGGTCAGGTCCTTCCTTCTCCTATCGGAAGGAACTGGGTCAAAATGACAATCCTATAGATGATTTTCAAATACCTACTCAATGTTACCCCACTTAACAAGCCCAAACAATGTGTTTATGTATGTAATTCTCTCCAAATTGTTGTCGCCATACTGAAATTTTATACCTACCATGTCTTTAGCGACACTCGCAAGATTAACCAAACCGATTGACTTCAGAATCATCCAAATTGGGCCACGAGGTTGGTCTCGAGAGCGCCACAAATGAACATACATACAGTCCCTGGCCAAATTATTAAACACACTAAAAACAATAATGCTTAGTAGTATCACATGTTATTAACATTTAACACAAAATCTTACAGTGCGTCTAATAACTTGGTCAGGAGAGGGACTCTACATAAAGAGTGTAAAACACTCTTATTAACGAAGCCGGAAGGCACTTGGTCTCCCCGTCATTGCATTTTGTTTTGTTCTACACTATACCTGGAAACGTTCTAGTTACGGAGTTATTGTTGCAAGATTTTACTTAAAACAATCCATCCAGTACAATGTTTTGAGTGCGTTACGTTGAGTTCTACCATAAAACATGAATTTTCACCCAACAAAAAAACGTTTCCCAGCAATATTTATTGCGTAAAGTTTACATAGTTTGATGTAACTACAGATGTACCTGCTTTTTTGACAGCTTCGTGATGAGGTTGTTAAGAACCTGTATATAGGCTCATAATCACATTACCCTCGTGTGCGTCGCACAGTCGGTGGTCAGTAAATAGATATGTATTCTGTAGCGTCGTTCGAGCGCGCGTTCGGCGGCACGGCGCTGTCGGGCTCGTCGCGCGGCTCGTGCGCGCGCGGCGAGTGGGCGTGCCGCAACGCCGCCTGCGTGCCGCACGCCGCGCTGTGCGACGGCGGCGACGACTGCGGCGACTACTCCGACGAGAGCCACTGCAGTAAGTTCATTGCGCTGTCGGGCTCGTCGCGCGGCTCGTGCGCGCGCGGCGAGTGGGCGTGCCGCAACGCCGCCTGCGTGCCGCACGCCGCGCTGTGCGACGGCGGCGACGACTGCGGCGACTACTCCGACGAGAGCCACTGCAGTAAGTTCATTGCGCTGTCGGGCTCGTCGCGCGGCTCGTGCGCGCGCGGCGAGTGGGCGTGCCGCAACGCCGCCTGCGTGCCGCACGCCGCGCTGTGCGACGGCGGCGACGACTGCGGCGACTACTCCGACGAGAGCCACTGCAGTAAGTTCATTGCGCTGTCGGGCTCGTCGCGCGGCTCGTGCGCGCGCGGCGAGTGGGCGTGCCGCAACGCCGCCTGCGTGCCGCACGCCGCGCTGTGCGACGGCGGCGACGACTGCGGCGACTACTCCGACGAGAGCCACTGCAGTAAGTTCATTGCGCTGTCGGGCTCGTCGCGCGGCTCGTGCGCGCGCGGCGAGTGGGCGTGCCGCAACGCCGCCTGCGTGCCGCACGCCGCGCTGTGCGACGGCGGCGACGACTGCGGCGACTACTCCGACGAGAGCCACTGCAGTAAGTTCATTGCGCTGTCGGGCTCGTCGCGCGGCTCGTGCGCGCGCGGCGAGTGGGCGTGCCGCAACGCCGCCTGCGTGCCGCACGCCGCGCTGTGCGACGGCGGCGACGACTGCGGCGACTACTCCGACGAGAGCCACTGCAGTAAGTTCATTGCGCTGTCGGGCTCGTCGCGCGGCTCGTGCGCGCGCGGCGAGTGGGCGTGCCGCAACGCCGCCTGCGTGCCGCACGCCGCGCTGTGCGACGGCGGCGACGACTGCGGCGACTACTCCGACGAGAGCCACTGCAGTAAGTTCATTGCGCTGTCGGGCTCGTCGCGCGGCTCGTGCGCGCGCGGCGAGTGGGCGTGCCGCAACGCCGCCTGCGTGCCGCACGCCGCGCTGTGCGACGGCGGCGACGACTGCGGCGACTACTCCGACGAGAGCCACTGCAGTAAGTTCATTGCGCTGTCGGGCTCGTCGCGCGGCTCGTGCGCGCGCGGCGAGTGGGCGTGCCGCAACGCCGCCTGCGTGCCGCACGCCGCGCTGTGCGACGGCGGCGACGACTGCGGCGACTACTCCGACGAGAGCCACTGCAGTAAGTTCATTGCGCTGTCGGGCTCGTCGCGCGGCTCGTGCGCGCGCGGCGAGTGGGCGTGCCGCAACGCCGCCTGCGTGCCGCACGCCGCGCTGTGCGACGGCGGCGACGACTGGCTCGTCTTCATACATAAGCGCGATAGTCCCATGTTGCTTAGTTGTCACTTCTGTCGGTCGTCCCGAGACGAACGTTTTTTTTTCACTTGTACCCCGGTTTAACACAAGGGTTCTAACGATCCAAGGTCGGTTAGGCGTTTAGAGGTTATGGTGGAATAAGGAAACTCACAAACATACATACATGAATCCTGAAAACATAACACTCCTTGTACTATCCAAAAAGCTTTGAATTTGAGTTTGCCTGCCGCATATTGTGTGAAGCGGTTTGCGATGGATCCGTTTTCACGATCATTGTTCATTGTGAAGTTATTTTCGGCGGTCCACGGGGTTTGTTCTGTAGGTCAACGTTACCCGAACAAATACAGATCTAAGTAGCCAGCAGTACCGAAGGGTGAATTTTTGTAACAGGTAATCCGGTCCGGTGCATATTTTTAATAATCTTTGAAAAAACCATACATCGAACCATTTGTAGTTTTAGTCATGTTTGGGCAATCACCGTAGTCAGTTTGGTACAATGAGGAATAGGCTCCTAATTGTCTCGACAGCGGGCTCGTTGACACTGTGCTGACATGTGCGTCCGCAGACGTGGACGAGTGCGCCGCGGGCAACGGTGGCTGCGCACACAAGTGCACCGACCTGCGCGTGGGCCGCGCCTGCTGGTGCCGCGCCGGGTGGCGCCGAGCGCACGACGCGCGCGCCTGCGCCGACGTCGACGAGTGCGCCGAGGACGACCCCTGTGACCACAGCTGCAAGTGAGGCAGATACCACCGCACTGTTCTGTACCGGTGACACGAGCCAGGCCTGACGGTTACGTTGCGTCCTCAGGAACACCATCGGCAGCTACGTGTGCTCGTGCGCGGAGGGCTACAAGCTGATGTCCGACGGCGCCACCTGCACGCCCGACTCGCGTGAGTGTACCCGCCGTGTGTGTGTGTGTGTGTGCGTGTGTGCGTGTGTGTTTGGCTCACAGGGTGTCGTTGTGTGCAGCCGTGCGCGCCAGCCTCATCTTCACGAACCGCTACTACATCCGGCGCGTGCCGCTGGAGGGCGAGGGCGCCGGCTCGCTGCTGGTGCACGACCTGACCAACGCCGTGGCGCTGGACCTGCAGTGGGCGGAGGGCTGCCTGTACTGGAGCGACGTGACGCGCCTGGGCTCGGCCATCCGGCGCTCGTGCGGCGCGGGCGCGGCTCGCACGCTGCACGGCGCCACGCTGCAGAACCCGGACGGGCTGGCCGTGGACTGGGTGGGCGGCAACGTGTACTGGTGCGACAAGGGCACGGACACTATCGAGGTGTCGCGGACGGACGGCACACACCGGCGCGTGGTGCTGCGCGGACAGCTCAGCGAGCCGCGCGCGCTGGCGCTGCACCCGGCGCACGGGTCAGTACACTCACTACACTACACCCAGTACACTACTCGTACTAACCACTAACCACTGAACACCACGCCCTCCACTAACTTCATCGAACTAATCTATACTATATTACTATATATCTTAATATATATAAATCTCGTGTCACAATGTTTGTCCTCAATGGACTTCTAAACCACTTAACCGATTATAATAAAATTCGCACACCATGTGCAGTTCGATCCAACTTGAGAGATAGGATAGTTTAAATCTCAATTTACGCAGACGAAGTTGCGCGAGTCAGCTAGTAATATTATAAAGCAGAAGAGTTTGTTTGTTTGGTTGAACGCGCTAATCTCAGGAACTACCGGGTCGAATTGAAAAATTCTTTATGCGCTGGATAGTCCATTTATCGAGGAAGGCTATAGGCTATATTATATCACGCTATGACCATTAGGACCGCAGCAGGAATGAAAAATGTTGCAAAAACGGTTTTTTTTTCCTTTCGTTTTTCTCTCTTATGTGACGCAGACGAAGTTGCGTGGGTCAGCTAGTAAATATTATAAAGCAGAAGAGTTTGTTTGTTTGGTTGAACGTGCTAATCTCAGGAAGTACCGGCTCGAATTGAAAAAATATTTTTGCGTTGGATAGTCCATTTATCGAGGAAGGTTATAGGCTATATAACATCACGCTATGACCAATAGAAGCGAAGCAGCAATAAGAAATGTTGCAAGCGGGAAATTCACGTGAACGAAGTCGCGGGCAGAAGCTAAGCATTTCTATGTTGTGACCTCTCCAAAGCATTTGATTGTGGAGCAGGACCAGCATTAAGCCAAGCATTTTTATCAGCGGTAAAATCCAATTTGTAATATGCTTGTTAACATAGTGTGCGTTTAATGCATGTTTTAAATTTCGTCTCATTCAGTTCAAGAATACTTTGTGGAATTTTATTATAGCATCTCAAACAGTACCCCATGAAAGATGAGTCTAAAGCCTGGCTGAACTAGTTGGTTCCTATTTCTAGTACTGTAATTGTGTCTGTCACCCCTTTTACCAAAAAGATACAGATTTTTTCTGACGTACATTATGTTTTCGTAGATGTATTGGCAATGAACCGTCATGATGCCTATATCTTTAAATAGTTCCCTTAGAGAATCGCGCCTACGAAGATTTTATATGGCTCTGATGGCTCTTTTCTGCAGAATAAATATAGACTCAATATCAGCAGCTCGTCCCCACAGCAAAATACCGTAAGACATTATACTATGGAAATAGACCAGTCTAGCGGTATCTGCATCAGTGAATTGACGGATTTTTTTATGGCACATGCTGCTGAACTTATACGCCCCGCAAGCGATGTTAAATGAGAACCCCATTGTAGCCTTGAATCAAGCGTAAGCCCCAGGAAAACAGTTTTATTTACGAATTCGAGTTTCTCTTTATTCAATATTATCTTACAATCAGTACTTTTAACATTCGGTAATGAAAATCTGATACATATTCTTTTCATTCAATACCAAATAGTTTGCTGTGAACCAATTTTGGACCAGAAGAAGGGCATTATTCACGTCATCTAGATTTTGGGCCCGTCTATTTATCTTAAAAACTTGGGAAGTGTCATCAGCTAATAACACCATATTTTGTGGTTGGTTTTTCAATAAATAGAGTAGATTATATAGACTAGAAAAAGGAAAGGACCCAATATTGAGCCTTGCGGAACCCCTATTTTTACTTTCAAACCCTGTGAATTGATACCATTTATTTGAACATGTTGTTTTCTATCACTCAAATAAGATTTTACCAGGCTAAGTGCAAGTTTACCCAGTCCGTAATGCTCCAGTTTCAAAAGTAATGTGTCGTGATTTACGCAGTCAAAAGCTTTGGAGAGATCACAGAAAATTCCTATTGCTTCTTGGGACTCTTCCCACGCAACAAAAACGTGCTTTAATAAGGTTACACCGGCGTCAGTTGTACAACGTCCCTTGACGTCCCCGACGTATTATTTTTCAAAAACTGGTAACACGGATACAGGTCTATAATTATTGGCATCTTGACTGTCCCCGGATTTGAAAAGAGGTATGATTTTACTGTATTTCATCAAATCAGGGAACACTCCTTGGTCTACACATGAATTAAAAATTAAAGCTAAGTACGGGGCTATGGTCTCAAGTATAGATGTTCAAACTTTGATATTCAGTCCCCATAAATCTTCAGTCAGTTTGATTTTAATTTGCCGGAAAGCTTTAATAACTGTCACAGGGTTAATGTGTTTAAATTTAAATTCAGCCAGGCAGCCAGGCAGCCAGACACATTCGCCTTTAATAAGCCAATTTATATTTTAGGAGAGGAATTAAGGGCCTTCGTAGTTTTTATTGGTATATCGGTAAAGAAATTTACAAATTCTTGAGCTACTTCCTGATTAGAGCTTTTAGGACCACATGCTGTATCTAATGTATAGCTATTATTTCGTATTTCTTTCTGTTAGTCTCGTTATTTATGACTTTCCAAACGTTCTTTATTTTATTTTCTGCTGTTTTGTTGCTAATGTGCAGGGCTTTAGCAACCTTGCAAGTATTTCTAAAAATCTTTGAATACTTAGCAACATACTTGCTAAAAGTTTCTGTGTTCATAAAAGGCTTAAGGCTATAAAGCTCAAATAGTCTTTCCCTACTTTTTCTGATACCTCTAGTTGCCCAATCACTAAATATAAATTTAGGGCAAACACTCTTTGTCTTCTTTTCAAAAGTGTCTATGGTTTCCTTTTTTTCCTGTTTTTGTTAGCTGTTTTTTATGTATTTATGCATAAATAAATAAATAAATAAAATATGATGTTATTTGCCGATGGCACTTTTCTAGACACTTCTCTTCTTCTTACTTCAAGTCCATAATTGGTTGACAGCAAACAAATTAGTACTTTAAAAAAAGGTAAATTCGTAATATTTGCTTTACCGAATGTTAAAAGTAGCGATTGTGAAATAGTATAGGATAAAGAGAAACTTGAATTCGTAGATAAAACGGTTTTCTTGGGGATTACGCTTGATTCAAGGCTGCAATGGGGTACTCATTTAACATCTCTGGCGGGGCGGCTAACTTCAGCGCCATATGCTATTAGTCTAATCCGTCAATATACTGATGTAGATACCGCTAGATTGATCTATTTTATTTACTTTCGTTTTTTGTTAAAAGAGGTGACGGACACAATTATTATTACAGTACTAGAAATAGGGACCAATTAGTTCAGGCAGGCTTTAGACTCGCTAAAGTAAACTCATCTTTCATGGGGTACTGTTTGAGATGCTATAATGAGATTCCACAAAGCATTCTTGAACTAAAACCTGTACAGTAAAACTTGAAACAAAATTTAAAACATGCATTAAACGCACACTATGTAAGCAAGCATATTACAAATTGGATTATATCGATGACTAGCGGACGTCACGCGGTTTCACCCGCGTAATTCCCGTTCCCGTGGGAGTACGGGGATAAAATATATCCTATGTTACTCGTGGATAATGTAGCTTTCTTTTTTTGTAGATAAAATGCTGGGCTCAATGCCGGTCCGGCTCCACAAGGACAGGGGCGCATAAATGGATAGCACTAATTGTATTCTTGGCGTCTTTTAATTTTTCTTTAGATGTTAAAAAGATTTTCAAATATTTTTTGTTATAACAAATAACAATATCAATTAGCCAATATGATTGTATGTAAATGTTAAAACGACGTGTGTAACGGTCCCCGGTCGGCAGCACACTGTACTGGTCGGACTGGGGCACGGCGCCGCACATCGGGCGCGCCGGCATGGACGGCAGCGCGCGCCGGGTGCTGGTGTCGGCTGGCCTCTACTGGCCCAACGCGCTCACCGTGCTGCCGGCCTCCAACGAGCTGTACTGGGCCGACGCGCGCGAGGACTACGTGGCCGTGGCCGACCTGGACGGACGCAACGTGCGCGTGCTGTTCTCGCGCGGTGAGTGTGGAGCGCGGCGTGCGCAGTGCGCTAGTGCGCTAGTGCGTGCGCTACAGTACCGTACTCCTTGCAGAGAGCATGCCGTGGCTGCGCCTGCACCACGTGTTCGCGCTGGCCGTGTGGGACGGGCGCGTGTACTGGTCGGACTGGGAGACGCGCGCCGTGGAGTCGTGTCGCCGCCGGCCGCGCCGCCACTTCGCGCACAACGCCAGCCTCAGCGGCGCGGCGGGCGGCGCCTACGAGTGCCGCACGCTGCTGCACACCATCCACAAGCCCATGGACCTGCGCGTGTACCACCCCGCGCGCCAGCCGCCGCAGCCTGGTCGGTACCCACACACACACACACACACACACACACACTACACTGAGCTACAGTAGATGCTGAGCGTGTGCCTGTCGCAGAGCTGTCGGCGAAGTGCGCGGCGCTGAACTGCTCGGGGCTGTGCCTGCTGACGCCGGCGGCGCCGGGCGAGGCGGCGGGCGCGCGCTGCGCCTGCCCCGAGCACTGGCTGCTGGCCGCGGACGGCCGCTCGTGCACGCCCAACTGCACCTCGGCACACTTCGTGTGCGCGTCCGCGCTCAAGTGCATCCCCTTCTGGTGGCGCTGCGACACGCAGGACGACTGCGGCGACGCGTCCGACGAACCCGACACCTGCCCGCCCTTCCGCTGCTCGCCCGGCCAGTTCCAGTGCGACAACGGGCGCTGCGTGCACCCCTCTCACATCTGCGACGGCGCGCCGCACTGCGGGGACGGCTCCGACGAGCGCGACTGCGACAAGGTGCGGCACCGCACATCGCTCCCCTCCTGCATACAACGGCAGTCGCTGACCGACATGTTCTGTCGCAGTTCACGTGCCTGGCGTCGCAGTGGAAGTGCCGCGGCAACGCGAGTATGCACGTGTCGGCGCGCTGCGTGCCGGCGGGCGCGCGCTGTGACGGACGACGCGACTGTCACGACGCAGACGACGAGGCGGACTGTCCGCCGCGCACCTGTCCGCCGCACCACGTGAGTAGCACTCTGTACTGCACCGCACTGTACTGTACCGCACTGTACTGTACCGCTCTGTACTGTACCGCACTGTACTGTACCGCACTGTACTGTACCGCACTGTACTGTACTGTACCGCACTATACTGCACCAACACACTGTGTCATTTTGCCTTACTTTCGGATATGCCAGTTTTAATTTTATCTTCATAGGTCAAACCTTAATAACTCATTAAAAAAAATACCCGTTTTGATATTTCATTTAGTTTTGGAGATTGTATCTCCTATATTATTGTCAACAAAAATACATTTAATGAAAAGGCTACCATAAAGAGAATCACTAGAACAGAAAAAAAAAACACTTTATCCCCTCATATAAGCAAGATAAATAAAGAATAAAAAAAGTTTATTTGGTGAATTCCTATCATACCTAAATCCAAACTAATATTATAAATGCGAAAGTAACTCTGTCTGTCTGTCTGTCTTTGCTTCACGCCTAAACTTCTGAACCGATTTGTGTGAAATTTGGTACAGACATAGTTTGGAACTTGAGAAAGGACATAGGATAGTTTTTAATAAAAAAAAGGGTTAGTGTTAAAGTGTGTGTGTGTTTCTATGATTTTTAGGGATTTTGCTCGATTCTCTTACATTTTTTTGACCTACTACCGGCGGAGTTAACATCAAAATCATTATTAATTCTTTAAAAAATTCCGGTAGTGTTGGTAATGATGGAATTTCCACTAAAGTAATTAAGTACGTCTCAGACTCCATATGTGGACATTTGAACTATATTCTCAACCAGTGCATAACACACGGTACTTATCCAACAACACAGAATGCATGGACTCTTACAAGAGTGCAAAGTTGTTTTTTCACCGTGTGCTCAATTTTGATGACCGAGCAAGCGACAGATACTAAAATTGAGTCAGGACCGCAGCGAGTGATTCAAAACTTAGAATCTTGAGCATTAGCGAGGGAATCAAAAGAGCACGAGGTAAAAAATCTTTGCACCCGAGTGCAACACGTAACTTTTTATCCCACCTCAGCGAAGAAATGAATTAACGCAAAAAAAATTGCGCATTATTAACAAATTCAGTTAATTCTGTTGGCGTCAAATAAACTTCCCCGTCGCTAGATTATGAGTGGTCATTTTAGGTTTTTCACTTGTTTTCAAGTTGGATTCCTTGTTTTTAAACTAAGGTGTTAACAATATGACGTGAAAAGAAAATGGCGCGCGCAAAACATATTGTTACGAGCTGGATATGAGATAAATCAATTACTACCGATTAAACACTACAATAACTTTATTAATCACAAAGAATTTAAACTTAATCACAAGTACAATACACTACTGTTTACTATTCGCTTAGATATCGCACTTCAAGTTCACTTCGATCTCTTCGTTGTGTAGCCAAAACAAGATTGCCTGTCGCGGGTCTGAGCGATGTATTTATACTCGCCAACAGACACACCAGAATAACCACGAATATTCTAGAGGGTCATAAAAAATACTAACAAAAGAATAGGTAAGTAGGTGGGTAGGTAATAAAAGTAGTAGGTATAAGCTGCTTGTACACAACAAACAAATATGAACCGTATGCCCTGGGCGTACGGTCGAAATTCGAATGTCTTTTATAAATAGGTCGCGAATTTGTACCTACCTATCTTTAAAAGTAATAATAACGGAATGCACTCGAAATTCCACCGTACACACACTGTAATCACGTGTTTTCTCGAAAGTTCTAGTAGGTCTGATGTAACAATATTAAAAAAAGTACACCAAGAAGGTTCCGAGTCTGACTTCTTAACAAATAAAAAAAATTGTATGATAAATTCGGCACCATAGAGGTAGAAGTAAATAGGTTTATCTACCCAAATATCATAAACCCTCTCTAATGCGTTCAAAAACCATAGGCAATGACCAGCATTACCAACCTGCAGAAATAAACGGAACTGTAATGAACTCATTACGCAACTGAAAACAGTTGCGTTATGAGTTTTAAATTTGGAACAGGTGTCAAATTCAAGTGAGTGTGCTATTCTAGTACCACCTACATTAATTCAGATATCGATAAAAAAAAAAAAAAACCCAATTCAGTATGATTTTAATTATAAATCGCACGACATTTTGATCTCGAGTGACACAAGAATAGTGACTTTGTTCGTTTGCCTATGATTTAAAAAAAAATGACAGATATCCGAAACGCCGCCATTTCGAGCTGTCATTTGTTCGTTAGCTTTTTATTTCCAGTAATCCAGTTACGAGTAGAAAAATTTTCTGATAAGTTCTTTATTTCTGTCGAAAATGAGTGATAGTGACTCAGAAATTGACATGAATACTCCGCCAGATATCGTAAATGCAGCGACGAATGCAACTAATAACCTGTTGGCACAAAAATCAAGGGCCAAGTAACAATGCAGGTCATTTCCCTATGGTTCCTGAACCCATCATAGAGCCCTTATGATATTTGGGTAGATAAAGTAGTGTATGCAACTATACATAATTAGGCATTACAACACTCGTGTGATGCTATTAAGAAACTCGCCTTCGGCTCGTTTCTTAAACCCACACTCGTGTTGTAATGCCCTTCATTATGCACAGTTGCATAAACTACTATTAATGATGTTTTGAATTCACATGCTTAGTGCACACAATGTTCTAAATTCAAATTTACTTTACCCTCAAGACGATACAAACGGCTTTTGCACTCAGATATCAAAGAGCAAAAATACTCTTTCCGAGATGGGGGGATGAAAATAATAAAGCACCTTCTTGCCGAATTCACACTAATTGTGAATGGATCAAAGTTATATTCCTTGCATATGTCGCTGAAGTAAAAAAAAAATAAAAATGAAGGTAGGTAGTAGATATGCAGGTAGGCAAAAATGCATTGCAATGCATGCCGGACACAGCTAGTAAATATATAAAACTGGCATGTCCGCAATTGAGACAAAATAAGACACTGTGCGACTCGTGTGTGCCACGTGCTGACGTGCCCGACCGTGCGCAGTTTACGTGTGCCAACGGCGCGTGCGTGCCGCTGGTGTGGGTGTGCGACGCGGACTCGGACTGCGGCGACGGGTCGGACGAGGGCGCCATGTGCAGCGCGCGCACGTGCGCCGCCGGCGAGTTCCGCTGCGGGTCCGGGCGCTGCATCCCGCGCGAGTGGCTGTGCGACGCCGAGCCCGACTGTCCCGCGCGCGAGGACGAGGCGGCCTGCGGGCCCGGCCGCGCGCCGCCGCCCTGCGACCCCACGTACTTCCGCTGCCCCGACGGGCGCTGCGTGCCGGGCCGCTGGCGCTGCGACCTGGACGACGACTGCGGCGACGGCGCCGACGAGCTGGCGTGCGAGCCGCGCGCCTGCTCCGAGTCCGAGTGGCGCTGCGGCTCCGGGGAGTGCGTGCGCGCCGCCACGCGCTGCGACGGCGCGCCCGACTGCGGCGACGCCAGCGACGAGGCGGACTGCGCGCCGCACTGCGGGCCCGGCGCGCGCGCCTGCGCTCGCGGCGGGGCCTGCGTGCGCGCCGACTGGTGGTGCGACGGCACGCAGGACTGCGCCGACGGGTCCGACGAGGCGACGTGCGAGACACCCGGCAACAGCACGACGCGGTGCGGCGCGCAGCTGGACTGCGGCGGCGCGGCGAGCTGCCTGCCCGCCGCGTGGCGCTGCGACGCGCGGCGCGACTGCGCGGACGGGCGCGACGAGCAGACGGCGCTGTGCCGGCGCCGCGTGTGCCCGCCGCCCATGTACCGCTGTAACGACGACACGTGCCTGCCGCCCAACCTGCTGTGCGACGGTGTGGTCGACTGCGATGGCGACGAGAGCCCCGCCTTCTGTGCGTACCGACTGCTCCGTGCTGTGTGACGTCACTGTGCGCGTGTGCGTGTGTGCTCATGTGTGTGCGTGTGCAGGTGACCGGCGGCGCTGGCTGGGCGAGGAATCGGCGTGCGCGCGCGACGAGAGCATGTGCGACGACGGGCGCTGCGTGCCCGCCAACGCGTCGTGCGATGCGGGTACGTGTACATCGGGCGACGTGTGTCGCGTGTGTGTCGCGTGTGTAACGTGTGCGTGTGTTGCAGGAGGCGCACGCGCGTGCCGCTGGGACACCTGCTCGCAGCTGTGCCTGCCCAAGCACCTCAACCACACGTGCAAGTGAGTTCCACCGTCCCTCGGCTTACTGTATATAAGTCACCGTAAAATTGTCAAACACGTTAGATTGTAATCTCTCTAGCGATATAGTAAACTCTCGAAATATTGTCAACTGAATATACGGAAATCTTTGCCCCCATAATGGGACTTGGGGAACCCCTCCGTTAACCGCATCTTGCTTGAACCGCGTTCCGATGCAGTTGCGCCGGCAAATTAATATTCCCTAAATTGCTTAGCGCGGCGCAAGCCGTCGCTCGTTATAGAACCGCTATGAGTGAAACACTAGTGGTGAATGAGCGTTTGACAAGTTAACGGTGACATATACACTCTTGTCCTCTCTGCTATAACCGAGGTCTCGTGTGTGACAGGTGCGTGGCGGGCTACAAGCAGCGCCAGCTCCCGGACGGCACGCTGACGTGCGAGGCACTGGGTGAGTGCCACTCCTTACATTTATGACAATAGTTATGGTCCAATTTTATTTATGATGTTTCGTTTTATACAATCGCAAGGGTCAGGTAAATTCAATAAGTAGTTTGACAAATGAAACAAATTCTGTGAAGTTTTAATATGATCGAGTGCCCCGTGAACGTAGCCGTCTGTAACCGTGCGCGTGTGTGTCAGGTGAGAAGCCGCTCGTAGTGATCGGCATGAGCGGCGCGCTGCACGTGTGGGAGGCGCACAAGCTGACGGACGCGGGCCCCGCCGCGCCGGGCGGGACGGGGCGCGCGGTCGGGACGGGACCCGAAGTGACGTGCGCGAGCGGCGCACTAGTGCGCGGCACGTGGTGGGTGGTGTGGGGGGACGCGCACGGCCGCGTGCTGCGCGCTAACATCTCGGCGCACGTGCGCGCGCCTGCCTCGCGCTCGCAGCGCGCCGCGCCGCACGCGCCCGCGGCTCTAAACCTCACCGAGAACCAAGAAGTTATCGTAAGTACGCCTTGCTGTATATACCGATTTCCCACCACACTGTCGCAGTTAAAAAGAGACTATGTTCAAGATAGTGTGTACCTACTGTCTTCTTTTGTAAAAACCTATTAGCAAAACGAACACCTTTCACCGCGGGCACAGATAAGTTCAGAGGGCGAGGTGCGCGGCGTGGCCGTGGACTACGTGTCGGGGCGCGTGTACTGGACGACGGCGGCGGGCGCGGGGGGCGCGGTGCGCGTGGCGGCGCTGGACGGGCGGCGCCGCGCCACGCTGTACCGGCGCGACGGCGCGGCGCCGGACGACCTGGTGCTACACGTAGGGTCGCGCACACTGCTGTGGGCGGAGCGCGGCGCGGAGCCGGGCGTGCGTGCGGCGGGTGCGTGCGGCACGCGCGTGCGCTGGGTGGTGCGGCGCCGCGTGCGCCGCGTGTCCGCGCTGGCGCTGGACGAGCCGGCCGCGCGGCTGTACTTCGTGGACGGCTACTACGACACGCTGGACTCCGTGGCGCTGGACGGCTCGCAGCGCGTCACGCACGCTAGCTTCGCGCTGCGCCCGGACGGCGCGCCCCGGGCGCCTACCTATTACGTTGATGGAGGTACAAGATTCTAAGCCATTTTTTTTTCTATGAAATGTTTAACTTATAATATGTCGGCTTTATCAGGATATATTTGGTTACGCTCGAGCATTATATGGGCAGGAGACGGGATTCTCACTGGATGCGATCACATTGGTTATTGTCAGGTGCATGGTTCGGGTTGGTCGTTTCCAAGGAGAAGAACCGGCAAGAAACTCCATGGTTACTCTTCAAACAGATAACACTGGTAAACTAACAAATTACTTGACATTACACTTTCACTCAATAACACTGGGCACAATGAATCGGATACAGTTTCAAGACGTCTTAACTCCGCTGGGCACAGACCTAGGCTGTCCTCCTCGCTGCGAGCTGTTACCATCAGGACTAGAAGCACGGTATGGCGCCGTGGCGTACGTGACGTAGAGAGGTACTCTTATGTAGGTCGCGTGATGTCACCGCTGGTGCGCTTTCGATGCATTTGCCTGTCCGTGCTCATGACCGGATCTTACATTACTTCTAGGAAAGTTATTTAAAACTGTTAGAATTCAACCTACCCTTATACCTCGTGTACGAGTCATGTTTCGTACATGGCACGCGCGTATTGCATATATCAGCACCTTTCCGTCACCTTGCACAAATTAAAGTGTAAAGCGACAGTGCAAAATCTGCAAAAACACATATGAAAACCAGTATAAACAGCAAAATTAAACGTCAAAATAATGAAGTCAAAATCAAAATCAAAGCATTTATTTCAAGAAGGCCAGTTACAGGCACTTTTGAATTGTCGAAACAAAATGAGCATTTAAAGTAGCTACAGTCCCAGTCACAAGACATAAAAACTGTGAAAGTACTGTAGTTGCCCATTCCCTAACGTAGATCTCTATGGAGAAGAACGGGCAAGAAACTCCATGGACACTCTTTTAAATCAAAATATTGTTACAAAATCTTGGTTACATCATTCATGTTGAGATGGTATATTATGTGAGAACAATGTAGCAAGATGTGCACGTTAAAAGTGTCCATAGCAAAACAAAATAAAATACAACTCAAAAACTAATTAATTAATTCAAATAAACCATGGCGACTAAGAGATGACCAGTCACAACTGACAGCGCCCGTTCACGAACATGACGCATGGATCAGCACCATTCAGCTCAACCATTTTGAAGGGAGCTAAATGGTCCGACACACGCGCCATCATCAGCGAGACATTTGAGAGAGCATGACATACTCTCAACCGCCAGGGCACATTCTAGTCAAGAACTGCCGTAGGCTTCCAGTGAATGATAGCTTTCTAGTACATAGTACTCACACAATATGGGCTATGCGATTATATAATACTAACATTGAATCTAAACAATGCAAAGATAGTTAAGTACAATCTTCAGCAGCTCCAACAATACCATTTAATGCTATCAATTTATGCGTCCCTGTCCTTATGGAGCAGGACCAGCATTGAGCCAAGCATCTCTATCAGCGATATAATCGCTCAACTTGTAATATGCTTGTTGACAAAGTGTGCGTTTAATGCATGTTTTAAATTTCGTCTCATTCAGTTCAAGAATACTTTGTGAATACTTACATGAAAGATGAGTCTACTTTAGCGAGTCTAAAGCTTGGCTGAACTAATTGGTCCCTATTTCTAGTACTGTAGTTATGTCTGTCACCTCTTTTACCAAAAAGATGCAAATTTTTTCTGACGTACATTATGTTTTCGTAGATGTATTGACAATGTACCGTCATAATGCCAATATCCTTAAACAGCTCTCTTAGAGAATCGCGCCTACGAAGATTATATATGGCTCTAATGGCTCTTTTCTGCAGAATTAATATAGACTCAATATCTGCAGCTCGTCCCCATAGCAAAATACCGTAAGACATTATACTATGGAAGTAACTAAAGTAGACCAGTCTAGCGGTATCTACATCAGTAAATTGACGGATTTTTCTAATGGCATATGCTGCTGAGCTTAGCCGCCCCGAAAGAGATGTTAAATGAGAACCCCATTGTAGCCTTGAATCAAGCGTAATCCCCAGGAAAACCGTTTTATCTACGAATTCAAGTTTCTCATTATTCAATAATATATCACAATCACTACCCTCAGTGGTCTGTCAACAGCTAAAAAAGTGGATTTATAACGTTCCGTGCCACGTTGATTGTTTAGTTTATTTTATTTTATTTATTTGGGACAAAAAACAGTTACACGTTACAATATTAACAAATAGCTTAGGTAGGTCTAAAAAGTTAACAAACGCATAACCCACACTATTGTCCACGGAATTATATCAATTTAAAAGAAATAAGGAAACGGACGTATACAGAAAGGTCAAGTAAGAAAATATAAAATAAACCTGAAAGTTCACACAAACCAACTCTAGACAGCGCTATCCGTCTAGGTTTAGTTCGAGCGCACTAATCAGATCACAACATAACATCAACAAGAAGCAGTCATCGTTAAGGATGACCAGAAAGTAATTCAGAAGCAATTTTCCTAAATTGGTTCTGATTAAGAGCAAAAAATCCAAATTTATAAAATGTGAGTTGTACGTTTCTAATAATCGGCGGAGTGGAGCTCTCTCCCCAGCATTTGTTCTACACTTCTCTGTGTAGAATAAGCGGTTTATTCGCACTTCTCGCCGATGAACAGTCCTAGGTACTGCATAACAAAGCTTATTTGAGAGTTCCATACAATTAAACCTATTGTTGCATATGCCGTACAGTTTAAACCATCTAAGAGATTTTAGTGTAAACCTTTAAACATGGCATTAAAAATGCTCACAGTTTAATTATATTTATTTTTATATTCTATTCTGATTCTATTATAATTATAACAGATAGGATTACCAATGGGTAAGTACCGTATTTTTTTTAATAAACGGAAAAAACGTGCCTATTCACATAAGTATTTTCTGCCAAATGACATTGACCACAACAAGAATGATTTGACTCGCAACAAAATATCATAACATAGCTTATTTATTATGATTTTAAGATTCCGTTTTCATTTCTATGTAATATTTCATTGGATACTGTATTAAAATGGTATTTTTTTTGGTGTAACGTGAATAATAAATGCAACGACCAGGTGGGCCCAAAACAAATTGTCTCCTTTCGGACTTCGCTTGTTTATTATTCATTCGTTTATTTTATACACTGTGACATTGAATGATTTGACATGAATACTTAGTTCAGTATTTTAATATTTTTTACGTTTTTTTATTTTATTTTATGTGTGTATTTGACATGAATATTTACTAGTGACTGTGACATATTTAAATGATTTGACATGAAGACATACTTAGTTCAGTATTTTATTGTTACGAGCTGGGTATGAGATAAATTAATTACTACCGATTAAACAACACAATAACTTTATTAATCACAAAACAATCAAAACTTAATCACAAATACACTACTGTTTACTATTCACTTAGATATCGCACTTTTAGTTCACTTGGATTCGCTTCGTTGTGTCGCTAAAACAAGACTGCCGGTCGCGGCCCTGAGCGCTCTATTTATACTCGCCAACAGACACACCAGAGTAACCACGAACATTCGAGAGGGTCATAAAAAACACTAACAAAAGAAATAGTAAGTACCTACCTACAAGGTAGGTATTACCTATAAAAGTTGTAGGTATAAGCTACTTGTACAAAACAAACAAATATGAACCGTATGCCCTAGGCGTACGGTCGAAATTCTAATGTCTTTGTATAAATAGGTCGCGAGTTTGTACCTACCTAACTTTAAAACTAATAATAATGGAATTTTCTCGAACTTCTAACGTACACACACTGTAATCACTGACTTTCTCGAATGTTCTAGTAGGTCCGATGTAACACTGCCCCCTCCTTAGACATGCTCGTCCCGAGCATCATTAGTCCCGTAGTATCGCGCCAACCGGTCTACATGCACAATTTTAGGCGCACCTCGTGGACCCTTCTGTATTCGGTAGGTGACATCGTTGATCCTAGTCACGACTCGGTATGGTCCATCCCATTTTGCTTGTAACTTTGGAGACTTCCCCTTGCTCCGCACTGGGTTATGCAACCACACCAGTGAACCCTCGTCGAAACCCCTACCGTTTGCTTTCCGGTCATAACGGGTCTTCATCTTCTCAGACATCTGTTGGCTGGATTGTCGGATATGCTCATAAACATCGTTCAACTTATTACGCAAGTCATTCGCGTAATCTGTTACACTACATGGAGCATCAGGGGGAGTTCCAGTGATTAAATCAGCAGGTAACCGTAATTCCCTTCCAAAGTTCGCGAAGGCTGGTGTCACAGTCGTACTTTCGTGGACTGCACTTCGGTAAGACAGAAGAAACGGCTGTATGTGGTTGTCCCAATCCCTTTGCCGGCTTTCCACAACTTTCGCCAGATATCTCTCCAACGTTTGGTTGAATCGTTCTACCATTCCATCGGATTGTGGGTGGTAAGAGGTGGTTCTGGTTTTATGGGTACCCATCAATCGACAAGTCTCTTGAAATACTTGCGATTCAAAATTTCTTCCTTGATCGCTGTGTATTTCTAAGGGTACTCCAAAACGACAGAAGACTTCTTGAACTAATTTATCTGCGACAGTTGTTGCTTCTTGGTTAGGAATGGCGAAGACTTCCGGCCACTTTGTAAAGTAATCCATGACCACCAGGAAGTACCTGTTTCCGCTCTCGCTTACTGGAAATGGTCCCGCAACGTCTAGTGCTATCCGTTCCCAAGGGGCTCCAACGTTGTACACTTTTAATGCACCTCTGCTGCGTGTCTGGGGTCCTTTCACGGCCGCACAACTGGTACATTTGCGGCACCAGTCCTCCACATCATCACGACAATGGATCCAGTAAAAGCGTTCGCGGATTTTTAGTAGAGTCCGTTTTACTCCCATATGTCCTCCAGAACATCCATCATGGTAGAGCCGTAGAACATCCGGTACCTTAGCTTTAGGGACAACCATTTGTAGATGACAACTGTCCCCTCTAGCGTTTTCCCATTTACGGCACAAGACTCCATCCTGGATCACCAAGCTGTTCCATTGCGCCCAATAACTCTTCGTGATGGAACTCATCGCAGCCACATCACTCCACTTGGGTTTAGGAACACCAGCTTTGATCCACTCGAAGATCGGTTTGATGTCCGAGTCATTGTGCTGAGCCTCCTGTATAGTTACCTTCCATTCATCGCTAAGATCCGTTCTTAGCATCCTCACAGGCACCACTTCCTTATGCCGGCCATACACTCTACGGTCTACCGGAGAGGTCCACCTGTGCAAGTATGCCTGCGCAGGTAGACCGTAATGTGCGTGGGAATAGACCTGTGCAGGTTTTTGAACCTGCGCAGGCGACCGGCGCAAGATCGAAAATCGATTCTTTCGAGTGACATCGTACGGTGTACCTGTGCGTGTGTGCGTGTACTCCGGTCGCCTGCGCAGGTCGCGTCAGTTGTTTTCCAGTGTTTCTTTCGGACGGTTGTCTCATCACTCGCATCGTATTGCCAGAAAATGGCACCACCAGATTCAACTAAAAAATCCTTGAAGATTTATACTATAGTTATTTATACTATTTCTCATAACTGTGTCTTCTTTTTTATCATAGGAGTAACCATTTCAAGTAATTTAAGGTATGTTTTCTCGTCCATTCGAAGATAGTTTTTAAAATCTTCGGGTTCAAATTTCAATTCATTTAATAAATTAACATGACTATATGGTTTCCTTTTCAATAACCAATGCTTACACCACTTTCTTTGCTTGTTTTTCGAATATTTTTTCTTCAAAATTAAAGCAAGACCTAGCAACGCCAGCGTGTCATCGTCCACATTCGATGCCATCGCAAAGAGAACTGAAGACCGCTCCGATACACCGGAACGTCCCCATACACGCTACCATTGTTCGGTTGACCTGCGCAGGCATACCTGCACAGATTACCTCTCCGGTAGACCGTAGCGTGTATGGCCTACATTAGGCTCCTGTCTGGAACTACGCTTACAATCTTCAGGCAAAGGTCTTCTTGACAGTTCGTCTGTGTTGTTGTGGTTTCTCCACTGTTGCTGACCAGTCTTCTTAGCCGCTTTTCCCTGCTGAGATTGATCTTCTCTAGGTGCGCTTCGCTTTTTACAATTCGACCGAAGGTGACCCCTTTCTCCACAAGTGTAACACCTAGGGCTGTATCGTTGCGGACGCTGGCGTTCAGGTGATGCCACAACTTGCTTTGGACAACTTGGCCGAAGATGATCCCTTTCTCTAGCTGTGTAGCAGCTAGGTCTGTAACCTTGCGCACGGTCGTGTACAGGTGATGCCCCTACCTCCCTGACGTAGTGTGTTCGGTGGTCTTGCCTCACTGCCTCTACTTCTAAGGCATGGGCCAAGGCGTCCTTCAAGGTCTCATGATGCCCCAGTCTCACGGCAGCTCTAACTTCTATGTCACGTATTCCATCAACGAAGACCTGTACCAGATTTCCATCAATCAGTGCAGGGGCAGACTGGTAGGCTTTCCGAACGAGTTTTTCAACTTCCAGGGCCCACTGCTGTAGGTTCTCGGCACTACGTTGAACACGGTCCTTCAACTTAGCACGGAATACGTGCTCCAGGTGCGCGTCGCCGTATCTGGACTCCAACGCCTCCAGCAGCTGCTCGTAGGTTACATCCTTGCCGAGTGCCTCGAGAATAGTTAAAGCCTGGTCTCGGAGGCCCAAGGTGAGCGCGGTCATGGCTTGTGGTTTGGTCCAGCCATTCGCCTTCATGACGGCCTCAAACTGTATTTTGTAAGCCGCCCACGAAGATGTGCCGTCGAACGGAGGCACCTTAAAACCACGCGAAGAAGGTGCAGCAACCACCGAAGCTACAGTTCCACCTTCAGTCTTCAGTTCGCTCAAAGCCTTCTGCATCCCAGCAATCTTAACTTCGGCCTCCGAGATGCGATTCTCGTGCTGGTGGACCTGATCTTTCATCACTTTCAGGTCCTTGCCGAAAGTTGCATGAAGATCCTTTATGAGGATCATCTGCTCGTCTTGGCGGCGGGCTTGTTCCTCTTTGTCTTGCTGCAACTGCTCTTCCAGCCGGCGAGCCTGCTCCTCTTGACGGCGAGCCTGCTCCTCTTTGTCTCGTTGCAATTGCTCCTGTAACTGGCGAGCTTGCTCCTCTTGACGGCGAGCTTGATCCTGCAGCAGTGCCATTAAAGCTGACAAGTCTGGTGCCACTGATGCTGGAGAAACTCCGGATGGGCCAGCGACTGGCTGTGACGTAGGCTGGACACCACCCGGTGTCTGTGTCGGAGAATCCCCAAACCGCCTTTGGTCCATATCCTGCTGTCGCTGACTTCTGGTGCGGATACCGTCCGTGTCGTCCTTTGGTAGGATTGGCATAATTTATCTCTCACTTCTGACACCAATTTGTTACGAGCTGGGTATGAGATAAATTAATTACTACCGATTAAACAACACAATAACTTTATTAATCACAAAACAATCAAAACTTAATCACAAATACACTACTGTTTACTATTCACTTAGATATCGCACTTTTAGTTCACTTGGATTCGCTTCGTTGTGTCGCTAAAACAAGACTGCCGGTCGCGGCCCTGAGCGCTCTATTTATACTCGCCAACAGACACACCAGAGTAACCACGAACATTCGAGAGGGTCATAAAAAACACTAACAAAAGAAATAGTAAGTACCTACCTACAAGGTAGGTATTACCTATAAAAGTTGTAGGTATAAGCTACTTGTACAAAACAAACAAATATGAACCGTATGCCCTAGGCGTACGGTCGAAATTCTAATGTCTTTGTATAAATAGGTCGCGAGTTTGTACCTACCTAACTTTAAAACTAATAATAATGGAATTTTCTCGAACTTCTAACGTACACACACTGTAATCACTGGCTTTCTCGAATGTTCTAGTAGGTCCGATGTAACATTATTATTTTTTACTTTTTGTTTTGTTTATTTTATGTGTGTATTTGATATATCGTATTTTTATTGACATTCGTTTTGCAAATTATTATTTACTAGCTTCTGCCTGCGACTTCGTACGCGGATCCTGTTGCTTATGCCAGCGATAACGGGAAGTAAAAGTCGAAGATCTGAAACGTCTGATGTCGAATTTGAAGAGCCCGTGGACGGGAAAATAACAGAACTTTCCCACCTGAGCAACACATACCGTTTGTTTCTTTTTGCCATTTAACAGCTTCACAAAAAGTACAATTTTGAACCATACCTCCGATGGCGGAATATGTGGCGTATTCAATCATAGGAGTATACGTAAATGCACTCCGTTCCTTATCACCCAAGGAAGGTCGCCATGCCCTACGGCTATTATATCTTGAGACACATCCGATTCTTCAGACGATATCGACATTCTGTTCAGAGAATGTCGAAGTCGATCAGAATTCAAACGTCCGTTGCGCTCTTCTTCTGTTTCTTCATGCCGTACTCCAGCAATTCTTTCTCTCTCACTTTCTAACTGATTATGAATATTTTGTTGTGTGCGTGTTCGGGACAATAAATGATAATCTCGATCAGCAGTTAGTCGCGCATCACACTCGTTTCAAAAGACCTGTTAGTAGATGTGCGAATAAGCTGAGAACGCAATTCTCTATCCGTGAACGTCTCCGACTCGCGAGACAATGCATGACGTTCACGATCAGCGGTCAGTCGCGCATCTATTCTTCACTGATCTCCTCGCTGTCCTCGCACGGCATCAAGTCTCATCAGTCAAAAACATAAGCCCGAAGACATAGTTATTCGATAAAATAAAATAATAAATGGGAGTTTTGGCCAGTAGAGTCAAATTTTCAATGATAGGTATACCATCGTCATCGAAAATCAGTCCTAAACTGTTACCGCCTTCACCGCGTGGAGGTACTCCCAGCTTATGTTATTTTATAATTATACAGTGAAATTATATTTATTATGCGTGGAACAATTTTTGCTACGGTGTCATTTTTGTATCTCTAATAGTTTAGCTGGTCTGGTGCGGTTCTGCATCAGGTGTTCAAGTTTCCAAGATAAATTATAGCCTATATGTTGCTCAGACTCATTCAAATCCGTCCAGAAGTTCCGAAGATTAGCGTGTACAATCAAACATTTTTTATTCGTGCTCTATTACTGTTTCTAAACCCTTCTCGATTTTTTTTTTAATACATTCAATGTACAGATATAGTTTTTTTACTCTTTCATTAGTATAGATTTTATTGAATAATTGTGAATGTGAGGACCATGTGGGTCAATATTTTTTTTTTCCTACGACTGTCTGGCAGTTTGAGTACTATTAGCGACCTACCCAAGTGTCCGTTCTTTGGTATTGTTCGTCGTTTGCGACGACCAGCTCGAGACACTAATGTCTGCATGATCCTCATGTGAATGGAGCAAGATTGTCTGGACTTCAAATGAGATTATGACCTCTGAGTTTCTTTCGGCTGTTTCTTCTCAGAGTAGTCAGGTACGAAACACGTACCTGACTACTCTGACTCACTCAGTAGTTTAAAAAAATGACGTCTAAAAGTATTTGAGAAAACCTATTTGCTGAATAAATACTTACTATTTATCATTTACTCCTAAACATTAGATAGTTTAGGAACATAACGCCATGTCTGAATCTGAAAATCAATATATCGAAACCTACATACATCAACTTACTAATATACCGAAACAGCACATCTACACTAATATTATAAAGAGGAAAACTTTGTTTGTTTGGTTGTAATGAATAGGCTTAAAAACTACTGGACCGTTTTTAAAAATTCTTTCACCATTGGAAAGCTACATTATCCACGAGTAACATAGGATATATTTTATCCCCGTACTCCCACGGGAACGGGAATTACGCGGGTGAAACCGCGTGACGTCCGCTAGTCAGCCATAAAAATAAACAGCACAGGACCACCATTCCCTATCCTAAAAAGGGTTGAACAGGGTGGTCCTCTTTCTCCATAAGCTCTTCACAGCCGCGCTTGAAGAAGTCTTTACAAAACTTAATAGCCACTGGAGAGACAAGGGCTTCATCGCGGCCGATAGAACATTAACAAATCTCCGCTTCGCCGACGAGTTAGGGCTAATGAGGTTGGTTGGTTGGTTTGGGGGTGGGGTTGTGAGGTGGTCCAATGCACTCTCTGATACATACAGGTTGGAATGTGGTGTGAGGCAGGGGGGTCTGACATCTCCGAGGCTATTTAGCACATATATAGACGGCCTAATCGTAGACCTCAGCAAAATGCGGGTGGGATGCAGCGTCCATGGTGTAAAAATAAACAGTATCAGTTACGCTGATGACATGGCGTTGCTGGCGCCGACGGCAGGTGCGATAAATGAAATGCTTCGGGTCTGTCAGGCGTATGCTGCCTCACACGGACTTGTGTATAATGTTAAGAAGTGTGAATACATTGTCTTTAAGGCCGGCGGTGAATGCCCAGATACTATACCTGACATTACCCTAAACGGTTTGAACGTCAAAAGAGTGACAACTTTCAAATATCTAGGGCATCTTCTCGCTGACGACCTTAAGGACAATGTTGATATTGAAAGAGAGCGTAGGGCACTGGCGGTCCGAGGTAACATGTTGGCCCGAAGATTCACTCGGTGTAGCAGCTTAGTAAAAATAACACTGTTTAAGGCATTTTGTCAGTGTTTTTACACGGGGAATCTTTGGTTCAACTATACCAAAAGAACGTTGGATGACCTACGCGTACAATACAATAATATTTTTAGGATGCTGTTGGGACTGCCGCGATGGTGCAGTGCTTCTACTATGTTTGCGCAAAACCGAACTGACGGCTTCCACGCCGTCATTCGTAAGAAAACCGCGTCGCTGTTGTCAAGGTTGCGGGCGAGTGGCAACAGCATCCTAAAAACCATCGCGGATAGTATCGACTCTCCGATTATTAAAAGCTTTGTGAGAAGGACAATCACAGAGCATTAATCTGGGGATGTCCTTTTCACAATATAACTTACTCTGTTTTCTAAAATGTATCTGAGCTACTAACACTAGAAATAAGTTATTTTGTAATGTTTACTAACACAATGGATTACTGTTGTCCGAAAAATAAAGAATATTATTATTATTATTATTATTAATGCTCGGCCAACTGAGCAGCGCCTCGAGGTCGTAATATTAGCTTCAATATGCGTGCGTTTATCGTGCAGAGCTCCGGCTGGCGGGCAACACGTCGACAGTGCCGACAGTGGCGGCACGCGCGTGCGTGCGCGCCGCCGTGTGGGAGGAGCACGTGTGGTGCGCCACCCCGCGCGGTGTGCTGCGCCTGCCCCAGCGCACGCGCGTGCCGCGCCTACTCCAGCGCACGCGCGTGCCCCCGCGGGCCCTGTCCGCGCTGCTGCTGCTGCACGCTGCCATGTTCGGGGCGGGCGGCGCGGACCCGTGCGAGCGCGCCTGCCACGCCAGCGCGCTGTGCGTGCGCAGTCCGCAGCCCGGGGGCTTCGCGTGTCTGTGCCCTGACGGCCTGGTGCCCGTCGACGATGACGCCGCACAAGTAAGTGACGTCCGCCAGGAGTGTTCATCCGGTGAAACTTTCATCTACATCTCGCCTGCTCGTCGCACTCGACGTGCACATTCGTCTCTACGCTCTCCTCCTGTACACTGGGCTCCTGTACAGCGTCCTTCGTTTGTTTGTTCAGGAGCAGCGCCAGTGCGTGATCCCGGCGGGTGGTGCGGGTGGTGCGGGAGGTGCGGGCGGTGCGGAGGCGGGCGGCGCGTGCATGCTGTCGTGTGGTGCGGGCACGTGCGTGCTGGCGGACGGCGTGCCGCGCTGCCGCTGCCCCGCGCTGTTCTCTGGGTCGCGCTGCCAGCACTACCGCTGCGCGCAACACTGTAACCGACGCGGCCGCTGCGAGGTGGACGCGGCCGCCGCGCCGCCGCCCGACAGCGACGCGCCGCCGCCGCTCAAGGTACATGGCTATGCATGCTTGTGAATGTTGATGAATATACAAAAACTTGACAACTCTACACGGCTGCGTTAGATTTCAAAAAAGGGCGTCGTTGTTTTACTGGTTACCTTTATACTGGGGCCCGCATATAGACAAGTTGGCAAAAAAACTTAGCTCAGCAGCATACGCCGTTAGAAAAATTCGTGATCTAACTGACATAGAGACATCTCGTTTAGTTTACTTTAGTTATTTCCACAGCGTGATGTCGTATGGTATTCTCTTGTGGGGCAATGCCGCCGATATTCAGACAATATTTGTTTTGCAAAAAAGGGCTATTCGTTCTGTTTATAAATTAAGTCCCAGATACTCCCTCAGAGAAAAATTTAAAGAGATTAATATTCTCACTGTGCCCTCTTGGTTTATTTATGAAAACCTTTTGTACGCGCATAAAAATATTAAATTGTTTAAAAAATACAGTGATATCCCCAACATAAATACGAGAAACAAACATAAATTTGTTGTTCCTGCAACGAGGCTCAAAAAAATAGGGGTACGTTCAGATGCCAATGTATACGTTTCTACAATAAACTTCCGAACCATATTCAGGCACTAAGCCTAAATAAATTCAAATTGTTTATAAAACGAAAGCTCTGCCTGAAAGCCTTCTATCATGTTAATCACTATCTCGAAGATAAAAAGGCTTGGGATTAAGCTGCTCCAATTTGCTCTGTGAATGTTGAAATTTCGGACTTCGCTTGTTTATTATTGATTCCTTTTACTTTATACACTCTGACATTGAATGATTTGACATGAATACTTAGTTCAGTATTTTTTTTTTTACTTTACTTATTTTTATTTTTTATGTGTGTTTTTTTTTACATGAATATATTTACTTGTGACTGTCATGACATTTAATTATTTGACATGAATACTTAGTTCAGTATTTTATTATTTTTTACTTTATTTTTGTTTATTTTATGTGTTGTATTTGACATTTCGTATTTTTATTGACATTAGTTTTTGTAAATTATTATTTATTTTATTTAATAATTGTGAATGTGAGGACCTTGTGGGTCACTTTTTGTTGTTTTTTTCCCACGACTGTCTGGCAGTTTGAGTACTATAAGCGACCTACCCAAATGTCCTTTCTTTCGTATTGTTCATCGTTTCGTTGAGCTCCTTGAGTTAAAAGTCGAGCTACACGATAACTGACAAATGCTTGCACTGACTGGACAGGTCCACTCAAATCTGTATGGTTCTTTCTTCAAAGGACCATCTCAGACACTAATCTGCATAGTTCTCATGTAAGTTGAACAAGATTGTCTGGACTTTAAAAGAGACTATGACCTCTGAGTTTGTTTCGGCTGTTTCTTCTCAGAGTAGTCAGGTACGAAACACCGGCCACATCTAGTTTAAAAAATAAGGACGTGTAAAAGTGTTTGTGAAAACCAATTTGCAAAATAAATATCATTTATTATTTACTGTGCCGCTCTGTCGTGTAAAGTCGCGCTCATGGCCGCTCGTCCACAGTGCGTGTGCGTGACGGGGTACTCGGGCGCGCGCTGCGAGCGCGTGGCGGACACGGACGCGCGCGAGGAGTGCGCGCGGCTGGCGTGCGAGAACGGCGCCACGTGCAGTGCGCGCGCCGGCCGGCACGTGTGCGACTGTCCGCCAGACTACACAGGTACTAATGCCGGAAAACATCTTATGAATGTGAACTTTCCTTTTAAGGCGTCATGCATAAAATGAGTACCGGTGTGGCGATGCGACGTCGCAAAGCAGCACAGTTGTAACGATAGCTACTCGGTGTGTGGTCGCAGGCGCGCGCTGCGAGCGCTGCGTGTCGGGCCCGCAGTGCGGCGCGGGCGGCGTGTGCGTGCACGACGCGACGGGCGCGCACTGCCGCGCGGACATCTGTCGCTTCTTCTGCCTCAACGGCGGCACGTGCAGCGTGTCGGGCGTGGGCGCCGTGTCGTGCGCGTGCCACGCGGCGTGGTCGGGCGAGCGCTGCCAGCGTCCCGCCTGCGTGGACGCCGCGTGCACGCACCCGCCCGGCGAGGACAACGACACGCACGACGGCGCCGCGCACGACAACGACACGAAGAACAACAGTGAGTACCCGCGCCACGCCGCACACGTATCATACTTTACAGATCGAGCGTTACATTGAGCCGGATACCGGATACCGAATACCACACAAAACACGCCGCATATTTGATGACCCGAATGGCGCAGCGGTAGTGAAGCTTCCTTAGGTTCATAAGGTCCCGGGTTCGAATCCCGGTAGGAACAAATGAGCCTGGACATTTATTTCCGAGTCATGGATGTTTATATGTATATAATACAATATATAATAGGATTCCTATTTACCCAATGAATGAAACCAATTGTGTTGCTCTGTAAAAACAAAGTTTTATTTCAATCTAAATTGCCTCCTACGTGAGAGGTTATGTACCGGCTAACAAACTTAAAACTTATGCTTACTCACCTGTAAAAACAAAGAAACGACAATATAAGTTCGTTTTCTGTCGTGTAAATCCTTATTCTATAATGTTATAGGCACAGGTAAGTATTTTCTATACTATTTAACATAAAATACAATTATCGTATTCACAATACAACAAAAAGTTTTCTAATGCCATTTCATTATATTATGTATATGTTACCGTAAAATTGTCAAATACGTTATATTGTAATATCTCTAACGATATTGTAAAGTCTCGAATTATTGTCAAATGAACATACTGCTTACAACAAAACGCATTATTTTTCGTGAAATGCATGCGATGGTAGTCAACTTACGCGGTGTGGAGGGAAGGAGGGTTCCCCCTTGCCCAGTGGCACAACTCTCATGAAAAGATAATGCACCATTCCTGAGAAATACCGATTAATATAACATAACCTTAAAATACTTTATATCCCCCTAAAAAGAGTAGTCGACGGAGCCCCGCTTAGCGGGGCCCCTATTTCCGAGTGCAGGGTTTAAAGGAACCTAACTAACCTAACCCCCAAGTCCCGATTATGGGGGCAGAGATACTTCCGTATGATCAGTTGACAATAATTCGAGACATTACAATATCGCGAGAAAAAACACGTTATATTGTAATAACGTGTTTGACAATTTTACGGTGACATATATATAAGATATGTTATTGAGGATCTTCGAAATAAACTACAAATTGTTTCTCTGAAAATCAAAGTTTTCTTTATTTAATACGTCTTTACTATATTACAACGTTTAACTATGACTATTACACCTATAACTTACCTGAAAATCAAAGAAACGACATTTAAAGTTTACTAATATCGCCTCCTCAATTATATCCCTTTATTTAATCTCTTTACAATAGTTTTTATAACAATAAGATGTGCAAAATAATCTAAACCTCATCTGCCATTTTTATTACACGTCAATCCGTTCCACAGAACATAATTTCCATTGACATTAATGAAATGTCATTTCATTACATCTCCCCCCCTAAGAGCAGAAATTGTAAACAATTAAAGCACAGGGCAGTGCGTGCAGGCCAAATTCTAGCAAAAGGCTATAATCTACACAATGCACTTACAAGTTATCTATAAATTCGTTTTCTTCTACTTCATCTACTGCTGTGACAGGTTGTAATTTTGTTATATGAAATAAAGTTGATTCTGTTTTTCTGTTGCCAGTGTTAATCTTATAAATGGAGTTTGATATTTTTTCTATTATCTTGAAAGGGCCTATTTTTAATTCGTCTAATTTTTTTCTATTCAGTCTATTTCCATTTTCGACATATACACTGTCTCCTATCTCGAACTCTTGCATTTTCCTATTTCTATCGAATATTTTCTTGTTGTACTTATGGGATTTTATTGTATTCTCTAATGCTAATTTTCTATCAGCCATCCACTTGTCTTCCTTTTCTATTGTCTTAATTTCATTTGGTAAAATACTGACATTTGTACCATCCAGTAAATATTTCGGTGCAAATCCTGTAACAGAGTGGTCTGTATCATTATATTTCTGTATACTTTCTCTTGCTATTGTTGTCCATGTTTTCTTATTGTTTTTCTCATTTATTTTACATCTAATTTTATTTACTATTGTTTGGTTCAATCGTTCGTTCAAGCCGTTCGAAAATGGTGTATTCACCGCTGTAAAAATTAGTTTAACATTATTCTCCTGTAAATATTGTTTAAATTCTTTTGAATTAATCCCCGGATATTGGTCTGTTAGAATTATTCCAATCTCATCTGTCTCTAGTACTTTCTTAGTTAGTTTTATAAAGTCACTCGCATTCTGTGTTTTGGAAGTCGCAATAAACGCATATCTTGTGTAGTGGTCTACTAAAAGGTGTAAGTATTTTTTTGTTGACCTAGATCCTCCAAAGCCACCTATAGTATCCATTGACATTATCTCAAATGGTTTTGTTGCTGGTCCTAATTGTGACATTAATCCAAATTTCCCTTGACATCTTGATTTATTTTTTATGCATGTTTCGCATGTTTTACAAATATTTATGATATTTTTTGTTAGGTTTTTAGCTGTATATATTGGGCTTATTTTTTTCTGTAATTGTCTGATTCCAACATGGCATAAATCTTCATGCACCTTTTTTATAAATTTTTTACTAAATTCTTCTGAAAGTATAATCTTTTCCTGTTTCTTTATTTTTTTATAATAGATATTATTTTTGTGTAGTAGATTTTGTTTCTTTTCTTTTATTATTTCATTTTTTTCTTGGTCTTCAACTATATCTTTTATTTGTATCAAATTAACTATTTTCAATAGTTCCTCTTGGTTATCTTCTGATTCTAATACTGGGTTTCTGCTCAAACAGTCTGCTTCTACATTTTCCTTACCAGGTATATATTTTACAGTAAAGTCATACTGAGATAGGTAATATGTGAGGTCACCCAATTCTTCATCCGTTCTGCATTTAATATTCATGTTCTCTAGAGGTTTGTGGTCTGAGTAAATAGTGATTTTTTTTCCAATAAGCCATTGTTGCCAATATTTAACGGCTTCTTTCATAGCAAAACATTCCAAATATATAGCCTTTTTTCGTTTTTGAGATTCATTTAGCTTTTTTGAAAAATATGCCACCGGTTTGTCTTTACCGTCTAGTTGTGTTTGTTTTAATATTGCCCCGATACCTTCTAAAGAGGCATCTGTAAAGATTTTTATTGGTAAGTCTTTGTCGAATATTTCCAACACAGGTTGGGAACATAAATATTTTTTTATTTGATTAAATGATTCTTCACACTTCTCTGACCACACAAACTTTTCATTTTTTCTTAATAAATTATGTAATGGGTCTAAAATAATTGCGCTTCTTGGTATGTATTCATGGTAAAAGTTGATTTTTCCCAAAAATTGTCTGATGTTTTTTTGTGTCTTAGGAGTTGGAAAATGTCTTATCGAGATCAAATTGTCTTTAAGTGGTCTTACTGAATTGTTCTGAATTACATGGCCGAGGTACTTTACTGAGTCTGAAGCAAAGGTACATTTCGTAAGCTTCAATCTAAAGCCTTCTTGTATTATTGCATCTAATACATTTCTTATGTGTCTTTTATGTTCTTCAAAGGTGGTCGAGTATATCAAAATATCATCAATATAGTTAACGGAGTATCCTGTGAGCTTGTGCTTTCTTAGAATATTGCTTAAAATTCTCTGGAAAATTGCCGGTGATGTTTTCAATCCAAAAGGAAGGCAGGTCCACTGGAAGTGGCCATCTTGTGTGACGAATCCTGTATTATTTCTATCTTCCACCCGTAGGGGTATTGCCCAAAATGCTGAGTTTATATCCAATGTAGTAAAATACTTACAATTTCTTGTTTTGATAATCAAATCATCTATTAATGGGAAAGGTTGAGCTTGTGGAACAACAATTTTGTTTAGTTCCCTGAAATCTACACATAAGCGGGACTTTCTATTTTCACCTTTTTTAAATGCCAATGTCACTGGAGCAGCGAAAGGACTGTAGGATTCTTCTATTAAATTATTCTTTAGTAGCTTGGATATTTGCTCTTCAATTTCTCTATGACACACTGGATAGTCCAGCAGGCCAAAAACACCTATACCGGCTTGCTAGAGCTAGAGAGAGAAAGGCGAAGGATGTTTGTCAGGTCAAATGCGTAAAAGACGAAGCTGGAATGGTTATTTCGGATGATGAGAAAATTAAGGATAGATGGAAGGGTTACTTTGAAAGACTAATGAATGAGGAGAATTACTGGAGTGGGGTACTCGAAAATAAACCAGTGAATGAGGGATTAGTGAGAAAGGTTAGCGTGGATGAAGTAAGGATTGCAGTAAATGGAATGAAGAATGGTAAAGCGTTAGGACCGGACGGAATACCGGTTGAAGTATGGAAGTTATTGCGGATGGACGGATGGACGTGGTTAGCTTTATTCTTCAATAAATTGTTGCTGGAAGAATCCATACCTGACGAATGGTGTAACAGTTTGCTGGTGCCCATTTTCAAAAACAAAGGTGATGTGCTGGAGTGTAACAATTATAGAGGAATAAAGCTAATGTCACATAGTATGAAAGTTTGGGAAAAAGTTATTGAAAGGCGACTGAGAGAAGAGAGTGAAATTTCACAGAACCAATTCGGTTTTATGCCTGGTCGGGGAACGACGGATGCCATATTCGCTATCCGCCAGCTGTGCGAAAAATATAGAGGTGCACATAAAAACTTGCACATGGTGTTTATCGACCTCGAAAAGGCATACGACCGGGTACCACGTGAGGTTTTGTGGTGGGCCCTTAAGGAGAAAAGTGTGCCTGGGAAGTATGTGCAGTTGATCCGTACTATGTATAGTCGATGTAGAACTCAAATACGGTCTACAGCAGGCACTACCGGCAGCTTCAATGTTTCAGTCGGCTTGCACCAAGGGTCGGCTCTAAGCCCTTACCTCTTCCTTATGATAATGGACGCTCTTACGTTCGACATCCAGGAAGAGGCTCCCTGGTGCATGCTCTTTGCCGACGACATTGTGCTAGTTGCCGAGAGTGGCCTAGAGGTCCAGAGCAGATTGGAGGTGTGGTGGCAAAGACTGGAGAATGTTGGCCTGAAATTAAGTAGAACCAAAACGGAATACTTGTTTTGTGATTTCGGCGGTCTCTCCAGTCCTGTGCCCATAACCCTTGCCGGAACGCCCATACCGGTCTGCTCCGATTTTCGGTACCTTGGGTCGCTTATTCAGGGAAATGGCGAAGTAGACCGGGACGTAACGCACCGGATCAACTCAGGATGGATGAAATGGCGACAGGTCACTGGAACAACTTGCGACCCACGGATGCCCCTCAAGTTAAAGGGGAAAATCTACAAGTCCGTGATTAGACCTGTCGTATTGTATGGATCAGAATGCTGGGCTGTGAAGAAGATGGATGAAAAACGATTGCATGTAGCGGAGATGAGAATGTTGAGGTGGATGTGTGGAGTGACAAGAATGGATAAAGTAAGAAATGAATATATTAGAGGAAGTTTGAAAGTGGCACCTGTTACTGAAAAATTGAAAGGAAGTCGTTTGGCTTGGTATGGACATGTAATGAGGAGAGATGAAACGCATGTGACTAAAAGAGTGATGGACATAAGTATTGATGGATGGAGGGGGAGAGGAAGGCCAAAGAAAAGATGGATGGATTGTGTAAAGACTGATATGAAAGAGAAAGGAGTAAATGATGCCGTGACGTCTAACAGGGGAGAATGGAAGAAGAAAACGTGTTGCGCCGACCCCAAATAAAATGGGACAAGGGCAGGAAGATGATGAATTTCTAATTTATCTTCTATTGTACATCTATATGGTCTTTTACTACAGTATCTATTTACTTGTAAATCTATGTGAGCTTCATAATCTCTAACTGATCCTATATCATACTTGTCTTTAGCAAAAATTGTTTTGTATTGCTTTATAATTTTCTCTATCTCAATTTTTTTTTTATTATCTAAATGGTCTGTCATACTTACAAATTCTTCTGTTTCTATGTGTTCATTAAAATTTATTGCAAATGTATTTTTATTCTTTTCTTCATATCTGTTATCTTTAGACATTTCATCTATTTTATTTGTTGTTTTCTTTTGTTCTATCTGCAAGTCCTCATTTTGGGTTAGTTTGAATTTCTTTATCATATCTAATCCGATTATAAAATCTTCGAAATCTTCATTATCCACTATGTATACTTCCATCTCTTCTTCTAAATCGAATATTTTTATTTTTATTGTAGTACAGCCATCTGTTTTTTTCACACCATTAACCGTTTTCATATATGCTATATTCACATTTTCCTTTTTTTCTTTCACTTTAATCAGCTTTGAATTTATTAAAGAAATCTGTGAACCTGAATCATAAATGCCGCTCACTGCTAGTTTATTTTCTAATAAGAGCTTGATTTTGATTAATGGTGTGCTTACTCGTTTTTTTTCTCAGTATTTATATCTACTTCAATAATGGAGTTGTTGTTTACATTTCTGGGTTTAAAAACCTTTTCTGATTCATTCTTATTTTTGTTGAACCAGCAGGATTCCTCTGGATGATATCGAATTCCTTTGTCTAAAGATTCACAAGTCTTACATGGCTTCTTCTCATAAGATTTATTTTTATTAAGGGATGTACCACTCTTTATTGTAGTTGAGTTTTTCTTGTACATCATACCTTCATATTTTCTTATCTCATTGAACAAATGAGTAGTATCTTTGAGTTCATCCCTGTTTAACTTATTTAAGATAAAACCAGGTAAACCCGTTGCAATAAGATCTATCATTGTTTTGCAGTCTATCGATTTGTTTATATCTAGTATAAGCCTCTCTTTTTTTATAGCATAATCAATTAGTAGTCCTTCTTTATACCTGAATGCTAGAGCATATGTGACTACGTCCCATCCTCTGTTTTTAAAAGTTTCTAAAAATTTGTGTTTCCATTCATTCCATCCAGCCATTATTGTAAGTTTTATGACCATCGAGCTATACCAATCCAAACAAGATTTTTCTAAAAATAATCTCAATATATCTATTTTTGTTTCATCTTTTGATATATTAAAGCGCTCACACTCTTTTTCAAAATTCTCAATCCACTGCATTGCGTTAGGGTTCTTGCTTGTGAATTTTTCAATAATAAATTTCTCTGAAATATGTTTTAAGTTATGTTGATTTTCTTTCTTTGTAGTAGTTTCTATTAATTTTTCCAAGATATTTTGCAAATTGTCGTTTTTGTCTATTGGTTGTTTTGTGTTCATTTCTTCTAAATATTGATCTAAAAACTGCATATTACCTTCTTCATCTATATATGTTTTCTTAAGATCTTCATCCATTTTTATCCATATTTTTCTGCATTGATGCCTTTTCTTTATGCTATTTTTTATTTTTGAGAAACTGTTCATTTTGACAATATATGTATGATGAATCACCGGCTTCAGTTCATCAGGTAAAATATAACATTTTCCTTCCTCTGTAGTTATTGAGGTTATGGCCAATATATTAGATTTGCCATCATTTGAGGCTATCATTGTGAACTCAAATTGTAACCGGTCCATCTTTTTCTAGTTAACGAAAATGTCGTTTTATAAGATATGTTATTGAGGATCTTCGAAATAAACTACAAATTGTTTCTCTGAAAATTAAAGTTTTCTTTATTTAATACGTCTTTACTATATTACAACGTTTAACTATGACTATTACACCTATAACTTACCTGAAAATCAAAGAAACGACATTTAAAGTTTACTAATATCGCCTCCTCAATTATATCCCTTTATTTAATCTCTTTACAATAGTTTTTATAACAATAAGATGTGCAAAATAATCTAAACCTCATCTGCCATTTTTATTACACGTCAATCCGTTCCACAGAACATAATTTCCATTGACATTAATGAAATGTCATTTCATTACATATATATTGTATTCTTTGATGCCATTTTTAAACTGTTTTACCGACTCTGCTCACAGAGTATTGTAAAAATATTGAACGATGGAATGAATGGGTAGACAGACTAAACACATTAACTAAATCCGCGGCAAAATTCAAAAATAAATCTTACAAGAACTTAACTAATTAAATAATCAAAGAAATATATTTCTTTACATGTATAATAACTGTGTATATAAAAAAAAAGGATGTATGGTGTGTAGTATATCAACTAACTGGTGTCCGCAAATAACGGTGATGAGGGTTGTACTCCCCCCCCCGCGCCGCGTTGTCTGCTCGGTGTGTCGCTGTGCGAGTGTCAGGTGTGCGGGTGTGTAACTGTGTACGGATCATGTTTGTAGAAGCACTTACCGTCGGTCAACTTGTTCACGCGGTAACTAAAACAAAGCGTGATGTAATCTATGATGCTATCAGCTATGAGCTTTATCAACTAACCAACACTTAGCAACCAAATATGGTACGTTACTAAATTGATTCAAATTAAGTATTTAAAATCTTTGCCAAGTTTGCTGAAATTGGCTGTGAGTGGAGTAATTAATATGAATGATGCACGGAACATGGAAATTACATAAAACAAATGTTAAACTCGTACATTCAGTGACACGTATGGCCTAAACGGCTGAGGCTAGAACCATACAATTAAAGAGAGGAGTTCCGTTTATGACAAAAGTGAGTATTTATTTATTTAAACTTTATGCACTTAATGTACAAAGGCGGACTTAATGCCTTGGGCATTTTCTACCAGTCTACCTTAGGGTGATGCAGAGATTAAACTGTAGGTAACTGTAGGTGGAGTATTAGGGTTGCGCCTCATCTAGCATTGTGGTGTGCGCTACCGTCACGTGCTAAACCACTCCTGTTGATACTCGCTCTAACAATTAATGTCAGTTCTGAGCGACGGACGAACATGAAAAACACGATTCCGTGCCGGTGGCACTACCTTGAGGATTTTGAAACTTCATTCCCTAAAAGGAGTTAAATTCAGACAGTTAATATGGAAGTTCGACATTTCAGCGGCTGGGAAACTCCATCTGGCAAATGGTTTGTTTAAGTATAACAATAAATTTCCGTGTGACCGCTGTGACGCGCTAACCGGTTGTCGCAGCGGGCGGCGCCTCGACCTCGACTCCTCGACACACTGTGCACACTGCGCACTGTGCACACTGTACACTATGCACGCTGTACACTGTGCACACTGCGCACTGTGCACACTGTACAGTACACTGCAGACACTCGCGGCCGCGTACACCACGCATGAGCCAGCTACAGAAGGCCCGCTCCGTACAACGATCATACACGCATACACATACACACCTCCTAAGACGTACGATACGACTCCGAGATCTTACTTTTATATTATGTCGGATTGTCAGCATTTTTTTCCGTTAAACTCGATGGGTTTTGTGTGCAATGAAAACACACTGGGTGCGATGCACTGTTTTATTAAATACTAACAAACTACTTGAAATTACAATTGTAACACAATGAATCGGGTACAGTTCCGCCCGGTACGCGTCAACTTCGTTGCGATCAGACACTGACTCAGACAGTCATGAGCTGTGAGCATGGCTGAGACCTCCAAACATCACGACTCTATAGAAGTACGCTGTTGGTGTGGGAAAACTTGAAAGTAGGTCGCGTGTTCTCACCACTGGCGCGCTTGCGATTCATTTCATGTCCGTATCAATGACCGGATCGAGGAACTACTATAAACCTGAAAGTGTGTGAGGAAAGTTCGATGTTTCTTACTCGTTCACGCACAAACGGTTGAACGAATTTGACTGTGTACCAAATTTAATTCAACCCTGACTTAAAGGATAGTTTTAATCACGATTCTTGCAAACGAAGTCGCGGGAAGAAGTTAGTTACAACTATAAAAGCAATTGGTCGGTGTGAGCGTTGGGTGTGTGTGCGTGTGCGACCTGTGTGCTCGTTGAGTAGAGTCGGCCTTCTGCACGTGTGTGCCGCATGGCGTGGTCAGCGTGAACACTTTCACTTGCTCGGCTCGTGCCGTGGTGCTACTGAAGGGCACGACGCATCTTATTGACTCTTCGGCGTAATTTCCTCGACTATCTACTCAGGTAGTCGTATGCATACGATTTAATTAAACATTGTAATTGGAATAAATACATGACATATCACCAACATACTGAAATAAAAAAGGAGGAGCTTTTGGCTTAATAATAAAAGATGCACAGATCAATCTTCAAGGTCAAGTCACGCTTGCATAGGTTGGTCCGTGGATGGGTGGGTCACCCATTACATATCGAGTTTCCTCCGCGGTGCGGACAGTATAGGTACTAATCCGTTGGTCCTAGCTGTGATTTGTAGATCTTTCACAGGACAGTCGTAACAGATAGCTATTGGCCTGAAAGAAAGGTATCAATGTATCATATTTCCCAGTACAAATGTGAGTTGTGGAGGTCAGATAGGCAGTCGCCCGTTTATCGTCAAGTCGTAGACTTTCTCTGTTAAACAAAGGCGAGAACCTGCTAACACTGAGAGGTGTCAAGTAACGTATAAATTAGGCGCGTAAGAGACGGCGCACGGCGCATGCGTCACCGCCGAGCGCGGGAAACACAGCCTCCGGGGCGGCACCACTACGAGGAAGCGAAACGTTATCATATCAACGTACTCGTACCTATACCAAGTAGTGATGAAAATTGCGAAGGCTATGTTTGATTTCGTCACACACATTTTTGAGGCAGTATTTTATTTCACTAAAGAGTACCTTTTTTTTCTTCGTTCACCATTTGGGTATGGGGTATACCCAAATGGTGAACGAAGTATACGTTTTCCTTGACGCTTGATAACGTCTCCCAACGTAGGTAAGCGATGCTCCATAAACCTTCGTTGTAAACGATTGAACATTCATCATTCACCGCAGCCCAGTTGCCAAGAATCATACAAACTTGCGCCTCTATCATAACCACAAGTATGGTATACAGTCGACAATAGAAATGAGTAGTTAGCGCTACTGCTTGCACGAAACTCGTAACAAAGTTCTGGCGTATCGGCGTATTCAACGATGGGGGCATTTCCCGAGTGCTTGCTCATTATAGAACTGATGGATGGTAGTGCAGGCGCGCGACCGCGTACAGTGTGACATGTGTTAGATGTCTGTCGTCAGCGATGCAACACTTGTCAGTAATGGAGCAGGAGGTACCTACATTATATAATACACGCACGACGGAACACTAACGTTCGCAGAACCGCGCCCGCGCCGCTCCGGTGAAGGCCACCGGCCATCAGGAAAACCAACTTCTTGGAAAATAGCTATTAATAGTTTCGCAATCCAGGTCAACCAAATATCGGTTCAAGATGAACGTTCAAAGTACTTTATGTTTTAAACTACATAATCAATGATGTAGTTTGCCCTTCAAAGTGTTAATTAACTTGTAAGTTCAACACCCGACTGCAGCGGATTTGAGCGGATGGTTTAAGTTTCTTTGAAGTGGTTTTCTTTGAAATCTAAACAGCTTGATAGATTTGAATGAATGCGTACTATTTTGTTAGATCCTTCTTAGTAGGCCATTTATATTATTATTAGCCGGCGACTTCCATTTGGAAATTTTGATGTTTGTTTGAGACTAAGAAATAGCTTACGACCTATTCTTAGGCCTGCCGAATAAACACAAAAAAATCATAAAAATCGGCCAAGCCGTTTCGTAGGAGTTCGGTAACAAACACTGTCGCACGAGATTTTAATATGTAAACATGCTGGTATGACTACAGCCTACCTAACCTTAACGAACGAAGCAACAAATAGGTATAACTTAGTTCTGGTTATTATACCTACTCTCCACCTGCAATAGTAGGTATGTTTTCAAATGTTTCCATGTGGGTTTTTAGTAGGAATCATTTCATTATATTTTATCGTTAAAAACTTCGCTTCTTATTTTTTTTCCAAGAAGAACGTAACCAAGTTTTTCCTTGTAACGGATGTTTTAATCGATTGCCCTGATGATCAATGTTGTAATAAATAGTTTACTTCGCGGTATGCAAATACTGAGCGATTATCCTCCGCCACCTTGAGGCGCCACATTGTAAAGTTCAGCTCAGCGGACAGCGAGCAGCGAGCAGCGAGCTTGATGGTCATTACTTAACAACTCTTAATGACAGCCACGTTGCGTCACCGACGCGTCGCTCGTAACCTTGATCACTTGATATTAAACACGGCACAACACGAACAATCAACATTGATTGCTTTGATTGAGTCGCGTTACCGCATAACATTTGCATTTTCTGCTGATTACCAGGTTAACTCGAGCGGTCAGCTGTATGCGTGTGTATCGTCACTCAGTGTTGAGCGTGCCACCGTGCACTGTGGTACCACACTAACTTAATGTGTCATTGTTGTCAGCAGTCGGACGGAAGACGTCTACTGCGGACATGTAGGCTTTCCCGAAATATCGTCACAGCAGTTGATGCTGACTTACCGTATTCAGCAGATTCCCACGACCTTTTCCAGTTCATCAGTGCCACGGTGCTGTATTAGTATCATCTGAACCTTTATTTGTATGCCAACAGGTACTCTGGTATACTAGATACGCCATATCACGTGCGGCACATCAGAACCACTTAACTGAAAAGTTTCTTAGATTGTTTCCATCAACATATTTAGTACTGATGACCCTGAGCTGACTTGCGCACTGATCACTGCACTTTGTTCTCGCCTGCATGCACCACACGAGCAGTGTTTGTTTTAATGATGTTCTGTTCATGATTTGTTGGTTCTTTCCACAAAATAATATTATCTCAGAGACTACTCTGCATAGTCGTCACATGACTTGTCTAATTTGAAATACAACATAACTTACAAAAATAGGTTTGAACTGGTGAGTGGTCTCCAGTAGTCCAGTGTTCAGTCGTAGTTGTCTGTGGGCACCAGTGGTCGCCTCATGGCCTGTGGTTGCCAGTAGTAACCATGCAGCGCGTGCGGCAAGGCGCGCGTCGTTAACACTTACATTAATAGAGGCGCGGCGTCGCGTCGCGGTCAGTACAGAGAGCGCCGCCGTCGGCGCCGGTCTGTGTCCGTGCGTGTGTGATGACGTCAGTAACGTCAGGCAGTGAGCGTGTTTACTAGTGGAGTGTCATTGTGCGCTGTACACACCGAGTGATGGCTGGAGGAGCTGGAGCGCGCAGGAGGCGCGCGAGGGAAGGTGAGCGGTCAGCTGCTGGAGCACGGAACTGGACGCGGAAATATGTAGCTCTGCTCTGAGCGGTCCGAGAATCGCTCTCTTGAGTGCAGCACTCCAATAGGACGCCCTAACTCACTGGGCAGCTGATGTTTTTGTCGATATAATACCAATTTGTACATGCCTTTTTCCAATGTTCAGAGAACAAGTTTCATTCATTAACTAGCTACAGAATAGAATGGCGAAAGTTTCTCATTGAGCTGCTCTCAGACGAACAATGTGAACTGTTCACTTTGTTACACATTTCACTTGCTATGAGATCGAAACCGCAATTATATTTGTTTATATTAGTAAGAGTTGCGCATTTCGTGTGAATGACAAATTTGATCTGTTCTAAACAAACATCAAACAACACAGATCATCATCTGCCGGCTTTTTCCCAACTATGTTGGGGTCAGCTTCCAGTGTAACCTGATGCCTCAATTCCTAATTCAACACTTATCGATCGTCCAAAGTTACAAAAGAAAGCCCCAAAAATATCTGTCGTCACTTCCTAGTATTTTTATTGGATCTGGGATGAAGTGGTGATAATAAAAGGATCGAAAGCCCCAACATACATATGGACTGACGCGAACGTATCGCTTATTTTTCTTCAGGATTTGATTAATGTGTACAGAAAACTAAAAAATAAAACAATTATGGCATTTAAACGAAAGAAAAAAATAAGATTAAATCATCATCATTCTCTTGCCCTTATCCCAATTTATTTGGGGTCGGCGCAGCATGTCTTCTTCTTCCATACTCCTCTATTTTTCGTCATCTCATCAGACACTTCTTTTCTTACCATATCCTTCTTAAGACAGTCCATCCATCGTAAAAAAATAAGATTAAATAAAACTTAGTTACTAAACGAAAGTGTAATTTGTTAATGACAGAGTAATGACCATCATTGACTACCCGATTAGTTCGACTACCTGAACGATTTATATTCATAGAATAATTTAGACCATAACCATATTAACATGAAGTAGGTAATTTGTTGATGTGTATGAAACTTTTAAAATCATTTTTTTTTATGACGAAAAAAGTCAAAGAAGTAGGTACTTATGAGCCTCAGGCACTATAGACAAACTTACCTGTGTTAGTAGGTAATTAAAATTCAGGTAAACTACCTTTTCTCAAAACCGTGGTATTTTGTCGGAACTAGGCAAAAGCTTCCGGAAATCCGAACTGCACCTATTCGTTATATAATTATGTATAAGGAACTGTTGTGCCAAATTTGCTTCTGGGCCCAAGAGTTTAGGCATTGCGGTGTCCATCCATAAGAGTACCTATTTAAGATTTTTATCAAAAAGTATAAATACTGCTGGCTTCAATTGAGTACTGTACTCTTTATAATGGGTAACGTAGAGGTTGCATCACTAGACAGGTAATGTCGGGGCGTAGCGTCAAGCCGTCAGTGCAGTCTGTTGAGTGGAGATGCCGCCGTGTGTCAGTGTTGGCATAGGTCAAGGTCGCGCCGGGCTGCGCAAGCGAGCGCACGCGCAGCTGACCGGTGAGGGCGGCTCACACTCATCGAGACATTTTACTTTTATTACGGACTATAGCGATGGCGTTTAAGTGATACTTCCGTTAAATTCATTAAGTTATGAATGTTGTTGTGCTTGAGGGCTTGACAAACATCAATATTAAAAAACATAGGGGAACCAGCGAGCCCTGTGATAATATAAATTGTTATTTAAGGAGCTACTGGGCTCTATCACTTCAGTCACGAGCGTACCCGAGATGAGAAGCTGACGGTATCTCTCTCTATCTTCTTCAACCCAACTCCACCCTATGCAGAGTGTAGGTCTCTTCCAAATCTCTCTATTTTTGGCGGTTTTGTGTCATGGCTATCCAGTTTCCTCTGACCACTTTATTGAGATCGTTTGTCCATTTAGTTAGTAAAGAGCGCCTTAAAGTTTCACAATCGTCCCAGATGGGTCTACTCATGAATACCGTTTCGTATCTCGTGTTGCAGGTCGGTCGGCGGAGCAGGCGGAGTGCGGGTCGGGCCCGTGCGCTAACGGCGGGCACTGCGTGTGGACAGTGCGCGGGCGCGCGTGCGCGTGCGCGGGCGCGTGGGGCGGCGCGCGCTGCACGCACTACGTGGGACACGACCACGCCTGCGCCGCACGTCTGTGTGCGCCGCCCGCGCTCTGCGTGTGGGGCCCCGACCGTACGTACTCAGTACACACTGTAGAATGCGTTGCGTTGCACTACACGGCTTTGTACTAAGTCACTTGTATGTGTGTTGGCAGTGAGCGCTACGGAGCCTGGCCCCGTGTACTGCGCGTGCCTGGAGGGCGCCAGCTGCACCGCGCCGCACGCCAGCGTGGCGCACGTGGAGCCGGTGGGCGGGGGCGGGGCCGGGGCCGGGGGCGGGGGCGGGGGCGCCTGGGCGGGCGCCGTGCTGGCCATGCTGTCGCTGCTGGCCGCCGTGCTGGGCGCGCTGTACCTGCTGCACCGGCGCAGACAGTGAGTAGCGCACTCTGATGTGTCGAGTCGGTCGCGAGCCCTCGCACTGAACTAATGAGTGTATGTGTATGTGTAGCGGCGCGTTCGTGCACGCGCGGCTGTCGGACAACGTGGAGATCAACAACCCCATGTACCTGGCGGGCGAGGACGAGCTCGACCCGCCGCACAACAACCACACGCACAATGTGAGTACACACGCACACACACACACACGCACACACACACACACACACACACACACGCACACACACGCTGCACTAGACAAGTGATGTCAAGACTTGTCTACGAAGCCCACATTACCATCTTATTTAGAGTCTCAAGTCTATTTTGAATATTTTTCGCTATTCCTACTTTTTTCGGATTAGGCCATCTACGCCCACGTGAAAAAATCACACTGTGTAGTTCGTTGAAAGTAAAATCATTTATAAATGGGATAACACCTTCTTGATTGATGTGAGTATGAAGAACTTACTTTCGTAGTTAGTATGTGGTTAAAATAAACGAAAAACCATAAAAAAAAACTAATTAATGAAATGCATGTTATGCATGTAACTGATTTATTAATAACTAACTGAGCCACGCAACTTCGTCTGCGTCACATAAGAGAGAAAAACGAAAGATTAAAAAATCCCCGTTTTTGCAACATTTTCCATTCCTGCTCCACTACTAATAATCGTAGCGTAATGTTATATAGCCTACAGCTTTCCTCGATAAATGGACTATCCAACGCAAAAAGATTTTTTTTTTGCGTTGGATAAACCAAGCAAACAAACAAACTCTTCTGCTTTATAATATTAGTAAAGATATCTCTGCGAGGGAATCCAGTTATCAATTTATTATTATTCCGTCACTTTATATTCGGATATGCTTCAATGTGACTTTTCCATCACCACGGCTTCGATGAATTAAATTTATTTTAGCGACTATAATGAACGCACACTTATCACAGCCGAAATAAGCGAAGGAGCCGAAATAATCTATTATTAACGAACCTTCGAATTAGTTTTATGAAATTCTATGAAACCCCGCACTCTTATCCACGTCGAATCGGACGAATATAATTATAACGTTATACGGATGAGAAAATGATTCTTTCGGCGCGGATGAGTGTGCGTTCACCTCAAAATAGACATTTCAAATAGGGTCAATCAAAGGATAATCAATCTTGTGACAGCGCAAAATGGTGCTAATTGAACTAATCCTCAAAGATGTGGTCGCACCATGTGAAAATACCGACTCATTTTGTTTTGTACCGAGTAATGTAACTACTGCGTGTGACAAACCGTATGTTAACGAGTTAAGGCGTTTAGACGAGCTAAATTAGCAACTCTATTTGTGGTGGTTCAAACTTCGTTTGAAATGCTGTTAGAATAAAGTTCTAATCAAACTCTAAAAGATCAAACATCTAGATTAATCATCTAGTAATAAAGTGGTTGTTACGTCAGCCACTGCGGGCCAAATAGCGCGAAATGAGTGGTTTCGATCGATTTACAAAAAAAAACTTGATTGGATTAAACAACTAAAACAGTATCATGCTAATATATTACTTGTAGAATTATTTGCCAAAAAATCAGAATGATCGCATGCATATTAGTATATTTTTTATTGTTTGAAAGATATTTTTAGAGGGTAAGTTCGTGATTTCTTTTTATCGAGCCAAATTAATTGTATTATGTGTTCAAAACAGTATCATGCTAGCATATATCCTGAAGAATATCATATATTTTTCTGGTCTTATTTATAGCAGTGAATCATATACTTTTAGTAATTATAAAACTCGCGTTTAACTCATGTAATCGCCTTAAACACTAATGATGTACTCATAGGTAATCACTGAGTCAGTGATTATAAGTCAGGAGTTTGTTTCCTTTTGCAACTTTTTTTGTAATTCTGAATAATGGACACGACGACAGTATCAAAAAATTCGTCAGTTAGAGCATCGGAAAATAATATACTTACACGTATTTTTTATATATCAATATCAATGAATATTGACAAAGATAGGACGCATCAAAAGTCGGGAGTCCCTGGCTCATACGTCAGTACGCTCTAAAAGTTATACCTAGGCGTGACGTATTGATAATTTGAAAAGCGTCGTATCTTCGTCTTTGATTCGTCGATTGATTTACGTAACAAAACAAAAAATACGGGTTGTGTTCCCTTTTGTGACGCGCGCCACCGGCACACGCAGCGGGCGTCACAATATCTGCTACTTCTATTACTACTTACTATTCATTTGTGCTATTACTGTTTGAACCAAAAATGTATAAAGACGAGAGTTAATTCCGCCGACAAACATATGCTGCTTGCTGCAAAATGTCAACTGAAGAATAAACTACTCTGTTTAGTTGGTAATCCAGACGTCGTCGTATGAACATGTTGTGTCGTATGACTAACGTGTGTGTTGTGTGTGACAGAACGGCGGCAACCACTTCGCGAACCCCGTGTACGACAGCATGTACGCGCCGCAGCAGAACAATCCCGCCGAGGTAACATCAACAATCATAAACACTTCATACATTATTTAATATTTAATACTTGTCCGGCGAGTCTCGGATACCACGTAACAAGTTCACCAATTAAAATATTCCTAAAAAATTAGGTAAACTTATGATGCCCGACGGTCGTCCCAAACGCGGATACACAGAATATTACAAAGTTGTAAAGTATGACCTTGACCCCGGCGGGGTCACCGGAGTGGGGTCACGGCCGCGATGATGATGTCTCGACTGTATCAGACGCCGCCCGAACTACCTTTGCAAGAAGAATCAGAGAAATTAGTAAAATTAATTAGAAATATGGAAATAACTCGACGATTATGATGAATGATGAGAATTAATTATATTCTTATGTATTCATAATACGTTATTGATATTCAGCAGAATCTAAAGCGGTCACGACAAAATGTTCCCCTGTAGCTGGCAGACGTATTCAAAGCTAATCCCAGTGAGTAACATTTTGGTTTATGACATAATAAATTTTGGTATGTAAGTACTTAACTGCAATATTATTGGCAATCTGTTGTTCATGTGTGGGTGACGTCGGTGTAGCTCATCATCCAAGTGTATAGTAGTACTGAGGAACTGAGGAAGGTCGAGCGTGCGGTTTTTACGTCGGCATTACGTTCGGAAAAAATCAAATGTCATAATATCAGCAAGGATAAGTACAACATCGGTTGGTGATAAAAAAAAAGGTTTTTTCCCCGCTCTGTCGCTAACTCGACGCGTCTTCACGTGTCGTGACTCACAAACATGTAAAAATAATTGTTGCGAACTTCAACAAACTGAGATATATTTTTCCTTTTTTTGAAGGTTTTTATAGATTACGCTGTGACGTCACACTGCATCTTATAATTCCATCGTTGCTATCGAGGTTAAGCACAACAGTACCAAATTGACTGTGTCCCGAACAAGAAGCAAATTGAGTAAAAATATGCTTCATTTGTGTTACTAAGAGCCGGTTTCCGTAGCAGTCGACAAAAGCGTAATTTATTGTCCAACACATCACCGTCCTTCCATACTTCCATCTTCAGTGAATGACGTACAGGCGTACCGGATCTGTCTGCAGCTAGAATAGAATCGTACAATCTTTTTGATTTTATAACTTTTTTAGGCGCTTTGGCCGTGGTGCGTTGATGGAAATCTCGCTATCATCACCGAACGCTTTTATAAGACGCTTGGTCAAAATCAACCTTATACAAGATAAAGTTTATTTTGGATTACCTAGTTTTAACTTCTATTGGCAGTCCCTGAAGACTGCCCCGCATGTTTCTTTCTTATATAAGAGCTCTAAAACACTACTGCTTAGCCTGAGCTCGCACTACATATTAGTACTCTGTACGGTCTTCGGTTCCATTTCCTAGTCGTGCAGTGTTATTGAGCCCAATGTCTGATTAGTGCCGATTGTTGGCAATATGCTCACTCTCTATTACAAAGGAGGTGATGTAGTATGTGGTTGTGTGTACAGGAGCACGCCAACCTGCTGGCGGAGCGCGCGCGGGACACGTCGCCGGCGCCCGAGCGCGCCGCGCTGCTGTGAGCGCACCACTACACCGACCTCATACCCCGGACTATCTCTATCGCAACGTCTTCGAGGCCTAACTTTGCTATATGTTTGACACAAATCTGCAGACATATTGTTGTAGACTTTAGATGATTTATATTTAAAAAACTTGACCAAATTCTGTGTATATATTGTAGGTACACCGTGCAGCGGTTAGTCACGTTCTACGAGGACACGTGACTCCGCTAGCGTACAACATTAAGTATTAGGAATTGTTCGTATGTGTGGCACTGCCGTGTCATTTGAAGGAGATATTATTAATTTAGTAGCGACTGCGAATCAGTTTTAGAGTCGTTTCTAATTAATTTGGAGGAAAAAGGAAATAAAACGCTCGGCTCTGTTGTCGAGCTTACAATCAGCGACCCGAGGTGCACAATCGAGCTAATCAGAATCTCATTATATTTGTATGTAGTACATAGTTATAATGTTGTAACTGTTGGCGAGCGGCGCGGGTGTGATGTAGCCGCGCCCGCCAACACGTAGGTAACGTGGATGTCTAATATGAAATGTGATCGACTTGTAGTGTTGTACATAACCGATAATATACTCTTGCCTAATTGTTTACACTGTCCTCTAACAAGTACATATTCAAACTATTTATATACGTAGGGTAAGCGACATCAAATAATGTTATACTTATGACTCTCTTAAAAACTTGTGCCATATCGGTGTTGTGTTAGGAATCGTTCATTAAGGATTTCTTTACTTTATTCAAATTGCGCACTAACTTAAACAGATCTTTTTGAGTTATCCTCACTATTTTTTTCATAGTCGACAGGACAACAGTCCTTATTTAACAAAATTAGTGTCGCAACAGTCGCAGTCGCAGTGAGAGACAATAACTTCCTACAACATGGCGACTGCACGTATGACGCAGACATTTTCAAATGAAATTTATGATTTCAAAAGTTCCTCAATCTTTATACTTCTGACGTTTTTAATTTTTTATTTATTTACAATGATTAAAATGATAGTTAAGAGTACATACAAGGCCAGTTTAGTTAGTAATGACGAGAAGTCGCCGTTTAAACTTTAACAATTTAGTATAATATGTTATCATTATTTCAACAGGTTTTTGACCTTGCGTTGTGCAACTAATTGTGATTTTTGTATTTTTTTGAAACTCCTTTTTATAATATGTTAAGTTTATAATGGCATGAGCGTCGTGCTGAGTTGATATAAGAGTCGCCGGGAGGTGAGACGAGCTTAAGGAGCGGTAGGGTTCATGCAAGTGCAATACGTTGTGCTTACGGTAGCTGTAAGTACGCTTTGATATGATAACTTATGGAACTTGTGCCAAATTGTTGTGATTTATTAACGACGGAGGTCAAATACTTAACGGCAGCTCAAGAATATAATTGTAATTATTTGCTCAAATTAAATTCGCATTTATCAAATGCTGTGGGTTGTTTCTGACGCGATATTATTCAAATAAATGTAAAACATATCAAATGAGATTATCTGTCGAGTACAACTTTTACGTTTAGTTTTAATAAAAATGAATTATTTTCAATGGCGATATATTTATATAAACTACTAGCGGACGTCACGCGGTTTCACCCGCGTAATTCCCGTTCCCGTGGGAGTACGGGGATAAAATATATCCTATGTTACTCGTGGATAATGTAGCTTTCGAATGGTGAAAGAATTTTTAAAAACGGTCCAGTAGTTTTTAAGCCTATTCATTACAACCAAACAAACAAAGTTTTCCTCTTTATAATATTAGTGTAGATTACTTCTCTGGTATGATTTAAGAGTAGCCCCAATATGATTATAATGTAGTTTGTAAGTTAATAACTTGAAAATAAAAATATTTCATTGCAATAACTGTGTTTTATTAATTTCTTTTAAATAAAACATAACATGTGATATAATCGCAGTTTTGTTAAAAATTAATAAACATAGACTATTAAATACATTTTCATGACACTACACGATACATAAATGCAGTCTTGCTACAGTAGCCGCGCCTACTGTTACTGCGCGGCCTCACTGGCGGAACCTTCCTTACTAACTTAATGATCGTAAGTGAACGCACAGGAGATCAAGGGTATAAAAGTAATTATTTTGGAAACATTTCGCCAAAGAGAACGCCCAGTTCGAGTCCGTTACAAAGGTATGAGTGACAGAGCCAACACATATGAGATAGTAAGGGAGTAATGTTCAGTAGAAGTCGTCGTTGTGCGCGTCTGCCGTGTTACAGTTCCGCACGGTGTCCTGCGCGAGGTACATGTGCGCGATCTGTTGCGCCGACGTGGCCTGCTCCGGGGACTTGTCCTCTCGCACGCGCACGAACCTACGATACAAGCGGATATCTATTATACTGCAACAAGCGAACCTACCTGAACAGAGAACAAGTGTCAAATGATTACCGACCAACAAATATGTCACCTGATGGCTCAAATACAAAAGATGGGTTCACATTGTTTTGCATTACTATAATTGCGGCATATTTTATGTACTGCCACTGTGCTCGTGGTGTGTGTATCACGTAGGGTAACATTATCAGCCAAACGGGGTCGCAGGAGACTGGAAAGATGGCAGGACGACCTGGTCGCCTTCTTTGACAAATTGAAAGAAGTAGCACATGTCGTGATCTGTGTAGTAAAAGGAATGGAGGGAGGCCTTTTAATAAGCATGATAGAGTTTAGGGCGTACCTAGGGAAGCGCAGCGAGATGCCCTTGTCGGGGTGCACGCGGCCGATGGCGGCGCGGTGTGCGGGCGACAGCGACAGGTCGGCGCAGCGCACCTCCCACACCACGCTCGCACTCAGCCACACGTCCGCCGCGTGGGACGGCTCGTATCTACACACACCTACCGTTATTGTACACGGATAACTTTACTAACCTACTTACACTCTCGGTTATCAAAACCAAAGCATTTATTTAAAGTAGGGCAACAAAGATGAAAATATAATGTAGCTACAGTCCCAGTCACAAGACATAAAACTGTGAAAGTACTGAAGTTGACCATTCCCTAACGTAGATCTCTATGGAGAAGAACGGGCAAGAAACTCCATGGACACTCTTTTAAATCAAAATATTTTTACAAAAACTTGGTTACATCATTTATGTTGAGATGGTAAACAATGTAGCAAGATGTGCTTGTTAGAAGTGTCCATAGTAAAAACGAAAAATAAAATAATTAATTCAAAATAACCAGGCAACCAAGAGCTGACCAGTCCCGTCCCGTACGTTATACTTAAATAGACCCGATTTAGGGGTTATTGTATAACCACCCCCTCTTCGGACTTCACATAAACCGACGAATGTGCTACCAAAGTTGAAGTATTATTATGTAGCTCTTCCTCAAGCTGCACTAGATGTTCGGCGAGTCATAACGTCGTCAACGTCAGTTGGGTTTGGTAGAAATTCGTAACCCAGAGTTTCTTCACACACCCTACCTTGCCGTTACCGCGACCGCCGCCATTATCAGAAATAGTCGATAACTTGGGACCGTGATTGATTGTGAATGTTTCAAACCGAATTGATTTATTTATAAATTATTGCATCGTTTACTAGTTCCGCCAAATGACGAACAGCAAGTTTCTTAGTTTTTTATAGACGTTTTATTATACACTTCACCACTAGAATCTACTGGTAAACGGATTTTGGTTTTATTCCCGATTGAACACCAAGCTAATGATGGATGCTCAAAGGTGCTATATATCTATTTTTATTTATCTATCTTTGGTGCTCTTAAAAATCGGAGCTCCAAGACGAATACTTCGTACTCGTCCGACAGACCCACATCACTCGGTTTTTTAGAACGAACTAGATCAAAAGCTTTTGACAATATTGAAACATCACTCATTAAAAGTAATAAATCAAAATCTTCAACAATTTATTATTGTCATTTACTATCACAAAAGATTAAAAAGCCATTTATAAACGATCATCTCACGATAAATTAAGAAAAAACAAGCACATTATGATAGGAGTGCCTCGCTTCATTAGTCTAGTGGTCGACTGCGGCACAATGCACATGGGCAATATAAACTAGATTTGTGTCCGAGTGATGATTTACCTGTTATGGGTCGTTGACATTACCTGTAGTAGTTCTTGGGCGCCTCGATGACGTGTTGCTTGAGCGTGTGGGTGAAGGTGTTGAGGCAGTCGTCGCTGAAGCCGGTGCCGATCTTGCAGAGCGCCTGGAACTCCTCGGCGTCGGGCTCGTAGCACGCCAGCAGGAACCCGCCGTACAGTCCGGCGCGCTTACCGCGGCCCAGGTACGCGCCTATCACCACCACGTCGATAGTGTCGCCCACGCCTTCCAGGTAGTCCTTCTTTAGCTGGTGGAGAGGAAGGTAGTAGATTGTTGCACACCCGAAGTGAAGCTGTGTCGAAGCTAAACTAAGCTACTTTTTAACGTTCTCCTTTTTGAAGTCTGTTAAAAAGTCAGCTAGGTAATTGTTTTTTTTTTTATTTCAAGATGGCGGTCAGAAATGAAATTTTCATAAATTACAAGGATGTTGTTTCCAAAAGTACGACTAAAATTAAATATGGCCGGACCTTCATCTGGTTAGTTTTTCTCTAAAGTGTAGGTATATGGGAGTATAGATTCCGAGGAATGAGGACAAAATTATAATGTAAGTTAACTTAAAGTAAAGTTAAAGTCTGAGTGATGCGGTTACCTTGAGCCAGTTGTGGCTCCTGCGCGCGATGTCGTACCGCGAGTTGGGTCCGCTGAGCGCCTTCACCATGAGTCCCTCGCAGGAGCCGCGCATGGCCTCGTCCATGAACTGCTGCACCTCCTCCACCGTGCGACAGTCCCGGCTGGTCGCGAACTGCCACGTGCCTGCCGACAGTACACCACGCTCAGCATCACACAGGGAGGAACACGAACAAACACTGGAATGTTGCTAGTTTATCTGACCTCTCTTGACTTTCGGGTTACTACCTGTTGGGTTTTGTTTTGGCCTTCACTATAATCCCCGCCAAACCGACATCACGCCAGCGACTAAATCTGGGCGCCAATCAACGCGCGCCAGTTTGAAAAAGTTCCCGACGCGCCCGCGCATGAGAGCGCGGCGCCAACGTCAGTCGCCATCGTTAGTCGCTTCACCGAACGAGCCGAGCATGCCTCGCCGTCAATCGCGTGCGCTTAAAACTAACAATAACAACTAAAACCTAACCGAGTTTTTCCGTAACACGGCCTAAACCTTGTAAAACCCTAAAACCATCAGTCCGTCCCGGGACGAGTCGGAGCAGCATCATCATCCAGGATCCTGGGCGCAGAACTGGTCGGCGGCGGGTAAGTGAGGCCACCCTATTCAAATATTCAAAGTACTTAATCAATACACTACCTATAACGTATGTCAAAGATCTACAATTGACAGCCGGGACCTTCGGCTTAACGTGCTCTCCGAGGCACGGAGGAAACTCGATGTGTAATGGTCTAGTCACCTATACACAGATAAACCTACGCAAGCGTGGCTGTTAGAATTTAGCCAAGAGCTCCCAATCCTCTTCATATGAATTAAAGAAATATAAAGTCAACCGTTCTAGACTATGTGTAGGTATAGAGAGGTTTACCAGCACGTCATCTGCTAGCCGTCTTTGGTGTGAAGTGACATTATTATTATTGCATAAAGATCCCCAATTTGGTTTTAGTTCTGGATTATCCACTGAGAGCGCTATTTTGAGTGTGAAGTGCTACACGGATCGCCACACTCCAGTTTACGCTTGTTTCTTTGACTTGACCAAGGCTTTTGACTAAGTTTCTCAAGACATTTTATGGAGGTGGATGGAAGACGTCAATTTGCCACCAGAGGTGACACACATACTTTAACATACTGGTATGTAGACCAAGTTAATAGTGTGAAATGGGGTGGTGCTCTGTCTAGGCCGTATGGGATGGAGTGCGGGGTGAGGCAGGGGGGGCTGTGCTCACCTTTGCTATTCAATCTATACTTGAATGATCTGAGTACCACGCTTAGCAGCATGCGTGTCAGGTGTCATATTGATGGCTTGTGTTATAATAACATTAGCTACGCCGTCAACATGATGCTGTTGAGCGCGTCAATTTGTGGGCTGAGGACACTCGTGGCCACTTGCCAGATTACAAGGTCTATAATAAAATGTTGAGAAAAGTGTAATCATGGTCTTTGGGGCCAGGTTTAAATACCTAGAAGCAGTACCTTCAGTAAAGTTAAACGATATTCCCCTTCTGGGGGTAGACTTATTTAAATATCTGGGTCACTCATTGACCACTGGCCTCAAAGACCATGAGGATATTCATATGAAGCGGAGGGAGCTGGGTGTGAGGGCAAACATGATTGCCTGCAGGTTCAGGCATGCCTCTAAAGAGGTCAAGCGTACTATATTTACTGATTACTGTGTGTCTATATTTATACTTGCAATCTGTGACTCAAAAATCATACAGCGCCCTTTGCGTCTATACATACTGCAGCACATCGGGGATATTTGCTGAAGCTCAGACTGTTTGTACACGGTGCGCATCTTTGGTCCGTAGGGTGCGGGCAGCGCCAACAACATCCATTCTATGATTGCTGGTAGGCTTCATAGTGCGTTTGTAAACCTCTGCTGCAAGATTCTGGCTGGGCCTGTCACCTTGCAGCAATGATGTCACAATGTGTTTTCTGTTCTGATTTGTTTGTAAGTATATTACTAAAATAGTGTGTTAGTATATTGTTACTAACACTATGAGTTTACTTGGTCGAATGAAATTATTTAATAATAATAAAGAACGGATTAAAGAGTAGAAAGTAGTTGGTAGTACTGAGGTTGGCCGTGGCCTGCAGTGACGCGGCCCCTTTACGATGCTACAAGATGCTGAAATTCGAATAAACACAAAAAATCGGCTTAATACCTACCCACACACAGATGCAGGTATGGTGCTCATTATTTTCGCTTTGTTTTGCCTGTTTAAGTAATGATAAGTTACGCTTGGGAGCCCAACGCCGTATCTAACCAAGTTCATCAGTGAATGATTCAGATTCAGATAGTAGTGCTAAGGAAAATATTATTGTGAAGACATTTTGCAGATTTATTGCATCAAAGAGGCAATTACTAAAGAAACCAGGCGTTACTTTACGGAAATCCATGAAAAATAAAATGATATGCAATTAAACAGTATTTTTATTGTGATGCATCATGCGATTATGTTCGCGTAGTTCCGGCAATCAGCAAGCAATTACTGCATTACTGGGGTTTGTAAAGTCCACAACCAACACCGGGTAACGTTTGAACGTGAAGACTCAGCTCTTGACTGGTATTTTTAGCGCAGCAAGTATAATCATAACACCACTAATTATTGTATACCTACACGTGTACAGTGCAACAAAAATACATCACTGAGTTTGCTAATTAAACGCATACACTTTATTTTTTGCACCAGTCACTCTATTTATCTTAACGTGAATCACATTATTAATAACAATAATAGTCCACCTGACCATTCTTGGTCACGGCGGCCACTCTTAACGCAGATTAACCATCCGCGCGGGAGATCTTATAGTACAGGCACAGGTGCACTCTGTTCCTTGGTTGTCTATTGTTTGCCCGAAGATTATATGCCATAATCATCATTTTCCCGAATTTCGTTTGCCCGATTGTTTAATTTGCCCTAAAAGACATACGGCATACTTTTAATTGCCCGAATTTTAGATACCATAAGATACGAATGCCATAAGTATTGTTTGCCTTATTTTTATGTGCCATAATAATTATTAGACAAAATATTTAAATGGCATAACAAGTATTAGACGAACTTATTTATTCTGTGCATGCTTGATGGTGGGCTAGGTCGACGGAGCCCCGCTTTGCGGGGCTCCTACTTCTGTGTGGTTTATAAAAAAATAACCACGAAGGGGATAGCATCCCCTTCTAACCTAACCTGTCCGAATCGGGGTGCCCTAAAGTCCCAATTGCATCCAATTTCTCTTGATATAAACAACCGTTACACACCCGATGTCGATGGCAAATTATGTTATGGCATATCATAATTATGGCATGTGATAATTAGGGCATGAGATAATTAGGGCTTACAATGATTATGACAAATGATGTTATGGTAAGTGACTTTATGGGAAACAATGATTCTGGCACGTGACTAATATGGCAAATGAGAGTAGGGCAAATGAGTATTATGTCGTATGATATTATGGCTGTTGACTATTATGGCAAATGATATTAGGGCAAATAAAATTCGGGTAAACGGCGGTATACCCTGTTCCTTTACTGTCATCGTCCTCAGGGACAGCAATCCGACATGACCGGAGAGAGATCAGGCGCAGGACTAACCTAACGCACCGAGGCACGGGGGTACCATACCGCTACTACTGACAAATTTCTAATGAAAAAAAAATCGAATTACTAATAGTTGCTCAGGTAGTCAGAGTTTCAAAGTAGTTAATAATATGTTCTTACTTCTAAGTATAGTGGTCTGTGACGACACGATAATATGTACTTGTATTATTACTCTAAATCCGGTTTTTAAGATGTGATTGTAATCACGAATCACGGCTCGCTTGGCAGAACACTAACCACAAACGGGAATTTGCCGGTCGCACTCGCTCATTAAATAAAATTGTATCCGGAGTGCAGTAAGCAGAGAGGAGGGAACAGAGAGGAGACAGCAGTGAGGAGTGTGAGCTCACCTTCCTGTTCGTTGAGATGTTCCCTGAGCGCGGCGCGTCGCTCGTGCAGCGGACGGTGCACGTAGGACTCTCCGTTCAGGTACAGCAGGTCGAACACGAACACGCACACCTGCACCTTGATGTCCGCCTCCACAGCGTCCTTGCGCTTGCGGGTCGACAGGACCTGGTAACAACGTTATCTAAATAATTCAGGTTGTCACTCATTTTAGATAAAATAAATAGTAATCCTTCTTTTGACAGTTGAGTAAAACAAAACACATGAGTATGATTTTGGGCATGGGGACACCAAAACTCACACACATGTAATTTGTTTTAACAAAGACGACCAATTATTTAGTGTTGACAGGAACGCGCGCACGCGCAATGTGTAGACGTAACTCGCGCTTAGCTGTGTATGTTACTGCGCACTATAACTATACGTGCAGCATCTTACTGTACAAACTGAAACAGCGACATCGTGCGGGGATATGTCCCGCAGTCCTGTAGCTCCTAGCCGTAGTGTTACTGCGCACTATAACTATACGTGCAGCATCTTACTGTACAAACTGAAACAGCGACATCGTGCGGGGATATGTCCCGCAGTCCTGTAGCTCCTAGCCGTAGTGTTACTGCGCACTACAACTATACGTGCAGCATCTTACTGTACAAACTGAAACAGCGACATCGTGCGGGGATATGTCCCGCAGTCCTGTAGCTCCTAGCCGTAGTGTTACTGCGCACTATAACTATACGTGCAGCATCTTACTGTACAAACTGAAACAGCGACATCGTGCGGGGATATGTCCCGCAGTCCTGTAGCTCCTAGCCGTAGTGTTACTGCGCACTATAACTATACGTGCAGCATCTTACTGTACAAACTGAAACAGCGACATCGTGCGGGGATATGTCCCGCAGTCCTGTAGCTCCTAGCCGTAGTGTTACTGCGCACTATAACTATACGTGCAGCATCTTACTGTACAAACTGAAACAGCGACATCGTGCGGGGATATGTCCCGCAGTCCTGTAGCTCCTAGCCGTAGTGTTACTGCGCACTATAACTATACGTGCAGCATCTTACTGTACAAACTGAAACAGCGACATCGTGCGGGGATATGTCCCGCAGTCCTGTAGCTCCTAGCCGTAGTGTTACTGCGCACTATAACTATACGTGCAGCATCTTACTGTACAAACTGAAACAGCGACATCGTGCGGGGATATGTCCCGCAGTCCTGTAGCTCCTAGCCGTAGTGTTACTGCGCACTATAACTATACGTGCAGCATCTTACTGTACAAACTGAAACAGCGACATCGTGCGGGGATATGTCCCGCAGTCCTGTAGCTCCTAGCCGTAGTGTTACTGCGCACTATAACTATACGTGCAGCATCTTACTGTACAAACTGAAACAGCGACATCGTGCGGGGATATGTCCCGCAGTCCTGTAGCTCCTAGCCGTAGTGTTACTGCGCACTATAACTATACGTGCAGCATCTTACTGTACAAACTGAAACAGCGACATCGTGCGGGGATATGTCCCGCAGTCCTGTAGCTCCTAGCCGTAGTGTTACTGCGCACTATAACTATACGTGCAGCATCTTACTGTACAAACTGAAACAGCGACATCGTGCGGGGATATGTCCCGCAGTCCTGTAGCTCCTAGCCGTAGTGTTACTGCGCACTATAACTATACGTGCAGCATCTTACTGTACAAACTGAAACAGCGACATCGTGCGGGGATATGTCCCGCAGTCCTGTAGCTCCTAGCCGTAGTGTTACTGCGCACTATAACTATACGTGCAGCATCTTACTGTACAAACTGAAACAGCGACATCGTGCGGGGATATGTCCCGCAGTCCTGTAGCTCCTAGCCGTAGTGTTACTGCGCACTATAACTATACGTGCAGCATCTTACTGTACAAACTGAAACAGCGACATCGTGCGGGGATATGTCCCGCAGTCCTGTAGCTCCTAGCCGTAGTGTTACTGCGCACTATAACTATACGTGCAGCATCTTACTGTACAAACTGAAACAGCGACATCGTGCGGGGATATGTCCCGCAGTCCTGTAGCTCCTAGCCGTAGTGTTACTGCGCACTATAACTATACGTGCAGCATCTTACTGTACAAACTGAAACAGCGACATCGTGCGGGGATATGTCCCGCAGTCCTGTAGCTCCTAGCCGTAGTGTTACTGCGCACTATAACTATACGTGCAGCATCTTACTGTACAAACTGAAACAGCGACATCGTGCGGGGATATGTCCCGCAGTCCTGTAGCTCCTAGCCGTAGTGTTACTGCGCACTATAACTATACGTGCAGCATCTTACTGTACAAACTGAAACAGCGACATAGATTTGTTATTGAATTTTAACGTAATCTGTTTCATCGCTAATGCAGATTACCTTAGAATATTCTTGGTTTGTCTACGCATGCCCTCGCATCCTTACAAAATCCTAACTACGCCCTTGACTGTACGTACTTTTGCGTAGCGTGCTAACAAATGATCGCTATGCAGTGCAATCTCGCTTTATTTTTTTAAATTATTTATACTATTACAGTGGTTATAAACCAGTAACAGTAATTTATTATTTTTTCACTTAATCAGATAATCATGCAAACACGCGCATCCATAGTCAAGTTAACGTAATTACTGCAATATACAAGAATATACAAGGTAAAGCAAAGAGTTCTAACTTTTGACATTTGTAACTTCAAGTAATTACCACGAATAAAAATCGTGATAGAATATTGTAGTAGTTTAGAAGAGGCAGTGAGTTAGTAAGTGTGTAGGTACCTGGAAGGGCAGGATCTGCTTGGTGGCGACGTCGTAGGCGACGGCCTCGCAGTCCAGCACGCAGCTCGTCACCGACGCCTTCAGTAGGGACGGCAGGCGCCGCAGGACGTCCGGGTACTTGCTGTACAGTGTACACATTACTCTACTCATATACTCACACGTATTCATTCTAATCATTTTATATGTTCCGAGCGAAAAAATAAAAACATTATTTTACTCAGAACTACTGCTTACGCAAGTTTCTATAGTATAAGTTTTTTACTATAGTATAATATACGAACGTGGTACACATCTCATTGTTATATTTCCAAAACACGCATATTTTTCATGTTGTCAACACTTATATGAATCACCTATCTCCTTCCTTCCTACTACGATCCTTTGCAGAACAGAATGAGAAGGAACACGGCCCCGGAACATAAAGGGCGAGGAAGGAACATGGATGGGTTTAAGTCAGTAAAAGTCTGACACTCCCTCCCGCTTCGCCCAGAGTGGGAGAAGTCATAAAATTTGATGATTTCCCATCCAAAAAAAAAAAGAACGCTAAAACATAGCAAGAGCTTTAACTATTTATAAGATCCAAATGTATAGCTATGTTTAACAAATAAATAATTCCAATTCTGATTCTCATTCCCCATACTTTATAAAACACACAGAAACAAGTATGTATAATCATGTTCGACTCGGGAAGTAGCGCATGTGATGGTGTAGCTGTAGAGTGTACCTGGTGTTGTTCTCCTGGTTGCGACTGAAGACGGCGGCGGCGCCGAAGTCGGGCGCGGTAGTACCCGGCACGTGGATCTGTGCGCGCTCCCCGTCGTACTTCCACTCGCACGTGAACTGCTCCTTCTCGAACCTGCCACCCAGCCCACATACTCTATATCACTAACTCTCACAACATCACAACATATCACTGACTTTCATCTTATTTATTTTTCAGCTTCCATTTTAAAACTGTTAGCAAAAATGATCAAGAAGAAAAAAAAAACAAACTTAACAGGTTCAACAAGTGAACAAGTGATTCAGACCCTTCATGAAGCCGTCAACCGTAAGCATTCTGTACACATTGGGGTGAGAAGTCACGTTTGGTATGGCTCCATGTAGTATACATGTCACCGAAAAATTGTCGAACACGTTAGATTGTAACATAACTAGAAAGATTGTAAACTCTCGATAGATTGTCAAACGAACATACTGCTTACAATATAATGAATAATGCGTTTTCACAATATCACGGTTTCACTTCGATAGATTGCAATCTGCCGAAAAATAAAGCGTTATATTGTAAGCAGTATGTTCAGCTGACAATAATTCGAGAGGTTTCAATCTCGCTAGAGAGAATCGCTACAATTTTACAGTGACATACACAAACATTGTGCTGATAGTGGCATTGAATAGTATGGGGATCGTGAAATTTAAATAAAACCTTTGATAAGTTACTCTTTTGTTACCATGTTTCATAGTAAAAGATTGTTCCATTTTTAAATTACGTTTTACTCCCTAGGGAATAAATGGTCACTTTAATCCCGCTTCGTAGGGCTGTATTGGTGTACTTTTAGAGCATGAGAAGTGAAAAGGTATTTTAATAATAACAATCATTTATTTCAGATCACGATCCATAGTTTGTTAGTAATACACTTATGTCTATGTAAGTAAAATAAATAAGTTAAGTTAAATTTACGTAAGAACTTTTTTTTTTTACTTTAACCTGTGTCTTTACTTAATAGGCCATGATAGAACGAGCGTGCCCAGGAGATGCTTGTTATAGTAGTTTATGCAACTGTGCATAATGAAGGGCATTACAACACGAGTATGGGTTTAAGAAACGAGCCGAAGGCGAGTTTCTTAATAGCATCACACGAGTGTTGTAATGCCTAATTATGTATAGTTGCATACACTACTTTATCTACCCAAATATCATAAGGGCTCTATGATGGGTTCAGGAACCATAGGGAAATGACCTGCATAAGAATCTTTTCGATAAGTTCTTTATTTCTGTCGTAATTGAGTGATAGTGACTCAGAAATTGACATGAATACTCCGCCAGATATCGTAAATGCAGCGACGAATGCAACTAATAACCTGTTGGCACAAAAATCAAGGGCCAAGTAACAATGCAGGTCATTTCCCTATGGTTCCTGAACCCATCATAGAGCCCTTATGATATTTGGGTAGATAAAGTAGTGTATGCAACTATACATAATTAGGCATTACAACACTCGTGTGATGCTCGACACTCGTGTTGTAATGCCCTTCATTATGCACAGTCGCATAAAGTACTATTGTTTTAAAGTTTTTCGCTTTCGTTAAGGGTATTTTTACATTTGACATCGTGAACAAGTTTAATAAAATCGATAGGTGAAATAAGGTTTTCCCTACCTGTCGAAGATGTGCGTGACCTGCTTGGTGGGATGCGCCAGCATGGGCTTGAGCGGCACGCCGGGCTGCAGGCGGCAGTGGTCCGGCAGTGCGGCCACGCCGTGCTGCAGCAGTACGGGCAGCACGAGATCGTACGAGGGGCACGCGCAGTACGTCGACTTTATTATCAGCGCGTTCGACTCCACTACGGCCTGCACACAACCTCAATACTACTATACTTGCAAGCGCCGCTACTCATTTTGGACGCATTTAGCTCGTATTTAAGTCTAGTTGCTAATAAAAAAGTAGTCCTATAACTCATGGAACGTGAACATTTTCAGCAAAATGATGCAACTATACAACTTCTCTGTTTTTATGTTAGTATTTGTAGAGAAGTTTTATTTAGAAGGCCGTAGAGTAGACACAAATGCCGTCTTGGATCCGGTCTCTACTTGTTAGTGTCGGTGAGTTTGTTCCTTCTCTCACCTTGAATTCGTCGGGCGCCATGCCCCGGCTGGCGTCCAGCTGTCCGGCTGGCGACAGCGCCGTGGCCTGCGCCAGCGCCTGCAGCAGCGACTGTTCCGCCAGACCGATGCGCAGCTTGCCTTCTAGCGATCTACAAGGGTGCGGAAACATTCAAAAATGCTGAACTATTGCTATTGTTTATTTGACACTAAGATTGTCAATGTCATACGAACCGTATTTATTGATCGTAAAAGAAAGAATAATCCTTAATTTTGTAAATGTTTCAGTTTCTTCTTTATTGTCAACTGCTATTAAGAAGTTAATAATACTGGCATACCTTATGAGATACTTCGCCTCGGAGTGGCGGCACGCGACGTACAGCGACTGTATCTTGTTGATCTTCTTGTTCACCGACGCCGTGCCTGCCGTAGTGGAACGCGTTAGAACAAATAGGTCTCGTAATCTCATAATCTCGTATGTAGAGGTAGAGTGAGCTGACCGGTCATGTGCGCGATCTCCTTGAGCGTGGCGAAGACTCTGCGCAGCACGAGCGGCGGCGACGCGAACATAGTGCGCTGCTGCGCGCGCGCCGACTGCGCCACCGCGCCCAGGTCCCCGTCCACCCGCGCCGCCGCACGCACCTGCGCCAGCGTGCGCCCCGTGCACTGCGCGATGGCCTTCATCAGGTATGTCTCCGCGATGCCTGGAATATACTTATGTCTAACTCTCACATAATCACAAAAGGTCGCCGTGAGCCTCGTACGAAATAGCGGGACAACTTGGACCAAATCCACAGCCAGTGAACCCTAGATCGTAATAAGTGGCGCCACGAAAGTCATGGAGGAGGGGGATAACAGCATTGTTACTGATCAATGTTAATGTCCACATCTAGTGTCGGCACCATAGATATAATAAAGATATGTAGAAAAAGTTTAAATGTAGTATATCAACTATCTGGTGACCATGACACAAGCCTTGCTTAGTGTGTCACTAGATGGCGCCGTGTGTAATATCCAGCGATATTTATTTATATACCCGTTAGAAGAAAATGTATCGGAACTCTGTCTCCACTTTGCACCTACCACACAGCAACTACTACACATGCAGTTCAGTAAAAGCAATAGGTACAATATTTTGATTTAAAAAAGTGTCCATGGAGTTTCTTGCCCGTTCATCTCCATAGAGATCTACGCTAGAGAATGGACAACTACAGTACTTTCTCAAGTTATTATGCCTTGTGACTGTGACAGTGGCTTTGCTTTTTTGTATTTTTGACATTCAAAAATGCCGTTATAGTCTAATTTGAATAAATGATTTGAGTTGAGTTGATACGCAGTCGCGCACACACTCGCGTTTCTTAAATCAGAACGTAGTACACAATCAATTATAAACCTTATGCCATCAAACACATCGTGTATTTCACCGTCGTCCGTTCGTCGTATCTTTTTAAAACAACTATTTATTGTACCTGCGTTAACAAATTATTGAATGACTTAAGCAGCGGCCGCATTACGCGATGCATGTGCTTATTGAACTATCGTTTGGTGAATTTTACATTGCTTGTCTAGTCACTTAGTGCCAAACTTAGGTTGCGGTTGAGGAGCAATGTATTTATTGCAAAATAGTATTTAAACAATTTGCTTATGACTGGCACAAGAGGTCAGGGTAGAGAGGGGTCTTGTGCCAGTTGCGCGAACACCGCGGCGACACGCTCCCTTGCCACTTCTCCTGTTCTGTACGGTCGTCACTCACCCAGTTCCAGGCTCTCGTAGCTGGGCGCGAGCTGGTTCAGACACATGTACACGCTGGGCAGCAGGTCCTCGGGCGTGAGCAGCATGACGGAGCGCAGGTAGTTGGCCAGGATGTCCACCATCTTGAGGCGCGCGGAGGTGCCCTCGATGAGCTCCAGAGTGCGCGCCAGCGCCAGGTACGGCACCGGCTGTCCCAAGCGCCAGCACGCGTCCGAGATCGGGTGGTACTTGGCTTTAGCTGGGTTGTACTCTGCTTCTGTTTAAGGAAGAGACGTGTCATAAAACTTTTAACACAGGCCTCGCCAAACCAAGAATATCTCATGATTGATGATGATGATGATGATTAGGGTAGAAATGTCACTTTAGAAGGAGACGAGTCCCTACAAGTTCATAAAGGTCGAGGAACGAATTTGTCTAGGTCAAAGTTGTTCCTCGACCTTTGTGAACTTGGAGGATTGTATCAATGATTTTGATGATTGTTATTCTGTGAATAGAACGATTCGAACAATATTTTCATCAAAATACAACCTATCACTTCAGTCTCCCCGCGACCACGGCTGGTGCAATCCGGTCGAAACGTCGGACTTAACTTAAAGGTAAATTCACGATAAATACGAGTACCCGTTTGCTTGTTTATAACCTATCACTGGCCCGAAAGTTGCAAAAAACGTAAGAAAATGTGATTTTTGTGGGCTACCCTGATGCTTTCGCCTTAACATAGAGTAAGTAACTGATTCGAAATTCGTAGCTTGTCCATGCTGACCCAGTACTGATTTGGAGTCAGTACACCATCAGTGCTGACTTCAATATTATTTTAATATTTCGAATTCAGTCTACTTCGACCTGCAATTCATTTTAGTATCTCTTTTTTTCAATTCTTTAATTCATTTTTCCATTCACCATCTGCCTAACCTCTCCCTACTACATTGTAGTTGGAACATTATACTCACCGGGAACTAAATCCTTTGTTTCACTCTTGACTTCTGTCTCTTCTTTAATTGATTTGTTTTCACTATTCAGTTCTGTTTCCTGCTTCTTCACTGCTTTCTTTGTGACCTTTTTCTTGGTTTCTTCTGGAGAACATTCTTTCTTAATTTTCTTAGGCGATGGACTCTTCTTAAGACTATTTGGTTCTGTGAGAGGTTTCTTCTTTTTACTCTTAGGTGATGCATATGTTTTGGGTGATTTTGCCTTCTCTACTTTAATTACTGGTATCTTCTCTGGGGATGGACTTGGCGATATTACAGTGCTTTTAACTGGTGATGGTGATGATGGTGACTTCACTTCTGGTGATAGACATTCTGATTTTGGTGAAACGTCTGACTCACTGCCTGAGCTTTCAATTCGCTGGCGTTTCACTTTCTTCTTCTGTAATTATGGTAAAACGTTTTATTAAAATGAGCATTTGAAAGAAGTAAAATATGGCTAGAACTCAGTTGTATTAGATTGATAGAAGAGGTTAGATGGGAAGCCCACCCAAACAGAGGTGGGAAAGGACTATGCAGGAGATGAGCATTTCGATGTAGTACTCATGCAGATGCACGGATACATGATTCAATTGGTACCTTGTCCAAGCTCACTGTGGGGCTCTTTTCTTCCTTCCTTGGTGATGAATCACTCTCACTGCTTTGCAGCCGAGGCCTCTTTGATGCAGTCTGCAAATAAACCATAAAATAAATGTATTGTCATTCCTTAATTTTTCTTGAAACATAATGCGGTTCTTGAATGAATGAATGAATGATATATTTATTTGCAAGAATATAGGTAGTTTACATAAGTTCTTAATATCTAAGGGTTTCACTATATTCGGCATTTCGGCCATACAAATATTAAAGTTTTATGTTTGTTGTTTTATGTTTTTCTTATAATGTTTTAGCTATTATTATGTTTTAATACCTTAAGTTTTCCATTTTTAACTGGTGATTCAACTTTCTCAGCACCAGTTATTTTAATTTCTTCGTCTTCCACCTTTTCCTCCTTCACAACAGGTTTAGGTGGAGACACCTTGAAGAAGGATGTGATGCTTCTCTGGGCCATTATCCTCACACTGAGACATGCGAGTCTATTAGAAATAGGGTGCAGGGGTACTGTAGGGAAGGCAGGGAATATGCTCTGCTGTACCTGTCTCACTAATCTACATGGAACAACTAGCTTTAATATGCTGTTCATATGTCATCTGTGTGTCTAATGCAGTTCAGGCTCTGCCTCGTTCATCTAGACCTGAAACTAAAAGTTTAGGAATTAATTCACGTCTCATGAATATAATATGTATTTACTTAGCGATGGTATTAAAATGAAAGCAGAAAATGTATACATGTATTGTGATGCTACCTATTATGTTTACCCTGAGTATGGGCTATCGTCCGATGGATCTATCTCCTCCTAATTCCAACCCACTACTGCCTACATCCCATCCTATAAAAATGATCCAGACCAACCTCCAGCATAGCCAGACGGCTACTGCTTGCCAGCACAGGACACTGGAGACGGAACCCCGAATCATTGCACTCATCCAAGAGCTGTGGATCCGCAAGAATAGAATATGTGGCCTTGGTAACATTGGAGGTAAGCTAATCCACAAGGCACAGATAAACCACCTGCGCCTATATACCCAAAGATGTATCCACCACCACACTCACGCAATTATGTTTCAGAGATTATATGTTTGAGAGAGCCGTCAGGATCAAAACCGATGGCGATGCACCTGATATCGTTTTAGTCTGCCTGCATGTATGCCGACATGCCTGGCGAGGATGAAGACAGCCCACCAAAAGAGATGGGCGACCTGGTCAGTTACTGTGAAAATGCCAACCTGGACCTGGTCATCTGCACGGACTCAAACGCCCATCACCCACTTTGGGGCTGCGACAAAGCCAACACTAGAGGTGAGGTACTATGCACATATTTGTTCTCCACTAACCTTAACATTGCTAACCGCGGCTCGGAACTCACTTGGGTCACATCTCGCCGACAAACAATTATTGACCTCACGCTGGCTTTGGAAAGCGCGGCAAAACTTATTACGGACTGGCATACTGCTCTGACCATAGAAGGATCCGCTTCTCACTAATGGCTAGTATAAAAAAACCCGAACTCAGACGCAACCCACGCCGTACCAACGTACCCGGCTACAAACGACTATTGGCCTCCCTGCTAACACAGCACCAAGCACCCCAAATTCTAACAGACCCCAAACAACTTGAAGACACTGTAACAAAACTCTCAGAATTCATAATCGAAGCCTACCACGCCTGCTGCAAACTAACTAAATGACCAAGACTGGGCCAGAGTAACAGCATAAACAATAAAATGGTCAATAAAGACTTTCAAACCATAAATCTAAATCCGCAGGCTTAGACGAAATCTTCTCCGCCCTCCTACGATGGGGAGTAGACGTCCTAACGCGATGGCTGACCGTCATCTACCAAGCCTGCATAGCACAGAAATATATGCCACTTGCATGGCGAGAGGTGACAGTCATTTTCATTCCTAAACCAGGCAAATCAGATTACACACAACCCAAGGCGTACAGGCCAATAAGCCTAACATCTTTCTTACTGAAAACCCTCGAGAGACTCTGCGATCGACACATTCGGGACGGACCTCTTAGGAAAAGACCACTTCACAAACAACAACACGCGTACTCCACAGGAAAATCAACAGAATCCGTGCTGCATAGTGTGATCTCCAAGATCGAATGTGCAGTGGAACACAAATGCTCGTCACTAGCCGTCTTCATTGCCATAGAAGGCGCCTTTGATAAAACCATCATTCATAGCATCAACGCAGTCCTCGACAAATATGGGGTGGTTGGGTCCACCCTGTCCCTGCGAGGCTGGATCACAAATATGCTCCGACTGAGAACGGTACAAGTTACGGTAAACGACACCACTAGAGCCATAGTGGTGAAGGGCTGCCCCCAAGGTGGAGTCCTCTCACTACGATTCCAAATACCTAGGTATCTATCTGGACAAACCGCTTAACTGGGCAAAACGCACCAATTACATCATCACAAAAGCCAGTATGTATATCCCTATGGCATTGCAAGAGACTCCTCGGGAGAAACTGGGGCCTAAGCCCCACCACAGTTATCCGACCAATAGGCTAGTTTCCACTATCAATAAATTGCAAACCTATTTAGTCCGTCAGTTAAGAGTATTATAAAATAATGGACACATATTTTTTAATCAACGTATAAGATAAAACACATCAAAACTCGGGAGTGGGGGCTCGTGTCAGAGCTCACTAAGAATGATACCAAACAGTGACATATTGCAGCATGAGAACATCACCAACTGCTGCCCTACAGGTGATGCTGGGGCTACCACCCCTCGTCGTAAGAAAGGAGGCGGCCGTAGCGATTTTCAGACTCAACTTAGCCGGCACCCCAAATAACGACAATAGAATACAACAGCCGATGATGGCATCATCTATCGACAGAACTCAAAAAACACTACAACATAGAGCTCATAGAGAAGTTGTGTGACTACTCAGGCACAAAAGAGCTAAGGATCTACACTACAGGTTCAAAAACCAACAATGGGACAGGCGTCAGGGTGTTCTTCGACAAATTCAACATTAAAATATCCAAATCTCTTGGAAGGTTCAACTCTGTCTACCAAGCAGAGTGTGTAGGTATTATCCAGGCAGCACACACTATAGAGGCCAGAGAGGTTATGGATACCAACATTTGAATACTCTCCGAGAGTGCCTCAGTCCTTCAAACCCTAAAGAGTAACCTGATCACGTCGAGACTAACACTAGAATGCCACAAAGCCCTAGAACAAACCACAGTGTTGAATCACAACACGGTAACGCTGCCATGGATTAGGTGTCACAGTGGATCACTCGCAATGATGTGGCTGACGAACTTGCCAGAAGAGGATCCAGCACAAAACCCATAGACCCAAACCCATTGTCCACATCCCCTTCAAGCAGCTAAGGAACTGGTTAAAGGATCACACCCGAATACAAGCAGAGAAATGGTGGACCTCGACACCAGGTTGTAGGCAATCCAAGGAAGCTATGCCATCCTTGGATCCAAAGCTGACCAGGCGCCTTCTGCGCCTAGACAGAGATAGCCTGCGTCTGGTGGTGGGTACCATCACTGGACACTGCTTGCTGAATTAACACTTCCACACCCTAGGAATCACTGACAGTCCCCTGTGCAGAGCATGCATGGAGGCGGAGGAGACGGTAGCGCATGTGCACAGGCGTTACCAAGATTCGCGAGGAGATCCTGGGTACGCCAAGATCACTTGCGGATGTCCTGAGAAGATCGGGAAGTTTAATCTGCTTCTGGAGGGAGGTGGGCTGGTTGGAGTAGTCGGCCACCATGGCTCACGCACAATGGTCCACCTGAAGGACTAAGTGCGGAAACCTAAGCCCCCATGATAGATAGATACCCCAAGTATGGCCGAGGTGTGAATGTAAACAACGAGAAGTGGCATGTATTAAGGGACAAGTGCAAAGTGCACTACATATACTGTTCTCTTATCAGGTATGCATCGCTATCACTGAAGTGCAGTTGAGCATTATCTGATCTTAAGGAACAAGGAGAAAATGACTATCTAATTCTAAATCAATAAATCGAGCGTGTAGTCACAGGTTGTTATTGACATATTTTATTCATTTTATTGTTATTCTTATTCTGGGTACCGCATCATACAACTGTATTTACTTAAATAAAATAAACATTGTACCTGCTTTATGTTCTTTTATTTACTCCTGACTCCTGTATAACTTAAAAACTCAATTGGACAATTTGTATTATGATAAATTATGATTTTAGTTGACATGACACAGAACGGCGCGAAAATAGTTTGTGGCACAGAGTATAATAATCACTACGTTTAGTTTGTGTCGCATCCAGACTCCAGTGTAGTTTTCATTTGACATTGACACTTTTGGCAACATAAACACTAGACAGTCATGACTTCGTTCTAAAATGTTCAAAGTGAAAAATAAAAAAATAAAAAACAATTAAAAACAAAACACGGAAAAAACTAACTCTTTTACTTCTGAAATCAATGGAGTCAAGTATCATCACAGCAGTACAAGTACGTAGGAATCGATAGGGCTCGATAAGATAAATTTGACAGTTATTCTCGATAAAATGAGTTTTTAATAGATTAGAAACTATATTGGCGAGTTAATTATTATTACCACCACACACCAATAAAATCAATTTTCTGTGTTGCTAGTTTGTTTTCCTCATTTGGATACATTCTTTGAACCATTCTGTTCTCATTATTTTATAATAGCCTCTGATTTTTTTCTTCTCCTGTTTTTATAACCAACAATGAAAAACAAAGAAAAAAACATGTTGAATCAAAAACAGAAACATTTACCGCAAATACCATTGACTTGTTGAGTGTGTATCCAAATTTTGTTTTCACATCCTTTTTTGCCATTGTCAAAATAGGTGTGCTTTTTGCATTCAAGCAGTAATGATCAATATTAGAGCCTATATAAAATCATAAGAAATACTAAGTTATCATTTTTCAATTCAATAAGTGAAAAAAAACTGTTCATTGTGTGTTAAAATATTTAAGTGTCTGATTTGAGTTAAAATCTAGAACTTATTTTGCTAAGATGGCTCCCTCTAGTAGTTGAAGTGTCAACTATACGCGTGTCGTCCATGTTCCGAATGTGGTGCGACTTATTTTTATTTTGTGTTAATTATCATTATATTAATATAAATGTGAAATGCAACAGTATGTGTCATCCCATATAGTGGAACCTTGCTCCGGCTGAATGGATCCCGCCGTCGCGTGGTATCAGCCCGAGCAGGAAGGACCCGCGAAGCGCCTGTGGCTTCGTATCTGGGAAACCCAAAGTGATATAGACAAAATGAACTTGAAAAACTTAGAAAACGCTAACCCTAATGTGAATAAAGCACCAGACTTTATACCAATAAATGATGTGAACGGTGAAAGTAGGAATAACAATTATTTCAACCCCGCGCGGAGGAAAATGAACGATAACCGCGCATCGACGTTTAACCTGAACAAAAACCACGATGCTCTCATAGGTGAATACGGGGGTTGTCCGTGGCGGATACCCAACTATAATTATAAGCCAGGGATTTTGGGGTGAGTGACGTTTTAATTTATTATTTTGGTGATGGCTAGCGGTGTCAACGTGTTTGACGTATTGGTTATGAGCGGTTCGGCGGCGCAGCGTGCCACTCGCGGCGGAGCACCGAGCCGCGGCAAGCCATGTGTCGCCGACGAGCATGTCACTGCCGGCAGCCGAGCGCTCAAGGCTGCGGCACCCGCGCCCTAGCTACTCGTGGACACATTCCAACTATTTTGCAATTCAATTATCGCAAATGGAATGTTAAGTAGGCCCATACTCATTAAATTTGCTTATGATGCATAAATTGTAATTATAAATTCTCCCAGAAACATCTTAAATGGTTCTCTCATTTTTGATAATCAGCAAATTGTATAATTTGTGTTTAATACATAAATCAAGTATGTGTTTCTAAACAAACACTAAAAAAACACATACAATGTGTTTGTCTGTTTATGTTTTCATACTCCTAAACTTGTGCCAGAAGTTTGACAGTGACTGTCAGTTTCAATGATGAGGTCATCTAGCTTTCAAATCATTTTGCAGCAATACATGATTCAAATACCTATTGTTATTACAGACACACAGAGTAAGGAAAGAATTACCTTATATTCCAAAATATTTATATATTGGCTTATAAAATATGTGTTTTCAGTATCTCAGATAGGACGCCAAAAATCAATAAAATATTTTGTTTATTTTACTTTCGTTTTTTTAGAGATTGTGGCTAAATAATAACAGCTGCTCTGGTCGATCTTTAGGTTAAGCCGTGCTTGCCTAGGTTGGTTTGTGCATCTGTGAACAGATACCAAGTTACCTCCGTGTCTCGGTAAGCACGTTAAGCTGGTGGTCCCGGCAGTTATTTTTATATCTGAGACTTGACAGGCAGTCAGTGGCCCAAAAAATCTGACAACCAGTCTTACCAAGGGGTATAACTCAGTGTTAACGTGTTCGTGTTTCACGAGCGTCTCAAAAGAAATGTCAGCAACTGACACAAAGAGCTAAGAAAGAATATTTATGGGTTTTACTTAGTAAAAGTCTGAAACTCCTTTCCGCTTGGGAGGGGTCATTTGATGATTCCACAAAAGAAAAGAAAAAACGAATAAAAAATTGGTTATAATTATGATCCAGTCTGCCTACCCCTCTCAGAGACAGACGTGATATTTATGTACGTATGTAAAGAAAGTAATAAAAATCATGCACTTATTTTCCACTTTCCCGCTAAAACTAAATAAATCTTAACATATTACGGTAAATCCCAACTCCCAACCCATAATTAAAGCTCACAGCCGCCATCTTGATTTTTTTCACATTTTGTGAACCCTATAACACTGAAGAGATTTATATTGTTAATTTATGATCTAAATCATTAAAATCGGTTCACTAGTTTGAAAAATGTATCAAAAATCCTTAGAGATTTGATGATTATCATTCAAGGTTTTTAAGGCTCTATTTGTGTTCTATGAGAATATACCTTTCTAACGATATACTACTTATATCTATTGGGTCCAGGATCAGACTCCATACATTTGTCTCCATAGTCCTTTTTTGTGAACATTTGTTTTGTTTACAAGGTACACTTTTATTTTGTTAAGTCATTAGAACTCTCAACTCATAGATTAAGATAGCAGCAGATTTACAATTCCAGTTTCATACTATTCACATCATATAGTATTTATACCGATTTACAAGTACATGCAAGTTATGTTGTCATAGTTATGAAACAGGAAGTCCTGTTATCATTCAATGACTAAATGTTTATTCACATGTTCTAGAACTAAGTGCTATGAACCAAACATCAATATTATAATTATTGATATACCTACTTATATATGTCATGTCAAAGGTAATGATAACGTTATGCATTTAATACATTTACGGAAAATAAAAATATGTTTATTCTGTTATTAGGATATTGAATTACTTTTATTGTCCCCTTTATATGGGAGAAACAGACTCAAAATCGGCCCAAGTAGAGACTTCATGTGCATGTGCATGGGCAGGTCAACACCTCTGAAGAGAAAGGAAGGTCAGAGATTAGATAGAAAACGTGATGACCTTAAAGCTAAAACACCTATAGCTATAACTTATGATGTTGAATGTGTTCTGACATGTCTGCCTCATGCTCAGAGCTTTTTTAGTTCAATTTTGATAAGCTAGTCACTTAAAGGTTATGAAAGAGTAGCACCCCAAAGCACAACTATCCTAGAAACCCACTGAATGCAGTTGCCATAGCCGAAATCAGCTAGATGGCATCGTCAGATGAGGTGGACATTTCCTATCTGACTACTGGGTAAAGGCTTCCTTAATACTTTAGAAATTAAACATATAAAATATGTATCATTATACATATTTTATATGTTTAATTTCTATCCACAATAGACACCTCGTGACTTAACACAATGTAAATGTGGCATTTAACAATGTGGTGCAGATTGAATAATGTGGTACATTAACATAGTCGGTGTTTGAACAGGTGATGACTTGTGTACTGTTGTTCTAGGAGTTCACTTTCAGATTGCCTTAGTTATTATGAGTAAACTTGCACTGGTTTTATGAGACCATGTATTTAGGTGTTATATTGTTACTAGCTGACCCGCGCAACTTCGTCTACATGAAGAAAAAATCTGAAAAGTAGAACTTTATAAGGACTTTCTAGGAAAATCATTTTGAACTTGGATGGAAACAAGTTTTTGTACAAAAAAGACAAAAAGTTGTACAAAATAATTTCTGGACTAAGTTTGTGGTATAATCGTATATGCAAGCATTTTTTTTAACTTCGTTTACATATTTTATTATCCTGAACGTATCTTTTTTTAAACAAAAAAAGAATGATTAAAATCGGATTGGATTGAACACTTATTGTGATGGTAGTGTGTGTACCCTACTAAAAAGACAAAACATGTTAAGGTAGTTATAGTTCCCACTCTGTGAACTGGTTGACGACTTTTAGAAAAAGGTCTAATTAGTTCTGGCTCGGCCACTCATACCAGAGTAATATTTTTTTTTTCTTATTGCCAGACGACTATTTTGTAACCCTTAATGTCAAAAGCCTGACGACTATAAAATAAAGGCACGCTCCTGACCGCCGAATATCCCCTATAAGAAAGTAACAGGTTTCACAGTGTAACATACCAGCCCAGTACAGTACCCAGCGAAGTAAGTCGGCTACATCTCGCAGCTGAGCGGAAAGATAAGCAGCCGATACCTACGCGGCGTGTTTTGCTTTCGCTACAAGATTACCATGCAATCGCACAAACTTGCCCATATAATATAACGTCGCATTTATTGAGGAAACGCTGTACATAATGATAGCACCCTAAACCACTTTTGGGAACTTGAAAGTTTACCCTACAACAGTTAAGATTCTTTATTCGAACGCGTCTGCCGAAATATGAAGATCCTATTCTTATTTAAATATTTCGGTGGACTTTTTGTGGATGGGTGTAAGAGTAGAGGAAGACCAACGAAACGATGGATGGACTGTGTAAATAATGATATAGCTAGAAAGGAGGTGTCTGCTGAAAGAAGAAAGGTGAAGATTGCATTAGTTGTGAAGCCCATGTCCCGGCGTTAGGTGCTGACTCGCTGACTCACGGAGGCGCCTCCGCCGGCGTTGCGATTGCAAGAAAATGCATACTAGTTTTCGCGGAATAGGCTATTAGCCGCTGGTTGTTGGTATTCTCGAGCGCACGATATATTAGCGAATAATCTACTGAATATATTCAGTAGATAAATGCTAGCGTAAATTTTCGCTGATATTCTTGCCAACGTGATTTACATGTTGATAGACGCTTCTTAGGGTAACAGTGTAAAGTCCTGTTTTTGCAATGTCTATTGGAAAAAGCTGGTCGCCTACTGCTGAGTGGAATTGTTTTCTTGAAACCTACTAACTGTCTGACCTGAGGCACCCACTAAATGCAACATCGAACACAACTCTGTAAAGCATTGGACTAGGGTGGAGTCTCCTAATATCGGCCGCCTCCTAATATCGGCCGTTTCGAGAAAATGGAACATAACTATAAAAATATCCCTTAAATCATAATAGTTTTAATGCAAAAAGTGACTCTATATCCCTCCGCATAACCTTCCATATTTTGATGCGGGTGCATCAATATTTGAACGTTCAGTAGGCAAAAGAGCACGCGCAGGTGCGGACATGCGTCGTTTGGTATCATTGCCGAGTCAAATCCCTGAGTGGACGCATTGCGAGGATAAGTATTTGAAGGGAACTAAACATACCTATGGTATTACATTTTATTTTTTCATGAAGAATAACAGCCAAAGTACCTTTTAGATAGCATGTTTTTACATTTTTTTGTCTATTTAATGCAATAATCGTGAGGCCGAGATTAGGGATCGATATTATTGACAAATCTCAATATCGACCGGGTGGCCGATATTGGGGAAATGCATGAAAATGTTAAACAACATGTTTAGCTATTTTATATGTTAGCAGTAACGTCAATAAGGTTAAAAATGAAACAACAGCTCAGTTTGATAACTAGATCCTAACGTCGGCCGCCTTAAAACGATTTTTATTTACTACGGCCGATATAAAGGGAATCGATGCGTAATAACGGCCACCTTAATGTTGGGAACAAACAACGTTAGGGAAGAAGAAAAAGAATTGAAGAGAATAAAGCGGAGAAAGAGAGACAAAAACTGGAAATGAGTATCAAAAAATAAACCAGCCAAAGAAAACAAAAGTAGTAGAGTTTATTTAAACACGCAGAAATCGCGAAACTGACCTCACTGGTTTAGCTTCTCAAGACAAGTTTGGATAAGGAGAAAGTTCTTTGTGCTGGCTGTGAAGAAGAACTAATTAGTGATGTTGAAGAAGATGAAGACAAAAATATTGGATGCGACATATGCCACTTACACAGCCCACCGTGGGCAAATTATATTGATGTGGCTAAAGATTTTTTTTTGTACTTACATCCGAGTCTTAAAAATTAAAATAATTTCTGTTATTACTCGCATAAACTAAAGATCGCAATGATACAACATTCCTAAAAAAAAAATAGAGGAAGAAACTCCAAAAACAATTTATTATAAATAAAAATTATTTCCAAATAAAGTGAATCAAATAAGAAATCTTAACTTTAATGGATAAATAGTGCATTAAAGAAAAAAAACTTAATGAAAATGAATGTAATTAAAGAAAAGAGTTAAAAAAAAAGTGATTTGTACCTGAGTTGAAATATAAAAAGTTATCATTTTTTATTTTAGGAGTTTATTGACCTTACTTCGCCTTAGAAAACGTATGGCCGATATTAAGGTTACAGGCGGCGGATATAAGGGTGTTTGAGGCCGATATTAAGGGAAATCACCATATTCGGAAAGAAACATCTATATTTTAAAAAATAACAAAATTTTTATAATTTCGCGAATGTAGTAATGGAGTTTCAGTATCCCTTTACCCAAAAAAGGCATTGCAAGAAAGCAAAAACAATTAACGTAAAAATTACAAGCAGTCAAAGTTCAAAAAAAGTTGACATGGCCGATAATTGGTGCCACCACCCTATAAGCAAATGCCGCTCGAGCAACGCTCAGAACATAAATGTCTCATATCACTGTCACTGCGAACAATCTGCAACGTATAATAATAATATCATTTAATTCGGGTAACAAAAGACCCATATTACATATAGGTACCTTACAGACCAACATACATATTTATTAAAAACCACAAAAACATAAATAAAACTACTGAACACGAAGAGACGGCGTCATGTTGCGCTGCGTGGTGTCGCGTAGCCTTCCGCGGAATCGCCGATACACGACACCTTTCGGCCAAAACTCTTCCTTGAGGAAGGTTCTTCCTTTTCTTCCTTTCGACCTTCACAAAGCCACCACCACCATGTACCTATAACCCATGTTTGCAAAGATTAAATGATTTGATTTGATTTGAAAGCCATCCTCGTCACACGTGGCCGCTGCTGGGCCTTGCTGTTTCGAACCCATGTTGGAAGGTTCACAGCAGCTCTTATTTTTCCCCTTCTTCACCTGCGATACAGGCGTGGCGACAATAGCAGCGTAAGCGCGTGCAAGCGCATAGCGGGTCGTGCTGTACCGTCTGCGCTACTGAGCATTGTGCCACTAACTAGACACGCGCAGAACAGAAGCTCCTCACAACACGAACAGCAACGTTGTGATAATGCCTCTATTTGCGGGTTAGTGACCGTCAGACCAGTCTTCTAGTATGACGCTTATCAAAAGCGTCATCGTCATCACTGGTGCGAAGAAAACACGTCATGAGATTGTAAGATAACAGATGTTGTTCAGAGCTAATTCCTATGCGGGGTCGTTATCTTGCGATTGTATTGAATCTGCTACGGTTTGTAATTCTGACGGTCGTCTTCGATGACGCCTTGCTGCTGGCGACTGTCCAGCGACTCGCAGTCGGAATAGACGCCGCAATCAGTCCCTCACTGTGTGACGCGCAACGACATGACATAACGATGATCATCCCCGAGGGGCTGCGGCCTGCGGGGGTTGGGGGGCAGGGGCGTTTAATATTGATGTGCATTGTACTGTGATTTGACTAGCTGCCAGCTCGTCAAGTAAAATAAGGTGTTAGTGGCCAACTTATGAACTTGTCGGCAATGATTATGGTAAACAGCATTCAATTGTCCCAATTAGTGCAGTATTCAGGCACAGGTTGTACGACTATTTTAGAATTCAAGTTGAATTTAACTCCTGGTCTGGATCCCTGTGCTGTGAATCAGCTGTCGCCATCGTGGCTCCGAATAGTTTCCGTAGATATCGGTCCATCTGAAATTTTACTAAAAGTCGTCAATCAATTGAGAATGACTTCCGTCCGCTTATCCGGTAGTGTATAATGCCACTAGCAGTCTAGCAGGGCTAAGCTAAGTGCCTGTGCGCCATAAGGAAGAGTAATTATATTTAAATGACATCCAGGTTTGTAAGCAATCATTATTAACCCCCGACGCAAAAACTCACAACTCCTTCAATACCAGTGTGTATCAAATCTAAGGGCTTGCATAATAATCATGTACACTATATTGAAAAGGAATGAGGAATACTAACAAAATGAGATGAGGAAAGTGGACTTTGTGAGTGCTTAACTTTTTAATTTAATTGTATTTCTTTGGTTGTTGACCATAATAATTTAGGAATTTTAGCTTAAAGTACAGTACAGAGTATTAGCTTCATACAACCGCGCGAATCGGTTGCACCACGAGCGTGACCACTGGCCGATTGTCGCGTAGGTACGCGGCAAGAGTGGAAAAAACCATAATGGACGCCGTTTTGATTTTCTTTTTGACCCCATTTTCGTAATCAGCGACCTCAAAAACGATGAAAATGACACCCATGATGAAAGAATAAAGAAAACCCACCCCTTCATGTATTTTAAGGCGTGATGTTATGTTTACTCCAGAGTAAACCTCTGTGGCCATTAAGTCGCGCAAATGTCCACTCGCGCAAGTTTCCACTCGCGCAATTGTCCTTTCGCGCAAAAGTCCGTTCGCGCAATTGTCCTTTCGCGCAAAAGTCCGTTCGCGCAAAAGTCCAATCGCGCAAACGTCCATTCGCGCATGTGTCCTGGCGCGCAAAAGTCCATTCGCGCATTTGTGTTTTCGCGCAAATGGATTCGCGCAAGTGTCTTTCGCGCAACTGTCTGGATACCGCTCCAACCGACTTCTTTCTTTTTTTAAAACTCAAATTATCACTTCGTGGCACCCGTTTTCAATCGATAGAAGACATTACGGAGAATTCGCGGCGAGAACTGGGGGTCTAAAATGGACGCTTTAGCAGAATCGTAAATGAATCACGAAAATTAAACAGTCTAAAAATGGTCTTTGTGACACAAAGTCCATTTTAAGAATTTTTGATGTTATGTTTACTCCAGAGTAAACCTCTGTGGCCATTAAGTCGCGCAAATGTCCACTCAATTGCGCAAAAGTCCGTTCGCGCAAAAGTCCAATCGCGCAAAAGTCCATTCGCGCATGTGTCCTGGCGCGCAAAAGTCCATTCTCGCATTTGTCTTTTCGCGCAAATGGATTCGCGCAAGTGTCTTTCGCGCAACTGTCTGGATACCGCTCCAACCGACTTCTTTCTTTTTTTTTAAACTCAAATTATCACTTCGTGGCACCCGTTTTCAATCGATAGAAGACATTACGGAGAATTCGCGGCGAGAACTGGGGTTCTAAAATGGACGCTTTAGCGGAATCGTAAATGGGAATTCTTAAAATGGACTTTGTGTCACAAAGACCATTTTAAGAATTTTTAATTTTCGTGATTCATTTTATTGAACAAAATTTAAAATTCTTAAAATGGACTATAGGGTAGTGTGTATGTATGTTTTTGAGTTTCTTTATTCCACCATCACTTCTAAACGCCTAAACCGATTTCGATGTACTTACATAGTATCGTTATTCTTGTATTACCCCGCGTAACATAGGCACATTGTGAACAATTAAATAAAAGTAGATACTGCAATATAGGTTCAAATTAAAGGGCTCAAAGTAATAATAGAACCTGTAACCCGTAATACAAACAATGTTAACGATAAAAAGAACCTAAGAACCGTCAAAAGTGCACATAATGTAATGATATCATATTATTACGTTGGTGACATCAGTGCGTAAACGTTTTAATTTTCGTAACGGTTGCTTCATGGTTCACCGAGACTGCATAGTTATCTGAGCACTCAGAACCAGCCATCCGCAACATCCCTGGTTCTGAGAAGAGAGAAAACCTCGCGATGCTAAGAAAAATGCTTGCATGATATTAAATCATCGACAGATTTGCCAGGGGAAGGATTACCGGAGGCACTAACAACCGTTTAGCATTACCTTAGTTCGTGTTTATGAGTGCGCTGGTCTGTAACTACTGTACGGAGGGTCCCGCGTCAAGTTCTAATGAATGTCGTTTCAGCAGAAAGACGTCTAGACTTCTTGCACCCTGCGGAGAACACCAATCCCATAAAAATTAAAAGATCTCAAAATCACAATTATATCATGTCATTTATCATTAACTCGAACTGAATGTTTACGGAAGTGTCGCAAATACTTTTTATTTGTTAACGAGCGAAGGCCTGTCGTCATGTGTGTACGAGGTGGACGTTCACGCAATGTTTGTTTACGACGCGAAAATAACACTGCGACGCGGTAATGTCACTACTGCGAACTCTCTTTATTGTATCCGTCATCCGGAAGAAATTTTAATGCGTTCCAAGACTCACGGGTCACATGCTCTGGCTATGTTTTATGAAGCCAGCTAGTATTGTCTAAGCATCGCCAACAGAGCCTATTCAACAATCATGTCTTTTTCCGTCCTCATTGAAATAAAATCGATAAACATTTAATATGTCACACTCGTAACATGACACTTAATTGAATGTGGAAACTAAATTAAAAGAGTCTGATACGAATATCAATCACTTTTGTACCTTTTGGCGTGTCATCCGAGTACTATGCAGTTGATTAATAAAACTGGCGAACTATACCTATTTCCGCACATTGCTCCAGGTAACAGTTTGCTTTAGTAGGTGGCAAAGTTAGTTTTTGCGTCAGTGACTCGTTGACCTATCTGACCATCGTTAAAGCGCGTTTGTTTGTTTCGCCATCGCACGGGGACTACTTGACAAAGCGTTGCCAAGGGCGCCTACAGACTATACATAAGTTGAAACAACACACTACGGTTTAGTCGAAGAAAATACCATTGTATTTTGTTAGGAGTGCCAACATCTCAATGCTTTGATCATCAAATTCATTATCATAACAAAAACTAGTCCCCAGTTCATTGAACTTCGTTATTCTAGAGGAACTCATTATTTTATCATGAGGAATTCACGATGTCAATAAATCGATGTAAGTACAAATAAATCAAGTTTCACTGTGACTAAAGCTTTTTATGATCAAAAGCCCGATTCATGAGAAGAGAGGTTATTAACATTTTCAAACAGATAGAAACAGACTTTCACATTTGTAACAGTAGCTCGTCATAAATATAGTTTAGTGCCAAAGTTTCTGTAGAAAATAATCGAGATTGTTCCCTTGTCTCAAAGCAGTAGGAAGACAGGCAAACAGTCGTTAAAAATAGTAGGCAGTGCAGTAACCTCACGGTAGCGTGCAGCGTTAGATAAAACGGACTTGGCTAGTTGCGAAGGAGGCACAATTAAGCACATGCACTCTGCTGATGACGAGGTTCTCCATAGCGGAACACTACCTGCTGGTGCTGGAGTGTTTTGATACGTTAAAATGTTGGGCATCTCTAACCTCAGAAGTAACACCTACAACACAACTAAGTCCATACCAAGTTTTGCCGGTATACACAAATTGCTCTCGGACAAAACAGTTGAATCCCCGTTTGTTCGTCTAGGCCTTGTCTTTCACGATGTGTTGTGTATGCAAGAAAAGCCGTCTCGCCTCGTTAAATATTGGATTTGGAAAATTTGCAGAGAATGCTTAAAAAGAGCTACTGGTCTGAGTATTATATCTCTGAGGAGATGGTCACTTTGATACCCGTTAACAAACCGACCATTATTATCAGACAGATGACTTTGATACAACATTATGAATGACATCAGCGCTGTATAAAATCCAAAGTTATTTGTAATGCAATGAGTCAACGTGAAAAAGAAAATCTGTCTGAGCTGCGAACATCTGGTGTTGCAAGGCAGTGGAATACCTGAGTAATTGTCACGCGCTGGTTGAAGTTAGAGCAAGTATTGCCCTAGATTTGCTTCTGCTGTTATTACACAACTGAAACTAAGTCTTTGGGAACATTTATCAGTCTAGAAAGCTTCTTATCTTTGCTCTTGATACGCATGTGGCTTATTAAGTCACTAATTGTGTTGTCCCGAATCGGCAAAAGTCATTTATCTACGTGTAAAACACTGAACATGTTCTTTCGATAAAACTACCTATGTAAAAAAATAGAGACTGGAATCCAATTCGCAACGAGCTCGGCGTTAATAAATAAGAACTGCAAAATTTTTAACAAACATCTTTGAGCGGTTCTTTAATCTTTGTCTTCTGGCGGAATGGCTAGCAAAAATGTGTGAATTACCATATTGAAAACTTCTAAGACTGAATTAAGTATTCTCGGTTCAAGATTTTGACAAACTAGAATATGGGCGTTGAATATAGGATACAGCTTAAAGGTGTTTCACGAGTCGGGTCTCGGGTCGAGTTCTCGCGTCTAGATGCATATCACGTCGTAGCGCCACCGCGGCTCCCAGGGAAATGATAAATTGGACATTTGATTTATGTCCGCAACTCTGGCGGATGCCTACAGGCGGGTTATCATGTTTATCAATACGTGGATGCGAGTTTGGGATAGAAGTAAAGTCGAAAAACCACGTTTAGCAAAAACGACTTCATATTCCTTGAGGTTTTGGTATGCAAGGTTCTAAGTATATTCCTTTCAGTCGACGATTATGCACAGGATTAAAACGAAATCACCTTGTTTTTTTGTGCCATATTGGCGATTGGAACGAGATTGCGGTGTGACTGTCAAAAACTCGATTTGAAAGAATGTGCAGAACTAGTAGTGCATTCTGGTGAAAGGTCTGTGTGTTAAGGTCGGCTGGTACTGATACAGTCACACATCTGACAGACGGGGTGCTGTGCGACCGCATGAAGGTTACAAGCTGCTCGTAATTAGCAAGTTTCACGATTGCCTTCATGTTACGATCACAGCTGAATACTAGTGTAATGACAAGTATGCCGGATGAAAATAGTTTTAAGATTAAACTAGCAAAGTTGTCTGGCTTATTGCTAGTCGAGCCGACCCGAGCTTACAGACGGTATGGCCTCACCCTGCATAATGTGATGCGTAGGTTTGTAGTTTAGTAATCATGAGCTCCATAATTATTGGAAGTTGTCTTTCATAGCTAGATTCTTATGTTTCTGTTCTATGTATCTCCGTTTTATTATTTTTTTATTTAGTGCTCCTCACGTCACTTAAAGTTCCGTATCGGCGTATCGGTTTCCATCGAGCTAGACCAGGCTGGATCAAAACAAATCATCGAAGTAATAGCAATAGCGAATGTTTTATTTGTCGGAACAAGTTACCTACTAGCTCGCATCAATCACGGCCTATCGCTCTGGCACTCGGATACTAAAGTTATTGCTACAAATTAACTCGCTCGTTTAATCGCTCGTGTAATTGTAGTGATTCAAATGCTAACCTCGTTTATGACTATAGCAAGAATTTGGAGTTTTACGAAGTCATAACATGTATTTTTGATCCGAACAATATTTAGATAATATGTTACTCCCAACTGTACAAGCAACTCTTGGCAACAATTAAATAGGTAGAATTTGTTTTGCAGTATGTTATATCATCCTTGAATACAATGGCCTGCTTTAATACACGGTAAATTCTATTGGGTTTCCCTAAAACGCATACCCACATTATTATACAATCAATCGAAATTTGCCTTCATCATTGGCGCCATTGTTCCATTTACTGCTGAGCATAGTGTGTATAGAGCGGCTCGAGTATCTTACTCGCGATCTTCTGAATGTTCACCCATCGGGCTGTAGGTCTGCAAACACTTCTTGAGTTACGCTTTAACTAAACAATTGTATTGTGTGTTCCAGACTGCACGAGGAGATCGAGCACTTCTACCTGTACATGTCTCCCTCGGAGACCGAGCACCTGGTGCGCTCCACCGTGGTGAACCGCATCCGCAGCGCCATCCTGGCGCTGTGGCCGCAGGCGCGCGTCGAGGTGTTCGGCTCCTTCCGCACCGGCCTCTACCTGCCCACCAGCGATATTGATCTCGTTGTTATTGGTGAGTGTTTACTATTGATACATAACAAACAAGAACATTTTGCAATAACACTCACCCAGATCGAATTCGGCTATGGCAGGAGATCTCTGCCGAGACCAATCATCGACGCGAGAGACATAACGGTGCACTTGGTTGTGCGCAGACAATGGTGTCGGATTGCACCGACACAATCTTAGAGAGATCAGGTGCTGAACCAACGGCCTAACGGGTTGAGACCAATTTGATTTTTCAGACTTGCCAGCTGTGTATTCGTGTGACATGATGATACTAGAATGGTCAGTGTCTAACTGCATAACTTTCACGATTCATGAGTCGAACGAATAAATAGGTATATTAGTACCTACCAAGTGCAAGTAATCACGAGGAGTTTCTGACACTTGATCAGGCGCTCACTGACGCCTATTAGGTAATGATGCGCTGATGTACCGGCGCCGTCTGACAACTGCGGTGGTATGCTAATTGCGGATTTGTTTACAATCGCGTCTTACGTAATTTGGACGGGCAGCAAAATATCCGAACGATGCTCAATGTGACCCAAATGTAGTCCAAGAACAGCTTAAATTGTGAACGTTCCCCAAACCAGCCGGAACATGGACATAATTCAGCAGTACCAACCGCTCCAATGAACTCTCCCTGGGGATACCATGCTATAATAAACAGGATACCACTTCTAAGGAACATTTCCCTACTCGCTGATTTGGGGTTCACAAGCGCGCTATTGGCTTTATTATTTCGATAGACTTAGGCCGAGCCTGGGACGAACCACAACGATTGATGGCTGTAGCTTGCTCTTTGTATTGGCATTAAATATCGTTGTCGTCGAGTTATGGATGAACGAAAATACCCCGCACACAATAGGCGTGGGCGCTTTTGTTGGTTTGATTTAGAAACAAGGGCAATTAAGACGTGTAATCAACACTTATGCGATCTAAATGAACGTTGCAAATCATCACAATCTGCATACTATGTAATCTAATCACCATACGGACTAAATCGAATGTTGTTCCAGTAAAGCGGTTTATTGTGCTATTTTGTTCGCGAGTTCGCGTGTCGTCGAGCGAAAAATGGTGTTCAGTAGTCAGGCGACCTACATACTATGCTGACGGCTTTTATTAGAACTAGAGAGTCTATACTGTAAGTCTGTAAGTGTACATGTATAGTCGATCTGGATGGGGTCTGTCGTACATAAAATTTTAATAAGACTGCGATCAATTACTTCACAATTTTTTTGGTCAGACCACCCCAATGCGAAAAATCATAAAAGGACATCAGAGACATCCGCCAATAACAATCATCCATCAAAAACGACCGCGGGACGTTGCCTTAAAACTTTTAAATCGATTAAGTTGAGTGCCATTCGCCTTAAGGTCGTGGCTCACTTGACAAGCACCGCACCAGCACGGCACCAGCACAGCTCCTGACCGGCGTCGCCTCGAATATAGGCTACGGCGCGCGGCCCGCGCGGCGCAAGCGAGGTGTAAGCGCGCGGTCGCCTCGCTTGCGCCGCGCGGGCCGCGCGCGGTCCCCTCGCCGTCCGCAAGGCGCAAGCTCACAGTCCGCACGCTGGTAGTAATAGTCCAGGAGGTAGCATTGTATTTTAGGGAATTATCTCTAGTAATTATATTTTGTTGACGTGGATTCGTGGTTTAATTTTTCTTTCCATTACAGTACTGAGATTTTTTTAAGTTCAGTGTATGTAAATTATTTTTTTAAATAGTTTCAGCCGGTGTACTGTAACGATTGGTGGACCGACCGACCGACCGACTGATACTGTTGTAATCGAAGGTTGATCTTATAAGATCATGGTCTCTAAGATCTTATAAGATCAACCTTCGATTACAAATTTTAGAAATTGCTCTTTTTGTTAAATGTAATCGGCAGCAATTCTTAACCTTATCGGATAGCACTTATCGAGATATAACTTTGCGATCTCAATACAAAAATTTGTTACGCACAGGTGGCTATAGGACTGCTTTATTGAGGAAAAGTATTTTTGGTATGGCACCGGCTATTTTTAACCACATTCCTAATAACATAAAAGAGGAACCCGCAACAATGTTCAAAAAAAAGCTTACCGAACTTTTATTAAATAAATGTTATTACTCCGTATCGGATTTTCTAGCTGATAAATTTTAGTTGTGTATCAATGTTTGTATGCTTGATGATGAACTGCATCAATGTTTGCATGCCAAAATGGTAGAATGTACAAGGATTCCCTAACATTTATGTAACCATCTTATTGTAATTACCTACATTCTGAGCAAATAAATGACTATTCTATTCTATTCTATTCTATTCTACAACAATATCAGTCGGTTTATTAGGTCATTTTTATTTGCACCGCTACCTCCCGGAATAAGAGCTTGCTGTCACCGCGAACACAATTGTAAGGCATTTGTGATTGAGCACGCGTAGGACTTGCACGCCTTTGGGAATAATCGGATTGGCTCCAGAGCTCTTAAGCAACTAGTTTGTGCTACTTCGGTGTCAACAAGATTTCGATTTGTACTGAATTTCACATAACTTGGGAGTCTTATCATAATAGTAATGGTTTTTTTAATAGCGCCGCCAGGTTTATGTATTCCAGCATCGTGACCATGGAAGTCTAACCGAACTAGGTTTAGTGTCGTGGGCTCTCTAACTAAATTTGTAACTGGCCATACATTAAACAAAGAGTACCCACGACGCGACGTAGAGAAGGACGACGGCGCAATGACGTTGTTTCGCGGGCCACTCGGCGTCCGCGCGCGGTCCCCTCGCTTGCGGCGCGCGGGCCGCGCGCGGTCCCCTCGATTACGGCGCGGCGTCCACGCGCGGACCCCTAGCTTGCGGCGCGCGGTCCCCTCGCTTGCGGCGCGCGGACGCCGCGCCGCCCGCGATGCGAGGCGTATGGTAGCGGCAAGCGCGTTGACCACCCGCCGTAAGCTTTTTCATATGGACATTAAAAAATATGTTATGCGACACACGATTTAATGCTCTAATTTGAATGGCAAGTAAAGTGCTGGGTTGGAGCGGTGCTGGGGCGGTGCTTGTCAAGTGAGCCACGACCTTTACACTCGAATTATGGTATGACACAATAAAACACTGTTATTGGCCTAGCAAGTGCTGTTAATTGTGGCCGCATCATGTTCCGACGGTGCACGGTGTTGGCGGAATACAAGCGGCCGCGCCCAGACAGAGGATGCTGCAATGGCAAAACGTGCGTCGTGTGAGCTTATTACGGTACCTAAGTAGCGAAACACGAAGGTTCGCTTTGGTCGAACGAGAACCCGGAACTCCATCGTAAAAGTATACTAAACTTACAAAGAGTTGGCTATCATGCCAGGCAGGCATCGCGGATAATATAGACTCCTAGAAACAAAAAAATATTTTAAAATAGCGGATCTTATCCATTAATGGTTCTAGCACCTCAATAAACAAATCAGAAATATCCCGCGACACGCGGCGCCACGGATCTTTCTACCGCTGTAAACTTATTTTGGTTCTGACGTCAACCAATTCTCGCGCACTAAGCCGACTGTTTCTTGCTCGCTATCCACCGTGTGGACACATTAGAGCCGGCTAGACGCCGCTCGTAAAGCCGCTACGAGGCCGCGGCCGAACTCCCCTCACCCCTCACCCCGCAGTCATAGGGACCTCCTCGGGGCAAAAACAGACCTATCAACGATTCCTCCAGCTGAGTTATTCCTTTATTCGATCCTCGACTGCTTTCAATATAAATTTGCTTGTTTAGAAATTGCTGAAAAATATGTCACGGTTTCTGGGGCTTTCCATCGATTTCGAGAACAAATTCATTCAATAATATAACGTCAACGGCTAACACAGCTGGAATCTTTATATTGGAAAACACAATTTCCTTATCGTGCAATTCTTAAAATTCTCCTCAGTAATGGATGACTCGTGTGCATAATCTATCGGTAGCCGGTATCTCTATCGTGAATTAGTTCACTGGGCTTGCGCTTCGTTATCGTGACAGATAGATGATATACCTACCTTTTATCTGCTTATTAAGTTTATCGTGTATTTTGTAAGGCAGCCCGGCCACAGCGCCTGTACATTGTCATGCCCGGATAACTTGTTATAAAACACTAATTAGTTCGTTCGCGTGTTATTGTAAAAGAACACGCGTCGCAAAATGGATTACAGTTGTAAATCCCAAGTGTGGTGATTACAATTTGGTTTGCAACACGCCATGTCTTGAGATTATTAAATATCTAAAAATGTAATGATATTCGCATCTTATTTCGCCACAGTTCTCCGGACCGAAGCGAGTACCTTGTTAAGAAGCGAGTACCTTGTTAAGAAGTGCAACGGTCAGTGTCTCTGCTACATCCCTTTTATTGTCCAGTAACGAGCCGTATGTCGGCTCCCCATCTCCGCGCGTGTTACACGCACACGTGCTATACTTATGTATGTACATAAGACATGACATGTGCGAGCCGCGACCGTTAACTGCCGGTGAAGGATGTTTCCTTTTTATGGATGTCTGTAGACTTGTTTAGGCGAAATCGAAATGACAAGAGTTTTTTTAACTCATCTCGATTTGGGCAGATTATGATCAGCCAATAGTAAAATAATAGTTTACACAACGCCACGATTTGGCAGTCGCAAGTAACTTAGCTACACTTACTGACATTATTTAGTGATTACTGATCTTATTCTGGTATGTTCTCGAAGGTAGTAACAATCGTTTTAGCAAGTCACAATGTCCTTACCAAGGATGAGCTATGTTTGGAATACTCACACATTTTACTAGGGATGCCTCGATACGCCTTTTTGCCGATACGATATCGATACTGTTATAAAAGTATCGGCGATACTGTTACCGAAACCGATACGATTATTGAATTCAAAAAGGAAGGTAGAATAAATAAAACACAATGAATTAATAGTTTTAATAAGTAATCTAAATTAACATTTATAAGATTTTTATTTAAAAAACTAAGTATTCTTAAGTTATGCGGGCAAAGGCGATTTTGCAAGTCTGTTTGAATATGACATGCGGTGGGAATTAAGTCTCTCAGATGCGACGGAACTCATTTGAAAACTAAAGTACTTCTGCGCCATTTTTTTCAAGTTAGGATATACGTCATTTTTAAAGCGTGAAATTTGAAAAGTATCGTTGAATCAGCCATAAAAATATCGCCGAAACCGATATATCGGCAAACCCGAAGTATCGCCGATATATTGGTATGGGTATCGGATGCATCCCTACATTTTACTACATTTGTATGAATGAAATACGACTGCATATTGTACTACAGAAACAGTCTCTAACACTAGTTATTTCATCTGCTAGATAAAAAGTGTTCCCAAAAAGTCATTTTCAGTGCACTCACTCTATTACTGACATATGACCTTACCAAATATGTACTGTACGGTCTTCTATCTTTTTCCTCAATCCACTGAGGATATGCTCCAATTTTTCTGGTTGTACAAATTTGTCTAAACAGCTTATAATGTGCTTGAGAATAGGTGTTCATTTTGATGATTGATTGGTACGAACAATCAGTGTTGTCTTGTATGTTTGGTGTGGAATTCGTAGGAATGATTGAGTAAGTGGTGTGTGCGGTGCGTGGCGTGCCATTTTGGCAGGAGAGTCGTCTACGGAGCGCGGGAGGTCGAGTGACCGAGTGTGTCATCACAACACGCTGTTCGTTTGTTTGCGAACTGGGATGTGAGAACTGAAAACACATCACCTTAACCAAGATGATATTCCTGCACAAATGTTTGTTCAATGGTTTTACTTTGAGAGAAACGATGAGGATGAGCCATCCTATTTTGCTCTGGTGATCTTTAACATACCTACACCTGGGTACTGCCAAACAATTTTCGCTGATTTGCTTGAAGCGAGGTAACTTGTGCACGTTTTGTTGGTCTGTTGCCAATAGCCACCAAGCAGCAGCGCTATTATCTATTCTGTGGCAGCAGTAAGTTTGTACTTAGTGCATCTAACTGAATCATATAGCGTGCTAAGAGTAGGTGGTTCGTTTTTTTTTCGTTTCATCGTCATTCAAAAGTGCCGTAATGGTCTAGTTGAAATAAATGATTTGAGTTGAGTTGACAAAACACACTACTCAGTGTAGCACGACTTGACGGCGTGACCAGCAGGCACCTTGCTGTTGAACTATCGATCGACCGCGTTGGTCTCATGTCATTGAAGAACACGGTAGATAACGAGTAGCTATCTCTCGCGTGCTGTAAAAGCCTATTGAGTGAAGATATTATCAGTGAACTTAGGTTCACTGATCGTTCCTAAGTCCACCACCATTTATACTTTAACTTGACGGATATCTATAGAACATAGATTTGAACAGTGATCACTCGTCTTGAACACATTCACGAGTAACTGGCGGGCGAGCTCAATACGCGCAGGGTCACGCACACACTCTTGACATTGATACCCGCAGCCTTATCAGTGCCACTGAAAACTTCACCCGTACCGCGCCCGCGCCCTCGCCCGCGCCTTGTCTACGAACAATACTCGCACATAAACGTTCACATAATTATATTCTATGGAAATTGGAAATTAAACATAAGTATCGAAATGTGGAACGCCGATATGTGAACCGGAACACTCTCATTATACAAGTTCCATTATATTCTCATCCACACACATCTATACGATCTTGTTTTTATTCGTGTGCATGCAAAGGAAAATAAACGTTCAATATAACATGTAACTGTAATCGTTAACACCGCGCAGTCGTCATAGAAATAATTATCTGCGGCGATACGAGTAACACACGTCATGATGAACGGTGCGTGCGACTAGTCGCCGCGACTAATCTGTCGAACGAAACGACGTCACTGAGTGTTATATAAAAGAACAACTAACAAGTTTTGCTGAGAGGCATTAAATTGCATTCCTGATTTAGCGATTGAATAGTTCGACAACATTAGAGGCCGACACAACAGGGCCTGATCAAAAGGCTTAAAGTCAGCCTAAGGGCAATGGAGAAGGCTATGCTCGGAGTTTCCTGGCGTGATCGAATCAGAAATGAAGACATCCGCAAGAGAACTAAGGTCACCGACGTAGCCTGAAGAATTGCCAAACTTAAGTGGGCACTGGGCAGGGCACATTGCTCGCAGAACGGATGGCCGATGGACCGAAAAATTCGGGGGTGGCGACCGCGAACCGGAAGACGATGCGTTGGAAGACCTCCCACTAGGTGAACCGATGACCTGGTGAAGGTTGCGGAAATCCGTTGGATGCGAATCGCACGGGACCGGTCAATGTGGCGACACTTGGGGGAGGCCTATGTTCAGCAGTCGACGTTTTTCGGCTGAGTTAAGTCATCAACAACAGGCTGTCATCATCTTCTCAGCCGAAAAACGTCCTGAAGTATTCTAGAGATTTGGGCGGTTTTAGATTATTGTATTTTCCGCGCGTATAAGCTTGTTTTTGGAAGCGCGTTTAGGTGCGTACCCTTTTGCAATAGCTACAAGCTAACTATCTGATTGTAACTATCTACAGTAACAAGCAGCTACAGATAGGAATGCGGAACAGCCGTAGGTCGTGGGGAGACGCGGATGACAGGTGGATATCAGCTGACTGATGGAGCTACGGCACGGTTTGTTGACCTCCGCCCACGGCACGTGCGTGTGTGTGCCACTCGGAGAGTGAAGCGAGCTCGTCGACGCTAACATAGCAACATCATTGATTCATCATTCCAAGACAGATTATTCATCGGTCCAAGACGATCTGTCGCCAAAATAACGATTTGATGGAGGAAAACAAATTCATTTGAACTTAAGCTGCCCTAGGGGGATCTGGATTAACAGGATCTAGCTACTGACAAAACAATACACAAATGAGTTGTGTAGACTGTGAGCAATTACTAGTAGAGGCAGTAGTCGCGCGCCGCGGCTATTTTTATATCGGCGTCCACTCGCTGCGACCTCGGACCATTGGGCGGCGGACATATGCACTCAATACTCTGGTTCACCTGTCTAGCTACAATCGTAAAGAGGTAGGAAAATAGAGAAAAGCTTTTTGTGTGCCCATTCATCATTCTCTCAAGGTTTTTAGGGTTCCGTAACCGAAGGGTAACCAACGGGACCTTATTAATAAGCCTCCGCCGCCGCGCCGTCCGTCCGTCCATGTGTTTGTCACCGGGCTGTATCTCATGACCCGTGATAATTATGTAGACATTTGAAATTTTCACAGAATGTGTATTTCTGTTGCCGTAATAACAGAATAAAATCATATTTAAGGGAGGAGATTAAGAGAGGGATTTTATTGTAGAAGTAACTGAACTTTAAGTCGTCCCCAAGCGTCACAACAATTTCCCATATTATGTTTTCCATTTTCCTGGTCGGCTCATCTTGCTGGGCATCCCTATTGAAGAGCAGGTCTGCAGACGGCTACAATTCTGTTGGTTTTTCCATAGCCGAATTGATTTTCTGATTCAGTTCAACATAGCTAGTGTAGCGATTTTCATTCATATTAGAACTGTAAATGCTCTTATTCTTTATTGCACACAACATAAAAATAAAACATGACAATTGTAATAACAAAGCTTATGTACAACGTTGAACTGAGTTTTCTTACAGCAAACTTTACTTCAATTGTAAGATGTTTTATGTACATCAACAGTTTTTTTTTTAAAACTAAACTAAGCTGTGATTAGCACACAATACAAATAACACATAAAACAAAACAAAAACTATGTTAAATAATTATAGGTCATGTGCTCTTATCAACCGATAGCAATTTAAAATAAATAAAGAATACGATAACATGACTAATTCGTGTCTTTGTAAAATGGCTGCCGAAGTTAGTGATGTAAAATGAAAAAAAACAATTTGTTTTTTTTCACTTTATTGAAAAAAAACATGAAAAAAAACTTTGCATCGTTGTTTTTTTTCTAAATATGGTTTTTTTTCTAGCCTACGTTTTAGTTCAATTATAAATTAAATTTATATAAGAAATCAAAATATTATTTATTCATAATTCACTTCTTTCAACATTGAATTACAATTCAATAATCTTTTTTCAATTTATTCTTCATCTTCACTTTCTGTATCAGTTTCAGTGCTTACATTGGTCTTGTCAGAGTCAGAATTTTCGTCTGTCTCTTCATCAAATCAAAAAATCAAATCAAATCATTTAATCTTTGCAAACATGGGTTATAGGTACATGGTGTTCTTTTAGAATAGAGTTCTCCACATTTTGCCGTCACATAGGCATGCAAATAATTGGTTTACAATAGAATTATAATTTAAAATAAGTGGCATGTCATTGGAATAGCATACAATAAAATAAAAAATTAAGAAAATGCCAACATCAATGTCATCTTCATCCATCTCCTCTACAGATTGAATTACGTTCATATTTTCTATGCCTGGTGCTTCTTCATGTTCTTCTTTTGTTTTTTCAGATTTCAATCTCAAATTGTGAGCAATATACACTATTTTGCTAGCCCTGTCATTTGTCAGTCTATTACGTTTTTTGGAATGAACGTCAGAGTAAGTACTAAATGTTCTCTCGCATGCTGCCGATGTAGTTGGAAGTGAAAGAAATTTGAGGGCTAGTTTAGACAAAGCAGTCGTCTTGCATAGTCCTGCCCACCAGGCTATGGGAGTTAGCTTGGTTACTGAAGACCACAGAAAAGTTTTAGAAAAAAAACCTTGTTTTGCAATGTAATTTGCAAGCTCTGTCAATACTGTATCCTCATCGATATCTGCTATTTTCACAGCAGTATTATAAATTTGTTCTGTTGCAATAGTTTCTTCTTCTGGTGTAAGATCGCAGCCTTTAAAACGAGGATCCAATAAGTTTGCAATTTTGTGCACATCGTATACAGCGAATTCCTTTCTATGTTTGAGTATTTCTCTAACTTTTTTTTCTTCAGATTTCGTCAGGGGGTTCTGGACCTCGTCTTTCAATATTTTTTCCATCGAATCTTCAATTTTTTTGTATAAACTTAAAACTTTAGATAACTGAGGAGTGTCACTTTCCACAATTTTAATGGTGTCTGATATAGGTTTCAGTAAACTGCTGAATCCGGATACTTTATCCCAAAAATCGTCGCATAACATCAATTTTTCAACCGACTTCCAAAAAGAGGAGGTTATCAATTCGTCTGTATTTTTTTTTTTTTTTTTTTTTTTTTTTTTGTGTTTGTTACCTCAGTACTCTCGACTGGGTGAACCGATTTTGATGGTTATTTTTTTGTTTGAAAGCTGGTGCTTCCCGTTTGGTCCCATTTTAGTTTGCTGAAGACCTGATGCTGATCTTCGGAGATATACAACGGAACTCTTCAAAAATACACAGCAAATCTGCAGTGATTGCTGCCATCGCTTGTAGGTTCATTGTTTATACTATATAATGACGTAACATCACGCCTGTATGCTCTGAGGGGTTACGCACATGTGTAAAATACAGCCGATTTCGAAAATATTTGTTACCTCAGTACTTTCTACTGGGTGAACCGATTTTGATCGTTTTTATTTTATTTGAAAGCTGGTGCTTCCTGTGTGGTCTTAAAATCATCAAATCAGTAGCTGATGATGGGATTCAGGAGAAATAGAAAGAATTCTTCACATTTTATAGGCACACTAGAAGCGGTTTGGGTAGTTTTAGGAATTGAACTTTCTCGAAGTGATCCCAATTCAATTTGATGAAGATCTGATGAAGAACTTCGGAGATATGCAACGGAACTCCTCAATAAATGATAGCAAATGTACTGGGATTGCCGAAATCTCATATCTGTCTATTGATTACACCAGTTCATAACCTAAAATCCACGCCGGTACGCTGTGAAGGGGTAAGCACATGTGAACCACTAAAAAGTGAAAAATAAAAACTTTTTTACAAAAAATAAAACCGACTTCAGAGAAAACAAAAAAGTGAAAAATAACTTCAGAAAATACGCTTCAGAAGTCGGTGACAAAAAAACTAAATCAATCAAAAAAAGGTCACCGACTACTGAAGCGTATTTTCTGAAGTTATTTTTCACTTTTTTGTTTTCTCTGAAGTCGGTTTTATTTTTTGTAAAAAAGTTTTTATTCAATGTGGGAATTTTGTTTAAAGCATCTGATAGACCCTCATCAATGGCGATAGCTTTAATGGTTTGTTTGTTTTCTTTTAAACTTTCAAAACAAGACACCAGGGAACCCCAGCGGGTTTTTACCGGAAGTTTAAGACTTATTTGTAAACCGGTGGTTGATTGTTTTTCTATGAAAGCTGAGTTAAGCTTGTGAGAATTCTTAATGGCCTTAATACAAGCTTTTGCGTTGGCAGTAAACGTTTTCAAGCTTGGCAAAGTTTTAATAATCAGTAAATATTAATTGGAGCGAGTGTGCTAGGCATCCATAGGTAAATAAGTTTGTCCTTGGGTACTTCGTTTCAAGTATTTTCCAAGCTGCCTTCATGTTCGCCGCATTGTCGGTCACGAGGCCAAATACCTTTTGCTGTCCAATTTCATCAATTACACGACTAGTTTCTTGAGCCATGAATTCGGCAGTATGAGATGATTGTCCTGTCGGTAAAACTTTGTATAGAAAAGGTGTCGGTGTAGTGACAACAAAATTTACAATAGGTTCGTTTCTTATATTGCTCCAACCATCTGCTGCCAATCCAATAGAATCAGCCTTCGCAATAGCTTCTGCTACCATCGTTGTCACATTATTGTACTCGTTTTCTAAAAACGGACCTGACAACATGTGTCTAGAAGGTATTTTATATGCGGGCCGAAGAAACGAAAAAAAATCCTTCCAGTAAGGATTGTCCATCATGCTAAGGGGTGCTCTGCTCGCAAAAATTGCTCTGCTGAGAAGTTCATTTGCCTTGTCTTGATCTCCCGGATGTATATTGTCTACGAATTTTGATATACTCGTACCTGGTGTCTTAAGCTTGGTGAACGTAGAGCCACTTGCAGTGTTGGATAACTCTAGAAAGAAAACAGTAGGTAGATGTCATCATTTCTGTATACTAGAACTGCTATTTATTTACTTTCTTTTTTGCTTTCAGATAGTTTGAAGGCATGACAAACAAACAAACTCACTTTCGAATTTATAATATTAGTTAGGTTAGGTAGGAGTTAGGATTTTTCGACAAAAAACGTATCAAGATTGTTTATCTTTATGTAACTACCTAAACAAAAGAACTATAAGTAAATAATAATACTTATTCCGATCACTGATAGACATCTAATAAGAGTATAAACTATATAAGTACTTACGCTTTTGAGCAACTTTCTCTGTTTTTTTTCCATGTTTTTCTTTTATCGAATCTGGGCACTTTTTACACTCTTGTAGATGCTTTAAAAGTCTTGTACCATTTTTCGTCACATGTTTTGAGCAGAATGTGCATTCTGCTTTGGGGATTTTCGAAGTTGTAACCACGTCATTAAAAAGATTTGCCACAGCCGATGTTTTTCGGCCTGAACCAACTCGTTTCGGCATACTTAGGTAGGTATTTATTTTTATAATCAGACTCGAATTAACAACACTTCAATATCACAAATTCTAAATAATTTTATATTGAACTTTCTCCGTCCGTCACACGTCAGCGTCACGCACCACAATTGCGCTAAACTAACTACGTTCAAACAAACAAATCGAAAGGGGATTTCCCCGTGCATAAATAAGTATATGATATGGGGATTTCCCTTTCGTTGAGTTAATATCAATGAATGTTGCCAATATTTTTATGAAGTTTTGGTACTATTTTATCAGAAAAGTACCGTAGATTCAAGAATAAACCTAAGACTCTATTATGTAATCTTAAGTATTAATCTTTAACGGTAAATGCCCGAAGAATTTTAGACTTATTATACTCTTGAAAAAAAACAAGGCCCAGAAAAAAAACAGTTTTTTATCAGGTTTTTTTTCAAGGTTTTTTTTCACATTAGAAAAAAAACAGTTTTTTTGCAACACTAGCCGAAGTACCTGGAGATCATTAACTCCACAAAATTCAGTGTTATGACAGCAAACAGAGTGGTTAGTGAAGCCGGCGTGTTGGCAAGCGCCTCGGAACGATTAGTGGTGCGACCACATGCGGTGTGGCAGGCCTCCAACGACAGGCGCGACTACAGTACGGCCACGTGCGCCGTGCTTATACTCACACTGGGGCAGTCAGCCTCAGTGAATACTGAATTACTGGAATTGAGGTGCTTCTTGGTTCCTTTCCTTGCAAGACAGCGCTAGAATTCGTTGTACTACTCTAGAGCATGAATGGCCGTTGATCCTGGATAACATGTAATCAGCAGTTACCACCTGCCGAAGACACAACAAGCTTAACCGGTTATTGAAAATTCGCAGTAAAAGTGGATCCGCAAGTCCAAACAATATGGTCGCAGCTTTACAATGTATAAGAGAAACAAACAGCGGGCTTGCACCGGCCTATTATGTAGATTTACGTACACACATTACGATGTCACGCATCGCCGGCGCGTGAGTCACCCGCGTGGCCCTGCTGACACCCATTCAAGTCTTTATATGTACGCAAACGAGGGAGCATCACATCTTCCTCACATACGTTTCTGTTTATTTACTCGCTATACTATTTTTTTCTAATATTTGAGTGAAGAATGTTGCTTGCTTCATTACGACTGCCGACCAGCTGATCATGGACTTGATCGATGAAATATATATAGAACGGTGAGAGATGCATTCGATTCGGAACACTTCTCAAGTCATTTGTTAGTGAGAAGAACATCTGGACGATCGTCAGACGGATTTCCTGGTACGTCAGCGCTGGAGAGCTGTTTGTTCGTCTGTCACGAGTCGGTGTCTGCATAGCGAACACTGCCATTATACGGCATGATGCGCTCTGATCGATTTATTAGAAGCTATTATCGAATCCGACGTGCTCCTCCGATGTTGGCGGTGAGTCACGCTGTTTTTGCGCGTATCTGGAGCGTCGCTTGGAATTCGCAAGTTTTTTTTCTTGTTGTCATAGAACCGTTAACCCGAAGTGTAACGGTTGAGCTGAGCTGTGTAGTTACGGGTTTGGTTACTATTTTTCTTGTTGTGGCGACATCTAGGAGATCTCGATGAACGAAGTAATCTTGAAACATGCATTTTATAATGTTTTTTCCACTTGAATGTGTTGGTTATGTACCTATGAGGTTGGTGTATATTGTTCCAGGTCAGTGGGAGAAGCTGCCGCTGTGGACGCTGGAGCGCGAGCTCGTGGTGCAGGACATCGCAGAGAAGGAGAGCATCAAGGTGCTGGAGAAGGCCACCGTGCCCATCGTCAAGATGACCGACAAGTACTCCGACGTCAAGGTATCACAATGTTTACACTTTAACGCGAGAATGTGGAGCTAATTGTATCCTCTTCTTTACCAGCGTGTACGTTTAAAGGGAGGTTGGCACAGATCAAACAGTTACATTGTCAGCTTAGGTCAAGCCGTGAACCGATATTATTGGTACGTTTCACTCGCATCCCTCGATTCCCTCGCTACGGATTCACGCAGAGCTCTGATCTTAAGGAGATCAGAGCTCTACGTGAATCCGTAGGCCATAGCGTGTCGATGGTAATGTAAATTGGTTAAGCCCATTTGGTGACGAGTTGCGTCCATCAGCTCCAGTAATGTACAAACTTATTACATTAAGTGGATCATGGACATACATATCTCTGATGGATTTTTACAAAAACCACAACACCATTTTCCAATTATTCTGTCAATGGGCACCATGAGAAACAGAAAGAAGATAACAAATTTTAAATCAATCAGGACTTGCTCAACTTGATGATAAAGAGTAATGATCATTATAACAAGGTCGGTTAGAGGCCCGGCCACATGCTCACATGTTCAGGTAATTAGCGAGGCGCGCTCCGGAATGCGCTTCAGCACTTGTGTCACGCGGCGACGATTAGGTGGTGTTAAATGCTGTTTGTGTTGCTAGGGACGCAATTAACATTTATAGGCCATATGTCCGGACATATTTCCGGGAGGAATATTTGCTAAATTCTTCTTATTAACCTAAAAAGTAGCGTGTAACGGTACAATGACAAACATTCAGCTCCCCGAACTCCGCTCACTAGTCAGGTAACACAAAGCATATTAGGATACTTTTAAGTTACTTATTTAGCATTAGATTTCTCATCTGTAATGGCAAAGGAAACATTTGATGTTAGTAAATAAAAGAAAGTCGTTTCCCAGCAATATTATGTTGCTTAGAATAACTTAGTTCGATGTACTTACAGATTGCTTGGTTGACAATTTCGTGATGGGTCCGTTGCGGTTTACACGTTTGGATTAATCTGAATTCTGTGAGGATAGAACCATTGTTTATTTGCTTTCCTTCTCAGGTGGATATATCATTCAACATGAGCAGCGGAGTGAAGAGTGCAGAGCTGATAAAGCAGTTTAAGGTGAGTCCACATGATCAAGTTTATTCTATGCAATCACATCAACGCTATAACTACACACACGGGGTAGGCCGCTGAGAAATAAACCCTTTACAATACGATTCGTATTTCTACAGCGACTTTCAAAGTTTCAACAGAATTACATGTTTCAGTTTTCGGTAGTTTATGTCAATGATCGTCAAAATACTCCATTGTTACAACATCGAATTACAAACGGTAGAGTAGGAGAAAATTCGCTTTAAAAATGGCTACCTGGAAACATCTTAGTGCTCGTAACTGTACCACTGATGTGCACTCAGTGTATGACCTTGACCTTATGAGATGAAATTGTAAACACAATGATGAGTCACATACTATTTAATGTCATTTACATAATATAACTTTCAGTGCTAGGTTAAATTAAAAATGGTTGCTGCTGTTTATTATAATCATATAATTAAAACGAGCTGGTTTTGAATATGATAGTGTTTAGAAAGGGCCTACTAACATTGCGACTATTATACTCGTAGAAGTCTGATCAATGAAAACATACTTCGCCTACCCTACATACAATCAAATAAGAGCTAGAAAATGAATGTTTAATAATTTGCTATTTGATAATTAAATGATGGACTGGTTACCTCATTGATAACAGTAGATAATACAACAAAATAAGTATGCGAACAAATGATTACGTGTTGTCCTAAAAGCTCACATTCCAGCCTACCGGGTGTAATTATGCCAATAAACATGTCTGCCTTCGTTTTAGTACAGCACCGTGAATCATAACGCGAAAGTATATGATAATAATCGAGCATGTTCACTCACTATAATTATGTATAGACTCGTGCATATTACCTGGTAATTTATTATCTGTGTTCAGCCTAGGAATGCTAACGTAGCAAAAGTTTATTACACTTATCTATTTCTTACTACAATGAGTTGCTCCCAAGTTGCTGAAGTAAAGCTTGGAATCAAGTTGTATTTGTGTTCCCAATTCTATATTATAGCGGTGTTTGATGTCCCGGTATGGCCGTGTTACAGTAATTATAGAATGAGGCGTTCCTCAGTAGCCACTTGGAGTCAAGATTAGAGTGTCGTTGATGGACACATACATAACTGCTGTAATCCTACCCATCTATTTCAGGAAAAGTACCCCGTCCTAACACGCTTAGTGATGGTCCTCAAGCAGTTCTTACTCCAACGCGACCTGAACGAGGTGTTCACGGGCGGTATCTCGTCGTACTCGCTGATCCTGATGTGCATCAGCTTCCTGCAGCTGCACCCGCGCCCCGAGCGCCTGCGCCAGCCGCACAACCTGGGCGTGCTGCTCATCGAGTTCTTTGAGCTCTACGGACGCAAGTTCAACTATGTCAAGACCGCCATCAGAGTCAAGAACGGAGGCTCCTATGTCTCCAAGGATGATATACAGAAGGTATGTTGAGCGCGTTAGCATTGAGATATGCGAAGCTCGTAGAGTCCACATTGTAGGTAACTTACCTACCTATGTGTCCGTAGGAGATGAACGACGGTCACCGGCCGTCGCTGCTGTGCATCGAGGACCCGCTCACTGCCGGGAACGACATCGGACGCTCCAGCTACGGAGCGATACAAGTCAAACAGGTAACTCTTATACTTTACACACACCGACTTAAAGTAAACGTTGACAAGCAGGTTAGGACGAAAGTCGACTGGCCATCTTGGATCATGGATTTGGAAATGGGCTAAATTTTCAGTAGTGTCAGAAATATGTAACTTCACTGTCTGTCTCCAGTCTGTCTTATCAACCCTGATAGTGTGACTGTTCTTAAATTAACCTAGGCAGATACATTTTTCGTTTTTCCTGAATTTGTTATTATAAGTATAAAGGCGGTCCTAGAGGTCCAGAGCAGATTGGAGGAGTGGTAGCAAAGACTGGAGAATGTTGGCCTGAAATTAAGTAGAACCAAAACGGAATACTTGTTTTGTGATTTCGGCGGTCTCTCCAGTCCCAGTGCCCATAACCCTTGCCGGAACGCCCATACCGGTCTGCTCCGATTTTCGGTACCTTGGGTCGCTTATTCAGGGAAATGGCGAAGTAGACCGGGACGTAACGCACCGGAGGGCGCTTAAGAAGTAATTTATTAGTTCGTAACGTTATTTAAGTTGATAAGGGAAACTTTACGCTTGCGCTAAAGAAATAATTTATTAGTTCGTTACGTTATTTTATTTGATTCCAAAACTAGATGCCGCTTCGCAAATACCAACGGGCCCATGTCACAACATGAAACCGTTTTTCTCTAAGCACTATTTACATGTCTCCCAATCCTAATGCAGTGGGTTGTGAAGCCACCTGCCATTTAGGAAGACAGGTTTTCATTATACACTCGACTGTCGACGAATTAAAACAAATTATTTTGTTCAGTATTATATAAAGTAGACTTGTACTTGAGCTACGAATCAACCGAACGCTGCTGATCAATACCGCTTCCTGTACAGGTCTAGTTCAGAAACAATGTGTAGAGATTGTTGGCGCACATTTCTGGTAGGGGTAGGCTTCACTAAGTATCACAAACTAAATTAATTGCTACGTTGTAAGGAACACTAGGCTCTGTGTTTGGCCTATTTCTGAATCGACATTATTTAGTGAGACACGCAACCTCGACATGGGGCAGAGTAAAGAAATTGAAAGTGATGATACAATTACCAATTTGTGTACAGTGTACATGTCGTATCACCTATACATAAAGTGTGTGTTCAGTGCAGCGATCGACCTTCCCCGGTCTGTCGAACTTACTGAGCATTGCACATATTACCAGTTTTACTCCGCCACAGCTCGTCTCCTTCCTCGTCTGGGCACTCACATCTTGGTACCAAGACTACGCTAACTTCACTAACCTAACCTAGTACGTCCCAGCACTTTTACGGCCTTAAACCGGCTACCTTGACTTAGCTCGACTAGCGTCGCAGGTCCGAATCCTCTCGCGATCTCAAGCCAAGGCCAACCTAGGCCTTTGCCACATCTCCAGGATCTCTCAAAACCGTTCCGTCTCAGCGCCTCCTCCCACACTTTCACAGGATCGTTTTATGGCTGTTAGTGTGCAAATGTCTTAATTGTTTTAAAGATCCCTACGAGCGCCCATGACTCGAGCTGGATTTGTCAGCTTGAACAATATTTTTTTTTTTGCAATTAGCCGTTGCGTGTTCGTTGTTCGTAATGGTTTTGTTCGTGCAGGCGTTCGACTACGGCTACATAATCCTGCAGCAGGCGGTGGGCGCGCACAACGCGCTGTTGGCGCGCCACAGTGTGCTCGGGCGCATCGTGCGCGTCACCGACCACGTGCTGCAGTACCGGCGCTGGGTGCGCGACACCTTCGAGTCCTTCTTCTTCCCGCACCGCCGCACCGCGCCGCTCTCCTCGCGCGAGCCCTCGCCCGAGCCCTCCGACAGCGAGCCGGTCAGTACTGCACACACACACACACACACATACGTCACCGACCACGTGCTGCAGTACCGGCGCTGGGTGCGCGACACCTTCGAGTCCTTCTTCTTCCCGCACCGCCGCACCGCGCCGCTCTCCTCGCGCGAGCCCTCGCCCGAGCCCTCCGACAGCGAGCCGGTCAGTACTGCACACACACACACACACACATACGTCACCGACCACGTGCTGCAGTACCGGCGCTGGGTGCGCGACACCTTCGAGTCCTTCTTCTTCCCGCACCGCCGCACCGCGCCGCTCTCCTCGCGCGAGCCCTCGCCCGAGCCCTCCGACAGCGAGCCGGTCAGTACTGCACACACACACACACACACATACGTCACCGACCACGTGCTGCAGTACCGGCGCTGGGTGCGCGACACCTTCGAGTCCTTCTTCTTCCCGCACCGCCGCACCGCGCCGCTCTCCTCGCGCGAGCCCTCGCCCGAGCCCTCCGACAGCGAGCCGGTCAGTACTGCACACACACACACACACACATACGTCACCGACCACGTGCTGCAGTACCGGCGCTGGGTGCGCGACACCTTCGAGTCCTTCTTCTTCCCGCACCGCCGCACCGCGCCGCTCTCCTCGCGCGAGCCCTCGCCCGAGCCCTCCGACAGCGAGCCGGTCAGTACTGCACACACACACACACACACATACGTCACCGACCACGTGCTGCAGTACCGGCGCTGGGTGCGCGACACCTTCGAGTCCTTCTTCTTCCCGCACCGCCGCACCGCGCCGCTCTCCTCGCGCGAGCCCTCGCCCGAGCCCTCCGACAGCGAGCCGGTCAGTACTGCACACACACACACACACACATACGTCACCGACCACGTGCTGCAGTACCGGCGCTGGGTGCGCGACACCTTCGAGTCCTTCTTCTTCCCGCACCGCCGCACCGCGCCGCTCTCCTCGCGCGAGCCCTCGCCCGAGCCCTCCGACAGCGAGCCGGTCAGTACTGCACACACACACACACACCCACACACACACCCACACACACCATACGTCATGCAGGCTGCCCTGCTGCCATCTGAGATCATGTTTGCAGATCTGGTATTCCAAGTGTCACCGCTGTTGACAATGATCAGACATTTTATACTCATAAATATGTGTCGTCCTCAGGAATGGTCGGATAGCGGGTCTCGTGCAGCCGGCTCGCCGCCCATCGTGGGAGTGAGCGCGGCGCCGGCCACCCCGGCTGTGCCCGGCGGGCGCACGTCGCCGCCGCCGCTGTCGGCGCTGCAGTGTTCCTCGCCCACACCGCGCCGCGTGTCGGCGCACCAGTCGCTCATCATCCACCACATCACCAGCAACTCCGACTTCAACAACATCCCGTCCGGCGTCATCCAGCGCTACGCGGGCGCCGACAACAAGCGCGCGCCGCGTTCCTTCAGCTCCAAGCAGCGCCGCCTGGCGTCCCCGCCCGCCGCGCCGCGCTACCGCGGGCCCGCCGAGCGGCACAAGAAGCGCCGCGGCTCCTCGCACCCGCACGGCACGCACGGCGCGCACGGCGCGCACGGCACGCACGGCTCGCACGGCACGCACGGCACGCACGGCTCGCACGGCACGCACGGCACGCAACAGCGATGATACGCGCCACACCAGCCGCACCAGCCACACAAGCACTACACGCGCCCCAGACATTATGATCACACGCGCGCCAGAAACTACGATAACACGCGCCCCAGAAATTACGAGTACTAGAACCTGTCGGTCGAATTCCTTAATATTCTTAACTAAACATTTCTTTGAGGTATCAAAAATCATCTGCGTTCTTGGAAACTCGTTCGTAGACTTAATTGAATACAATTCCATTTCGGAAGAACTTTGACGTGATTGATGATGATTGATAGTGATGCAGGGATACTGCAGTAGTCTGACAAGTTTTCAGACTACTGCAGTATCCCTGCGTAGCGTTGACGTATGAGTTACCAATGAGTCGCAAATCTTAACACAATCTTCATTCATTTAAAACTAAATCTAGCAGTGTTAAACTCAAGTAATAATAATAAACCGTCCGCCGGCAGCGTACGGCAGCTGATCCCTAGTGTGTTATGACGTCACGGAAGTGAGCGGTGTTAGTAGTGTGCGGAACCTGTAGGTAGCTAGTGTACAACTAAGTGCGTGTGAACAGTGCGGTCGAGTGGACTTCTTTAGTATACTAATGTTTGGAGCAGCTGAGGTATCTCACTGTTACTCGGATTGACGGAATGCAGGATACTGCAAGAATATTGTGGAAATGTGAGCGAAATTAAATGTTATTGATGCTTATCAATACCCAAACCCTAGCGTTAATATGGCAGGTTCTCTGAACCTTGCAGAGCGTCGTCACTCATACCCGTGCGACGTCTGTAAAGCTCGGTGCGTCATGTTAGCGCCCGGGTGCTGTAGTACAATGTACGGTATGATAGTCAGCATACTCTTCTATGTTACGGTAAAATTAACTTATTGATTGTTTCGTCACGTGCTATGCGGCTGTATATTGCGTTGTATACAATACACACACTGATCTAGGAAAAGCTAAAAAGTAAAGTTCATCACATTAGGTACTGGTAGCCTACATGTTAGCTCGAGTTGTCGCTCAGAGGTAAACAATCAAGGCTTTGGAGGGATGTAGAGACTACCACTTATATAAAAAACTTGATAGTGTTCATTGCGATGGTGTTTCCTGCTTGGCTTGTCTTATCAAATGTATGCTTTATATTGCACCCGTCAGCTTTACAATTGAGCAGGAGTGCATTCGTGTTGAATGGCGGCAATACACTATAATGTGTGGCAAACACTACGGCCTGGCTATAAAGTATATGTTTGGTCCACCCAACACGGACAATAATGTACTTACTGAAGTAGCTGTCAGTAATGTGGTCGTCTAGAGACGTTGTGCTTCCAGAAACAAAGTAGCTAAGCAATACCTCGTGCAATAGCACATAATGCTTTACCGAAAGATGATTTACGTCGTACATACGGTAAACTTTGGTGTGACAATCAGGCTCGTATTCACACAAACGGTAATAAGGGATTCGAGGAGATGGTAAAGTGAGAAAGTATCGTAAATGGTTTGGCTTTGTAGAGTGTCGTCTCTGTCACTCATACATGTGACAAAGCGCCATACTAGTAGTTCAGTTCTAGGCCGACACAATTAACATTGCTATCCACACGCTAAGAGGAAGATACCTGTGACAGAAACAAAACTCGATGTGCTTTTTACAAAACTCGATGTGCTTTCATTTTATTGTATACCCGATACCCATGGTACGCTCCCGCAAAAAAAAAACGGTGATGAAACTTATAACTATAAATATTTTGTGTAGTGATAAAATATATAGAGACATTTAGCAAGTCTTAGAACAATACCAGTAACGTCTTATGACTCGATCGATCATATGAAGCTATCACGATATGGGTGTAAATTAAATAGGTAACTAAAACCCCAACCTCTAGTTCAGTAGTAATCTTCGCAAAATACCTACACTTGACTCTGCGCGAGTACAAACGTATCCAATTTTTCAGGTTTATATTTACCGTTATATTGCTACTGTACAAAACTACTCACTTAATAACTTTACTGTTTATAATGGAATTAAAACCACATTGAATACGTCATTTTTATTAAATTTATTGAAATAATAGAGGTTTATGGTACGAATATGAACACTTGTTTTTTTAAATTCTTAATAATTATGACGTCAGTAATGCCGTTTGACTGGTTTCGAAGTCATAACTAATATTTTTACGAAAAGGCGCGGAATGACAATGTCGGTTTCACTTGGCAAGCAACACAAAAAAAAACTAAAAGCAATAAAAAATATCCTCAAAAATGACATTAGAATTCGTACTCGTTTTATTATACGCAGAACTCTCGGCAAAATGTTTAAGTACGAATAAAGATTGTTTACATGTTACAGATGTACAAAAATGTATTACGTTAGGCTGACAATGAACTGATACAGTTGCCTGAAACTAACACCATCCTAGCATTGAAACTATTTGGACCTGTAATTATTATTTATTTGTATATTTTAGCTTTTTACACACAGCTGATTATTAAATTATTTGTTGGCTATGAAAGCGCCTTTGATAAACTTTAATGGACACTCCAATTATTAAACATCAACGGCTTACCACCATGCAAATAGAAACACAAACCATAGAGTATTTAACAATTGGAATGCCAACATGCGAATGTAATAAAAGGAACGTTAGACAAAGATACAGCTATTATGTAAATCGCCACGACTGTTAGGACCCGGAAATGCATCATACACACTCCGTTCGTTGAGTGATCCGTGGCGCCGTCACCATGGCAACGCGTACTACTCACTCGTTTGTATGCACGTTGGTGTAGGTCAGGTAGGTCAGGTAGGTCAGGCACCACACAAGTCACAGCCAAGCGACAGCGGGCAGACAGTTGCGGTCGTGTGAAATTTGTAATGTTGTAACTTGAAACGCACATTGAGTGTGCTGTTGGATTTTCAGCTTTCAGCGCTGAGCCAAAGAGCAAATCCCAGCAATTTCCCTTACTTTTTTTTACAATTTGGCGGTTGGTGTCAGGAAACAAATATGGCTTTATAGAGTAATAATCCCAAAAATAATCAATACAACCCACTAAATTCATTTAAACCCGCTGAATTAGTACCTTTTTCATGAAAAAGACATTAAATGAAATCAGCCATCAGGCATTTCAATGATCCACCGACAATATCTAAGCAACACATTCTGTTGCTTCATCTTGAAAGCGTAATAACTATTATTTCTTCGAGGCGAGACTATCCAATGTATAGTTATGTAAAACGTTGATCCTCGATTTAAGTGATAGTACCCTTCTAAATTAATTACATTAGTTGAGTAATGTATCGACGTCGATATAGCACTGTTCTCGAGTGTTACACGATAAATGAATTTGTATAAACTGTTGGAAACTACTGCCATATCGAGTAAATAAGTTGTGGTTGTTCTATAATGTGTTACTAAATTATATACATTTTAATGTTTAAACTATAGTACTGTTAACGTCGCCGTCATAGATGTAGCTAGGAGCGCGCGTATTTCATAGAGATGTATATCGAATTATCGCCAATCTTACACAAAAGTAAGCATTCACAAACTAGAACCTACCCATAAGTACTTTATCTATGAATATTCTACATAGTCATATGAAACTACACTTTCTTAGAAGTAAGTACGGAATAAGTATATTGGCGCTCGACGCCGATCAACACCGTTTTATGAGTACTTATGAACCTTGAGATTTTATACTCATTTATGTAAAGGCAGCTCGATGTGTTGATTCGTTAGTGGAACTACTTAAACCTTATTTTTAAAACAACTATTAAAGGGACCTTTGTGAGTTGACATAAATGTAGGAGACAGCAATGAAGTGCAACAGAAGCCTTATATAACATAGATTTGTTTGTTAGAGTTAAGACTGTATATGTTTGTATGATTTACTTCAGAACAGGGACATGTAGTCAAACATAGCTGATATATTATATTAGAACTACATAATATATATTTAAGTTTCTGTGATTAATAATGAATAATTTCGCGACGGTTTGATTTCGAACTGTAAAAGTCTCGAAGTGTACGTACTATAATAAACGCGAAACTGTTCATAGTTAGTGTTATTTGTGTGAATAAAGTTGCGATATACAATAATGTTAAGCTTCCCTCATAATTATAATGAACTCGTTGATCTAATAGTAAGTTGACAAGTATTCGCCACAGTTTTAATGACACTGATGAGTTTCAGTATCCGTCAGTGTAAACAATACTCGATAATAATGGTTAAATGAAACACAAAGCAATAATTGAAAATTATTTTTTTGTTACACCTAGGAGTTTGTATTGAGGCTGAACGTAGCCTAAGAGCTAGGCTACGGTCAGATTTAATTACAATCACGTAGTCACGCAATATCTTATCATTGGAGAATGTTATGTTGATTTGTATTTATTTCTTATTAATTTAGTAGCATTCTTAAGTTATTACCTGCATCCATCGCCGGCGCGCGGCCGATATCATATTGTAGCTAATTGTATACTATGTTCCTATTCCTATGTACCGCAGTTGATTGTTATGTTCTTCTGTTAAGTTTGTTGCGACTACGCGTACCTATTGTGCTTGTTTCTACGTTAACTTTCCGCTAAAATGTCTTACTACACAGTATAAGTGCAGTCCTGGGACTGTGCCACCACTTTTAGCAGTGTTGTTGTAATAATACATATTTCAGTGCGGGAAAGTGATGGAGCTACGCGTACTGTGTCTCTGTCTCTTTCTCACACTGCAGTAAGATTCGATATTGCTAAAAGTTGAGGTTGGGCCCTGGTTTAGGAATAAGTTACACTTTTTCGTCTTGCGATATAAACTGTCTAGAATAGATCACAAGACATTTTCACAACTATAGTTTCAGCCATAGTTATCCACAAGACTATCGTCCTAACAACGGAATAGTGTATGTAATAATATTAAGTAGTATAATTGAGTGCTTTACCTAGCAATAATTTGTTAACGTTAGCTTAATGGGCTGCTTAGTGCGCACGCGGACGTACGCGGTACGGCGGTACGGTACGAGCCCGCAATACGTCACTGTCAGGGCGCAGCGCCTTTTAAAGTAATTGGAAAATATGCACATTACAAACATTTGATGGATTTTGTTATAACTTTTTGATATTTCTGTGTCGTGGCCGTGACTGCGGTACACACAAAGTAATCGGAAACTTTAGATGTTTATATCAGGGACTGAAAAATGTAAAATCACTCCCAGAGGCCACAATTTGGGTCGATTAAAGAGAATGTAGGGCAAGTTCAACAAACTCGTAGAATGACTGTGCTGTTCCAGTACAATGCGCACGTGGAAGGGGTTCTAAAAATAACTGGAAGGTAGCCACGGCGGTGATTAATGAGCTCCCCCCCCCTCACCCGCACCCCTCGCCCCGCACCCCGCACCCCGGTGTCGGGCGCGGAACGATTACTCGCGAATTGTGCACCGCTGTGTCGCGAACAGATTAGGAAATATGTAGCGGCTCACAAATAACCACGCGTTGCTGTGACAGCCAGGCGCGAGGCGTAATGAGACGAGTTTATGACATTGACGAGAGAGAGTGTACGATACGGATTGACAGAACGTATTTTAATGGTTAAGAGGCCTACGGAGCATGCGAATTTCATACAAACGTAATACCAAAATAATTTGTAAATCAAATATATTCTTAAGGTAGTGTGTATTTATTTTGATTGGATAACAGAATATATAGGTTCCCAAACATATTTTGAATGTACACTGATTTAAACAAGAGTTATAAGAAAAATAAATTTTCTATAGAAATTTTATATTCCTCATATCTCGTCTTCATATCGTTGTCCTTTCAAAATATTTATTTGGGAACATATATATTCTGTAATACAATCGATATTAAATACACACTTCCTTAAGAATATGTTTGATTTTCATATTATTTTGGTATTACGTTTGTTTGAAAAACGCATATTCCGCCGGCCCCTTAAGTACTTCATGTTAGTTAAGTTAGTCAAAATCACTAGCAAAATGTTATACAAATATACACTGAAACCTGGATAACTAGGTCATTCAAGGGACCTATAAATTAGTTTCACTTAAAGAGGTATTCTACCTACCTAGTGTCTCAGATATCCAGGAATAAATTCCGCGACCTCAGCATTAGTTCCAGCTATGGAGGTTTCTCACATATCCAGGTCCCACATAACCAAGCTTCACTGTACTCACTTCGGGAAACAGTTCTAAAGAAAATTTCAAGACTTCAGTTAAATTCTTTGAAAGTGAAATAGTGTAATGTCGGTACTAGGTTCTAGTTGACTCGTTAACACGCGCATACTTTACAAAAACTTGGCTGTTCTTGTGCTTTATATGCTTAGCTTCGATAGCCGCTCTTTACATTATGCAGTATGCATTGCATTTACGAAGACTTTGCTCGCTCCCAACCAAATGATCGCACTATTGGATAATGTAAAGATTGATACCTTTCTTCCACACATACCTCCATACCTGCTGACCTTGTGCTCGCTGATAATCTCGCAATGGGTCGGACTAGACTATTTCGACACATGTCTGAGTGCTCGAGCCGCCCCACAACTGAATGTCTTGCTCACTATATGTCGTTATCACGGGCTGCTCGAGCAGGCTCAGGCATCTGTTCCACTGGATTGTGTTGCAGTGCCTTTGTGTGGGTACCTGACGCGGTACCAGGGTGTGACTTGTGGCGCGTAGCCAGCATGTGGTGTGCTGTGAGATGTCGCTCTGCCTTATAATGGCAACGTGTAAGCCACGGAGTATTCGGCAAATGTAGTGATACGCTAAAATGGTGATGTCACTTTTTCCAAGCACCTCTTGAAAGCATGACCTTATGTTCCGGTTGAGCACTCCATTGCATATTACTCCGTGTGCAGAACATTCTTCACGCCTTGAAACTCTTAAGCAGTTAGTTAAGTAGACGAACGAGTTCGGCCGCCATCCTGTATAATGTACCTTATAACGATAAAGCCAGTGTTTCGCTAAAAAAACCTAAATAAATAAAATAAAGTAAAAAATAAAAAAATGATATTACATAACGAGTGCAACTAAATTAATGTACGAAATTAGTTGTAAGGTGATCGTCGTAGCGAGTCGGGCACATTTGTTAGTCATTTAAATTGTAAGTCGGCGGCGGCGGGCGGTGGCACCGAGCTGGTCGCCGAACGTGGCAAGTGTATGATATGTGACGAATATGTTGGTTACAATACTTGCACGGCGCGAGCGCTCGCCGTGTGTCGGTGACGTCACCGGCCGCCGCCGCCCGCACGTGTGTCGGTGACGTCACCGGCCGCCACCGCCCGCACCGTGTGATCACAAGCATGCATTTATCAAATAGGTTGTCTCCTGCAGTGTGAGTCACTCGCTGCGACGCCTGTAGCATAGCGTTTTTGTATATCTGTGTATGTAAGGTACCTAGCATAATGTTAGCTTATAAACGTTGTACATAACGCCCCGCGGCGCATATACATGTACATACACACTTGTATATACCATGTAAATACACTCGAGATATATTATATATTTAATATTAATATAAATTTGATTTAAAGAACGTTTTCAAAATAAATTGATAAAAAAACACAAAAAAAATAAATAAAGACATACAGTGAGTATGAAGTGGAAAAAGCGATTTTGTCTTTTATTTTTTGGACACCGTTTCCCCATACCCGCCAAACTTCCGAAGTTCAAGAAATAGAATTTGTCATTAAAAAACATCAAGCCCTTACACAATGTGCCAAACTAATTTGGCTGAATATTTCATTAACAAAGTTCAGTAGATCCTGGAAGGAAGCTTGATTGCATTCGTCAAGGAATGTTTTACGAGTCCAACAATAGCCCAGCACTGACTTTAATTAAATAAAGCTAACAGCGCGCAAAAGACCTTTAGTGAGTCTAGGGTTACCCTAGGTTACCAATATTTTCTTCAGAAAAATTGTATTTTTCAGTGTGCAAAATGTTTTGCATTTAAAAGGTGACACCATAACAAATAATTATTGTATCATGAGGAGCAATTTGCTTAATAATAGCAAAATTTATGTGAAAACTTAAAAACTACAGTTTTCAAGTTTGAAAAGACACGGATATAAAGACGAGATAATATGAGGAATTTAAAATTCCTATAGAAAACTTATTTTTCAATTCAATTCAATTTATTTATTCCGTGAATAAACCGACGTACCGTCCGTCCGTTCCGTGTACTTTGTTGGCTGAAGTCAAAAAAGAATTACCCGAAATTTATGGTTTTTTGTGGCAATGTTATAGACACCCTTCAAAATTACTTTACAAGGACAACGTTTTGGAATCTGCAGTTGGATGCCAACAAGGTGACCCTCTCGGGCCTGTCATTTTTAGTTTGGCTATTCATCCCATAATTCAACAACTAAATTCAAAATTTAATGTATGGTATTTAGACGATGGAACGCTAGGAGGTGATGTTGACACCGTTTTGGCTGACTTGCAACTCCTCAAACATCAGTTTAAATTAGAGATGTCCCGACTAGTCGGCGACTAGTCGGTAAAGCCGACTATCCGGCCAATATTGTAGTCGTCGATTAGTCGGCGACTAATCAGCAAAGAGCGCCGACTATCCGGCTTCTTACGTTGTATGTATTTCTCAATAATATGCGGGGGAACTACATGAAATAAAAATCTTGATTATATATTATTTTTTTTTATTTTATAATCAGTCTTATACATGAAAAAATGTAAAGCAATCTTTCCTTTGGTAATCAGTTTTTAAAATTACTTGCTTGTAAAAAAAACATAATTATGACATTTATTGAACAAAATTAGTTCCTATCCAAATTAACATAAAAAAACAACATAATATCTTCTTATCTTCAATGAACATTTTTATATATTTCTTATTATTTAAATAAAAAGTAGATTTTTTAAATTAACCAATCCAGTTATATGCAAGATTGTATGTATAAGATGCACAGATACACAAGCAAAAATGAAGGAACAATGCGAAGTAAACAAAACCCACGCTCGCAGGCGGCGTATGCGATTGCGCGAGAATCAGCCGTAAACGAAGCGTTACGGAAATCCCCGAAACCGTAATCGGCTTAGCCGACTAGTCGGTCTTATTACAACCGACTAATCGGCTAGTCGGCGAAAGTCATAATCGGCACATCACTAGTTTAAATCCATTGGCCTAGACCTTAACCCATCAAAGTGTGAAATTTACCTCTCTGACGTTACCGACAGACAATCGATTATAGATAAATTTAATGCAATTATTAGGAGTTGTGTAAGCTCTACATGAACGCAGCTTAAAGGCAGCCATATTTATTTAAATGTCATTTGAAGTTGTCATCTGTCTTTTTCGCTGATTTTGACAACTACTTATCTGCTCACGGCTCTCTGCAGTCTCTGCCCTTTTATGTTTTGTGTCGTCTCAATTATTCTCCAATTTAATCTTAATTCATCATATCGAATATACAATGGACGTGTAATATCAGCTTGTATTTTGATAAATAAAAGTCTGGATATACTGTCGAAGTGTTTATTTGGTTGATCACGCCTGACACGCCATTCCATTGCCATATCACAACGTCTGCGTCAACAGGTTATGGCCCCAGTGAAAAAGAAAGGCGTGCAACGAGGGATCTACGCATAATCATCGTTGTATGTATCACCAAAACTCACTGTCGACCAGATTTATTGTCAAAGAAGAAATATGGCAACGCAACCAGCGATACACATCAATAATCAAGTGGAGAAGCTGAGTGGTATCTCGTCTTATTCGAACTGGAAGTTTTCATTGAAGATGTTACTCACTTTAGAAGGTTTGTGGGATTGCGTGATCGGCACTGATACTGACGCCGTGCGTGATAGCCGCGCCTTGGCGCGTATTTGCCTGGCACTACAACCCAACTTGTACCAAATAGTTCGATCAGCGTCAAAAGCTAAAGAAGCATGGGAGAAGCTAGCTCATACATTCGAGGACAAAGGTCTATATCGCCGTGTTCTGCTACTTAGACAGTTACATCGAGTTGACTACAGTAAGTTTAGCAGCATGACTGAATATATTGAAAATGTCACCGGATTAGTCCAGCAACTCTCTGACATTGGAAAAATTATAGATGACGGTGAGGTGGCTGAAATTCTACTTAGCGGCTTACCGCAGGAATTTGACACACTAGTCTCCGGTCTTGAAACTGCCAATTTAACTAGCTCGCTGACTTCTGAACTAGTGAGAACGAGATTGCTTCAAGAGGAACACAGAAGAAATGGAAAATGTGATAATGATGCTTCAGCTTTTCATGTAAAGAAGAACAAACTTTTCAAGTGTGATTACTGCCGAAAACCAGGACATACAGCGAAGCGATGCTTTAAGAAAAAGAGGGATGAGAAGAAGAAAGAAGAACAGCATACCTTTTATGCATCGGCTTACATCGCTCACCATAATGATGTCATCATCGACAGCGGGGCCTCGGCTCACATGATCAATGATGCTAGGTTAGTAAGAAATTTTAAAAGTTGTAATAATAACTCAATTTCTATAGCAAATGGTGGTCAATTAGAAATGTCTGGCATTGGCAATTTAGTTTTGTCTACTGACAAAAATAATATCACTTTAGAAAATGTTTTAGTTGTTCCCAATCTGTCAACGAATTTATTGTCTGTAAGTAAAATGTGTGACAATGGTTTTACAGTAGTTTTTGATAAAAATGGGTGTCATGTTTATAATGAGATAAGTTCTTTAACTGGCAACCAAATTTTAGCTGCTACAAATGTGAATGGTTTGTATAAGATACAGCAGTGCAAGCCGCATGTGTTGGGACATTCCATGCTGGTGCATCCTAGGCAGCAGCCAGAGAGTGTCAATACTGCATTGGTGTCTGCGACAGTCTGGCATAAGCGTTTAGGCCATATTGGCCAGAAAGGTATGAATAGCCTACGGGGTGGTGGTAAATGTTGTGGTGTCGTTTTTCAGGATGACGACTCGCCAAACAAGTGTGTTCCCTGCTTAACTGGAAAGATGCATACAAAGCCTTATCCGAAGCTTGTGGGAAGCCAATCTACCGTGCCACTCCAGCTTGTGCATTCCGACGTCTGTGGGCCCATTCAAGTCAGCAGTTGGGGCGGTGCCCGTTATCTTTTGACTCTGACGGATGATTGCACTAGAAAAACCTTCGGTTATTTAATGAAAACAAAATCCGAGGTGAGTTCACATATTGTTAACTTTAAAAATATGGTTGAAAAACAAACAGGTTTGCAACTTAAAATTTTAAGAACCGATAACGGTACTGAATACTGTAATAGAACGTTGACTGATTTTCTTAAAAGGGAAGGGATAATACATCAAACATCGGTGCCTTACTGTCCACAACAGAATGGAGTTGCGGAGCGCGTCAATAGGACGATTTTTGAGAAAGCTAGGGCCATGTTACATGACGCGGGTCTGTCTGAACGTTTCTGGGGAGAAGCAGTAATGACTGCTATATACCTGAAGAACAAGTCTCCTACCAGCGCGTTGTCAGATGATATCCCTGAGAGTAAGTGGACTGGACAGCCAGTCGATCTCAGTCATTTGCGCGTATTTGGCTGTGTAGCATTTTCTCATATTCCTGATGTAAAACGTCGTAAACTTGACGCTAAAGCTAAACCATATATCTTTGTTGGCTATGGTGAGACTTTTAAGGGCTACCGTCTCCTTGATCCATATAATCCTAAAAAGGTTGTGTATTCACGAAATGTAACATTTTTAGAAGATGAATTTATTGGAAGACTTCACTTTAAAACACAAAGCAAGAATAATGATTTTATCTCTCATGAATGCATTGTAAATAATAATAATTATACAAATATTGATAATGAAATTTTAAATATTGACTGTGATAATAATAATGCAAATGAAATGAATGATAAAATTATTAATAATGTCTGTGAAAATATTTGTCATAAGTCTACTACGGAATCACCTATTTCAGGATCTGAGAGTGACCTAACACCTTCAGTGTGGTCTCCCTTGTCGGACCTGGTCTACGGTACTTTGGGGGATGGAGTTGCTCGCGTCCGTAGGATTTACCACCTTCTCCTAGCCCACCCTACACGTGTCCCCCGGGTGGTGCAAAACGAGCAACAACGCCGAGCAACAGGCGGCGGACTTTGAATAACCTGTCAAGGCTACCACAAGCCTAGAGAAATTAAATCCTCTCTAAACAAGTGGCCATTGCACCTTGGGAAAGTGTCTTAGGTATATTCCCAAACCCCTTTTTATGAATATGGAAAATATGATGAATGATATGTCGGACGATCCGGCTAACACCCGGCGCTCGCAGGTACCCGGGCCTGTGGGTGTTAAATCTGTTACCGAAGACTACGCAGGAGTGGGCGACCAGGCCCCTGTGTTAGTTAATGCATCTGGCAGCAGCAGCAGTAGCAGAAGATTGGTTCAACAAGCCTTTCACCCAGGCTTATTTTTGTCACGTCCTAGAAGCTCCTCTCTAGGAAGTTCTCAAAGTCCTTTGGAGCACCTAACTAATACCAGCCAAGGAAAGGAAACCTTAATCCCAACACAGCCAGAAAAGGACTCTGGCACTCGTCCTCCTGACTGGCAAAGAGTTCCAACTACGAGATCCACAAAAAAAAGGAAACTTTCCAGTCCACCACCACCCGAAGACATCGTGATGTCGAACAGCTTCGAAGGACTACCAGTGGAAGCAAACTCCAGTGAGGAAATTAAAACAAAAGACAAGAGAAATAGCAAACCACCACCAATAATGCTATATGGGGTTGATGATGTCAATAAACTCACACAGCTTCTTGAGACAGTAGCCGAGAACAATAAATTCTCATATAAGATAATTAACAAAAACCAACTCCGTATAACATCTGAGGATATCAGTATCTACAAACAATTAATGTGTGTGATCCGAGAACATGGTTTGATAGGTCATACATTCAATCGGAAAGATGGAAAGAATTACAGACTGGTTATCAAAAACTTACACCACACAACACCGCACGAACACATCAAGCAGGCGTTTGAGAGCACTGGGAACATAGTAATGGGTGAAATCATAAATTCCAGATACGGGCCGGAAAAATTACCTACATCTACCTTCTTCATTAATCTGCAAGCAGGACCAAATAACAAAGCAGCCAAACAGGTGAAAGTAATTTATCATCAAATTGTCAGTATAGAGGACCCCAAGAAGAGAACAGCCCCAGTCCAATGCCATAGATGTCAGCAGTATGGACATTCCAAAAACTACTGCATGAGACCCTACCGCTGCCTTAAATGTGCTGAATCACATAATACTAAAGAATGCCCTAAAGCTGACCGCAGCTCTCCAGCCAAGTGTGCTTTATGTCTAGGCCCACACCCATCAAACTATAAGGGATGCGAAGTCTACAAAGAAATCCTGGCCAGAAAAACACGAAGGCAAACCTACATAGGAAACAGATCCGCACAAAACACGCAGACTGGCAACAAGATCCTGGAACCAAACACATTGCAGGCAAATAAGGACATAGTTACAACTGAAAGCAAACAATATGCAGAAGTAGCCAAGACAAAACTCCAACAAAAGACTGAAACACCATTCGATGTACCCCCACAACACACCACTGGCAAACTAGAAGAAATGTTCCTAAAACAAAGTGAAAAGCTTGACATCATATTACAACAAATGAGCACCCTCTTGAGTCTCATAACTACTCTCGTCAATAAAATCGCAAAGTGATTAACACAATCAAAATAGCCACTTGGAACATTAATGGGCTGTCTCCCAACAAAAGAGAAGTTGAGACACTAATAAACTTACATTGTCTCGATATTCTACTTATATCAGAAACTCACTTCACATCAAGTAGCCTAATCAACATAAACAACTTCAACATATATTGCACGAACCACCCTGATGGCACTGCCCATGGTGGAACCGCTGTCATAATCAGGAAATCCATCAAACACTATGAGCTTCCCCCGTTTACGACAGACTATATACAGGCAACATCAGTAGCTGTCAGTGGTAGGAATGGAGTCTTCACGGTGTCCTCCGTCTACTGTCCTCCCAAGCACAAGTTAAAGGAGGAACAGTTTACTCTCTATCTACAAACCCTTGGGCCACGCTTTATTGCAGGAGGCGACTGGAACTCAAAACATGTCCACTGGGGCTCAAGACTTAACACAACAAGGGGAAGAGAGTTAAAAAAGTGTGTGGACAAAAACAATCTTGCCACAATTGCTACAAGACAACCGACCCACTGGCCAACAGATCCCAACAAGCTACCTGACATTCTGGACTTCTTCATTACGAAAGGCTTGAGTCGACTCTTCTTTGAGATTCAATCTTGCTTGGATGGATCGTCCAACCATGTACCAGTGATATTGACAATCGGAGCAACTGTCCTAAATCGACAAAAGAGTCCAAGATTATACAACAGTAGAACGGACTGGACGGAGTACCGCAGTATCATTGAGAACTCACTTAGTCTCAAAATAGCCCTAAAAACCAATGATGAAATAGACAAAGCAGTTACAGATTTCACAAGAATAGTCCAAGACGCATGTTGGAGGTGTACATCTACGTCAACAAATGTTACACCTAGACATAACTCAGTGCCAATGGAAATTCGTCAGATGATCCTAGAAAAGCGCAGGCTGCGCCGAGTGTGGCACACCAGCCGACTTGCTTGTGACAAACGGGCACTAAATAAAGCTATGCAGAATCTGAAACGAGCCATTAAAGAGACTGAAGATGCTGCTATGGAAGCTCACCTGGAATCTTTGTCTGCAACCAGCACTACTGATTACTCACTCTGGAAAATATGCAAGAAGACAAACCAACCCATAATACCGAAACCACCTATTAGGATAGAAGGAGCAGTTTGGGCTAGAACAAATAAAGAAAAAGCAGATGCATTTGCTGAACATCTAGCAAAAGTCTTTGTGCCCAATGAACCGGAAAATGGTGTAGATGAGGTCGACATAGACAACCTACTAAAAAGTGACTTTCAGTTAGCAAGACCAGTTAAACCTGTTACACCGAGAGAAGTTGGTCGGTTAATCAGAGCATTGGATGACAAGAAGGCCCCAGGATTCGATCTCATCGACAAAAAAGTCCTCAGTGAACTGCCTAAAAAGGCAATGGTTTATCTGACTACTATTTTCAATAGTATGCTCAGGGTGGGGTACTACCCATTACTATGGAAAGTGTCGCAAATAATTATGATTCACAAGCCAGGAAAGTCACCGAATGAAGTAACGTCATATCGACCGATCAGTTTGCTGCCTGTAACCTCAAAACTTTTTGAGAAAATATTATTATCCCGGCTTCTGAGTGCAATGTCTGTGATTCCTGACCATCAATTTGGATTTAGACCTGAACATGCCACCACAGAACAAATACACAGGATTTGTCGCGTCATCAGAAATACCCTGGAAACCAAACAATACTGTTCGTCAGTCTTTCTAGACGTACAGCAAGCCTTCGACAGAGTGTGGCATAAGGGACTGTTATATAAAATCAAATTACACCTGCCACACTCCTACTACAACATTCTGGAGTCATACCTTTCAGATAGGATCTTCCAGGTGAAGGAAGAGGATAGCACTTCCGGTTTCCATGACATAAAAGCTGGAGTGCCGCAGGGCTCGGTACTTGGACCAGTCCTGTATACACTTTTCACTGCAGACTTGCCACAAACGCCTGGTGTGACAATCGCTACCTACGCAGACGATACTGCAGTCTTAGCATCTAGCGGCTGTCCCACTGAAGCGTCGAAAATCCTGCAGAAAAGTCTAGATGACATTGACCAATGGCTCTTAAAATGGAGGATAAGAGCTAACACATCCAAATCGGTACAAGTCACTTTCACCCTAAGACACCAGCAATGTCCACCTGTGAAACTAGGCAGTAGTCAACTTCCTCAAAGAGACTGCGTCAAATATCTTGGAATGCACCTGGACCAGCGATTGACATGGAGCAAGCATATCACAACAAAACGGAAAGAAATTGACATTAAATACAAAAGCATGCAATGGCTCTTAGGTAGAAATTCCAAGCTGTCTGTAGACAACAAGCTCTTGATCTATAAGTCCATATTGAAACCTATCTGGACTTACGGCATCCAGTTGTGGGGCTCAGCAAGTGATAGTAACATCAACATCATTCAAAGAACTCAGAACATCATTCTTAAACAACTAGCAAATACTCCTTGGTTTATAAAGAATACGGAAGTCCACGAACACCTCGCCATGAACACAGTCAAAACAGAAATAAAATTGTGTTCACAAAAATACAAGTCCAGATTGGAGAGACACCCCAACCAATTGGCCGCACAACTGACAATACCGGATTGTGTCAAAAGACTCAAAAGACGCAACATTCTACAGCTAGATAACCTGTAGAGTGGTGATATTTAACTGAAAGAGTTGATCCTGATGAGGAACAAACTCTAACCTGTCAGCTCCTCATACAAATCATCTGCTCATAGTTGTAAAACTGATTGCAAGATACAATATATAAAAAAAAAAAAAAAAAAAAAAAAAAATATACCTGAAGAACAAGTCTCCTACCAGCGCGTTGTCAGATGATATCCCTGAGAGTAAGTGGACTGGACAGCCAGTCGATCTCAGTCATTTGCGCGTATTTGGCTGTGTAGCATTTTCTCATATTCCTGATGTAAAACGTCGTAAACTTGACGCTAAAGCTAAACCATATATCTTTGTTGGCTATGGTGAGACTTTTAAGGGCTACCGTCTCCTTGATCCATATAATCCTAAAAAGGTTGTGTATTCACGAAATGTAACATTTTTAGAAGATGAATTTATTGGAAGACTTCACTTTAAAACACAAAGCAAGAATAATGATTTTATCTCTCATGAATGCATTGTAAATAATAATAATTATACAAATATTGATAATGAAATTTTAAATATTGACTGTGATAATAATAATGCAAATGAAATGAATGATAAAATTATTAATAATGTCTGTGAAAATATTTGTCATAAGTCTACTACGGAATCACCTATTTCAGGATCTGAGAGTGACCTAACACCTTCAGTGTGGTCTCCCTTGTCGGACCTGGTCTACGGTACTGGTGACGAAGGTGATGAGGATGATGTCTGTAAGGACACTATGTCTTCTATGCCTGCTGCCACACTTGAAGGAAATGGTAATAATGGTGATGAGGATAATGTCTGCAGGGATGCTGTGTCTTCTCTGCCTGATGCCACACTTCGAGGAGGAGAGCTTGACCATGTGCAAAGTGTTGCTTCTGGCTCGCGTCCCGTACGTACTAATAGAGGTAAAATTCCGCTTAAATATAATGATTATGACTTATCGGCGATGCTAATTGAGCAGAGTTTGGCAAATGAGCCTAATACATACGAGCAAGCTACAAAGTCTACTGACTGTGAGCAGTGGCTTCACGCCATGAAATGTGAGTATGATTCATTAATTAAGAACAATGTTTGGACATTAGTCGATCGACCAGAAAGTGAAAACATTGTAAAGTGCAAGTGGGTCTACAAAAGGAAACACGATGCCACAGGTAAACTAGATAAGTATAAAGCTAGATTGGTTGCCCGTGGATTTAGTCAACAAGAAGGTATAGACTACAATGACACTTTTTCACCTGTTGTCAGACATTCCACATTGAGAATTTTATTTTCCATTGCAACAGAAATGAATTTGCAGATGGACCATGTTGATGTTACCACAGCTTTCCTAAATAGTGATCTGGATGAGATTATATATATGGAGCAGCCAGAAGGTTTTTGTTCAGATAAAAGTAAAGTTTGTAAGCTGAATAAAAGTATATATGGTCTCAAACAGGCTAGCCGTATGTGGAATTTAAAAATAAATAATGTTTTAATTAATAATGGATATACTCAAAGTAAGTGCGAACCGTGCGTATATATAAAGAAAAATGATAAAGATTATATAATAATTGCTCTGTATGTCGATGACTGTTATATATTTCATAATGGATGTATTAGGAATGTTTTATCATTATTGAAAGAAAACTTTGAAATACGTCATCTAGGCCAATTAAAAAATTGTTTAGGCATGAATGTCACTAGATATAATAATACAATAGTGCTAGATCAGTCTAATTATATAAAATGTTTGCTAGCTAAATTTAATATGAGTGACTGCAAGCCAGTACTTACACCGTTACCTGTAAATTGTAAGTTAGAAAAGTCTAATGGGAAGGGTCTTGATGATGAGTTATACAAATACAGACAACTGTTGGGATGTTTAATGTATTTGAGTGTGTGCTCACGCCCGGACATTTCTTATGCTTGTAGTCAACTTAGTCAATACAGTGTATGTTTCGACACGAGTCATTGGCGCGCAGCAAAGCGAGTACTTCGTTATTTAGCAGGGACGATCAACTATGGTCTTCATTTTACAAAAGGTACTAATTTTAATATCAGTGCTTATGCAGATGCCGACTGGGCTAATGACTCATCAGACAGAAAGTCCTACACTGGATTTGTTATAAAATTAGGTAACTGTTTAATCAATTGGGAAGCTAGAAAACAGCGTAGTATAGCTTTATCAAGTACAGAGGCAGAGTACTTAGCAATTAGTGACGTTTGCAAGGACATTTGTTTTGTGAAGAATTTCTTGTCTGAAATTATTACCAAAACTTTTGATGTAATTGTATACAACGACAATCAAAGTGCTCAAAGATTATTACTTGTAAAAGAATATTCGCATAAGAAAACGAAGCACATTGATTTGCGTTACCATTTCGTAAAGGATTTAGTACAAAAAGGAAACATAACTGTAAGATACTTACCTACTAATGACATGCTAGCAGATGTATTGACAAAGCCACTATGTGCGCAGAAACATTGTAATTTTGTAAAATGTTTAAATGTGAGAGTTTGTGGAGCAAATGGTTAAAGTTTTGTTGTACTTATTTTATTAATGATAAATATTGTTATATTGTGATGAATCATGTAATTATTATTGAATTGAATCATATGTATAATTATGTAGAGTCGCTCTAAAGTAGGTAGAGTATGTAACTCTTAAATGTAGAGTCTTTTAAATATTGTGTAGAGTTACAGTAGTTTTTTCTTTTCTCTCATGTAGCGCTTAAGGAGGAGTATTAGGAGTTGTGTAAGCTCTACATGAACGCAGCTTAAAGGCAGCCATATTTATTTAAATGTCATTTGAAGTTGTCATCTGTCTTTTTCGCTGATTTTGACAACTACTTATCTGCTCACGGCTCTCTGCAGTCTCTGCCCTTTTATGTTTTGTGTCGTCTCAATTATTCTCCAATTTAATCTTAATTCATCATATCGAATATACAATGGACGTGTAATATCAGCTTGTATTTTGATAAATAAAAGTCTGGATATACTGTCGAAGTGTTTATTTGGTTGATCACGCCTGACACGCCATTCCATTGCCATATCACAACGTCTGCGTCAACAGCAATAGCTCCTCAAATCAAAATTTTAGAAAAAAGTTCCCTGCACCTCCTAGGTTCCCCTATTTTAGAAGAAAGTTATTCATCTTTCATCGATGACAAAATTATACATTTCAATGATATTTCGGACAGACTTTCCAAAATTAATTTACATGCGGCATTCACGATTATCAGATATTGCTGTTTTGGTCCAAATTTTATGTATTTTCTCCGTTGTTCTCCTCTTTGGAAGCAACCACAACTTTTGGATAAAATTGATCAAATTATTCGCAACACTAACATCCATTCTTAATGTGGCCCTGGACGACCGAGCGTGGCTGCAAGCCACACTACCAATTCGTTTTGGTGGTCTCGGCGTCCGCAAAATTTCTAGTATAAGCTTAGCGGCGTTCCTGTCTTCTGTCCACAGCACTGAAAAGCTAACCAGGAAAATATTAAGTCTTTCCTTGGTTGACTCGGAAGTGCCGTGCTTGACCGACGCAGAGGACGCCTGGAAAGTGACTTGCCCGGACACGGATCGGCCCGAGAACCCGTTTTCCCAGAGACAGTGGGATGAGCCGCTCTGCGGGTTGGTACGGAATAAACTTATTAATACGTCTACCAATACTGCTGAGCGTGCCCGCCTGCTGGCTGTGGGTGAGTGGGAGTCGGGTCTCTGGCTTCAGGCACTACCGTCACCTAATTTAGGCACTTTGTTAGGTGACACGACCTTCCGGCTCGCTACTTGTTTGCGTTTGGGCGCTCCTTGTGGGGCTCCACATCGCTGTCAATGCGGTGAAGCAGTCGACTGCCTCGGACACCATGGCCTTTCTTGCATTAAGAGTGCAGGTCGGATAGCGCGACACGCCAGCATTAATGATCTCATCCGTCGTGCTCTTGCCACCGCCGGGGTGCCAGCTGTGTTAGAACCAACTGGCTTGGCGCGCGTCGATGGCAAGAGACCAGATGGTATGACCATAATGCCATGGAAGTTGGGTAGGCCTTTGGTGTGGGACGCAACTTGCGTCGACACCCTTGCGCCTTCTCATCTTCCTAGCACGGTGTGCTGCGCTGGGGCGGCTGCTGCAGGTGCTGAAAACCTCAAACGGCGCAAATACAATAATTTCATTGGTAATTATGTGTTTGAGCCGTTTGGGGTCGAAACACTAGGGCCATGGGGTCCGAGTGCCCACCTAGTATTTCGGGAAATCGCCAAACGGTTGGTCGACTCTTCACGTGACCAGAGGGCGGAGTTTGTGAGGATGGATGTATGTTTGTTACTCTTTCACGCAAAAACTACTGAACGGATTTGGATGAAATTTTGCACACAGACAGTTTATAACCTAGATTAACACATAGGATACTTTTTATCCCGGTAGTAAAATCCCATTGGACAATTATCAAACTTCACGCGGGCGAAGCCGCTGGCAAAAGCTAGTAGTTTTATATATCATTGGGTTTCCCGCCATTCATTGTCATTTCCTCGCTTTGACAACTTTGGCTCCAAATGGCGATGGCTTGGCTTGGCTTGGCATGGCTGTACCGTGTACACAATGGCGTGGCATGGCTTGGCATGGCTGTACCGTGTACACAATGGCTTGGCGTTGGTCAATACAATACTGGAGCGTTACAGTCGGCCATCCTGGAACAATTGCTCCCGCAATGGAGCACACGATTTTCATTAGCTTTCTAATAGATCAACCAAGTCTTCCGTCTCCAGCTGATCATCAGAACTGCTGGCACTGTCAGATACAGGAGCTATGCTACGATAAGGTCGCAGAGAGTCTGCTGAAACAAGCCCCGTAAAGTTTTTATAACCCCTTAAACCCTTAATACTCCTGATCCTGTATCTGTCATTGCCAACAACTTTAGTTATTATATAGGGGCCTGAATACAAGTCATCTAGCTTTGTGTTGACTTTGGAAGCAGTACCTACTAGTAGGCGCTTGCCTCCATAAAACAAACTCTCCTTTCTTATAAACATGACAATTTTTACGACGCTTATCAAAATTATGTTTCATCCTAGCGCTAGCTTTGTTTATACGTGCACTGGCCTTGCCACGCTTGGCCTGGGTTGGTTCAGTTATTCGGCCTGGGATAGTTACATCACACACAGGCCTACTACTACGCGCAAACATTAAATCATAAGGTTTAAACCCGGTAGTCTCATTTAAAGTATTATTTATACCCCAAATCACATCGGGTAGACGATTAGACCAGCTATTAGCGGCCTCGCTAGGGTCAGTTGCGCGTAGGGCATTTAGTATGGTGCGATTAGTGCGCTCAACTTGCCCATTGGCACGCGGACAGGCAATTGCATTCAACGTATGTCTAAATTGCTTATCTGACGCAAATTTCTTAAAATACCTACTTGTAAATGCCTTGCCATGGTCAGTTACTACTCTATCCGGATAACCAAATAAGGAAAACATATTCTTTTGAGGATTCTAATAGTTTCTACAGAATTAACTGATCGACTACACTCTGCAATAACAAATTTTGAAAAAGCGTCAGTAATGACTAGCATATATTCATAACCTTTCTTTGTCCTACAAAACGGGCCTAAATGGTCGACATGTACCTACCATTCTAAACGGTTCATTTGGCTTAGGAATCGGATGTAACTTGCCCTCCTTTCTGCCATGATCTCCCTTTCCATAGGCGCAATTTAAACAAGAGGTTACATATTTACGAATGAACCGTGTCATTTTAGGGAACCAAAAATCACTTTTAATCAAGTCTATGCATCGTTTTAATCCCACATGCCCTATTTCGTCATGGTGCATTTGAAGAATTTTCCACCTAGCTGCCCCAGGCACTACAAGTCGATTACCACGAAGCGTCTTCCTATACAACCTATCCTCTATCAGCACGTAATTGTTTATTATATCGCGCTCAGTCGAACCGGCTTTTAATTGGTCAATAATACTTTTTAATTTATCATCTTGATATTGAACTGTATAGAACCAATCAGTGACTTCTAAACGATTAATATTTACAGCGTCGATTGGATTCCTACTTAATGCATCGACATGCTTCATTCGTTCACCAGGCCTATATTCTATACTAATATCGTATTCCTGAATTAAGAGCCACCATCTCGCAATTCGCGGTATAATATCGCGTTTAGTGAGAGTGGCTCGGACGGCGGTACAGTCGGTGACTACCTTCACGTGTTTACCTATTATGTACACACGAAATTTACGCAACGATTCCACTACTGCTAATGTTTCTAACTCGTAGCTATGGTACATAGTTTCCTCCCTAGACGTCACTCGGCTAGAATACATAACGGGGCGCAAAGTACCGTCAGACTGCTTTTGTAATAATCATAATCATAATCATAATCATCATTTATTGCATCCATGTAGTTTACAAGTTGTTACAAAGTATATATATGTTTCATACATGAACCCTGCTAGGGCACAGCAATATAAATAGTTTAAAGTGTCACAACAATAAAACAAAACGACCAAACAAAATACTAATTTTAACATGTCTAAGAGGTGTCCAACATTTGTAATTTAAATAAGTAGCTGTCATAATATAATAAATAGTAGAAGAACCATGTCATCATTTACATTCACAAATTATAAATTAAAATAAAAATAAAAAATCAAACAAAGCAAAATAGCGATAATAATAATCATTAAATAACATAACATAAGCAGGTCAAATTTGTAGGTAATGTGAGTATTGTGTATAGGTAGGTACGAATTTCAATGTCAAAATTTACTTATCGTCAAAGAATTCCTTTAGAGTGTACCTAATACGATTTTAATATAAGGTATTTTTGGAGACTGTTTTTAAATTTATTTTCGTATTCTATGTCCTTAATTGAATTTGGAAGTTTGTTATAAATTTTCACACACATGGCTAAAGGTCCTGAATGGAACATAGTTAATTTTGAGCTTGGTAAAGCTAATTCATGCTTGTTATGGCGTCTAACACTGCGATGTTGTGGGCGAAGGTCCTTAGTAAGTGGAAACAGTGACTGGTGTTTTCTTACGAATTTACTTACTTCGAAAATGTAGATACCAGTTAGTGTAAGGACTTTGTATTTAACAAAAAATGGCTTGCAGCTTTCTGTGCTATCTTTATTGGCAAGAATTCGCATACATTTCTTTTGTAGAAATCTTCATCTTGACAGATGTCAAATGCGCTGTAAAGAAATCTCCGTAGTATTTTAATATCGTAAAAATAGAAATAAGCCGTAGATTTACGAAAACGCGTTAGTAATAAGTGTTAAATAGACCAATAGTTAAGTGAAAGTGTTATCACAACGTAAATATGAATAAAACTTTAAAAAAATAAGTAACATAGTGAACATCAATTCTTCATAAACAAAAGAAGTGCGGAAACGTAGTATTCGGACAGTGCAAGCAAGTTCAAATCAAAAATAATTATCAACATAAAGTTTATTACGTACAGTGATAAAAAGTGCCAAATAATAAACAAAACTAATGAATTAAAAGTTATATTAGTGAACAATACTAAAAATGTGAGGTAGATTTAAAAAATACCATAACTGGGTCCAACGGACAGACCCTACTTTTAAAAAACCAAACACTCTGTAAGAGAGGTCTTCAATTACGCGCTAGTGATTAAATGCTCGGTGGCGAACTTAGCTAAAGTAGTACACTCCCAAGCGCTTGGTTTCTGGTTCAAACCTCAGTCGCGACAAGGAGACTTTTTGTATTAAAAATTATTGTGCAAGTCTTCATAGAAAAGTATAACATCAATATTGAGTTTAAAAAGTCACGGCACGAAGCAACAAACGTGATCTCTTAAAAACCGAAATTCATAACATAGCATCACGCTTGTACATCTTGAAGGTGTGGGCAGAAGAGATCATATTAATATTAGTTAGAGGTGACTATCACCTTAATAATGGACGATACGACAAATATAACAATGAGAAAACATCAAGTGGTTAAAAGCAAATCACTAGAGGACAATATGGACAATGTCCACTCCTTAGACTCGTCTCGGTCCTTTGACCTATTGGGTAAAAGCTTAGATTTATCGACAAACCTGTTTCCATCTAGTTTTATTGAAGAGATGAAGTCCGAAATAACAAGTTTAAAATCGAACCTACAAAGTACCCAGAATGAAATGGATAATTTGATACTGGAAAATGTGGGGTTAAAGAAACAGCACTACAAGTACGTAGGAATCGATAGGGCTCGATAAGATAAATTTGACAGTTATTCTCGATAAAATGAGTTTATACGGAGTCAACAACTCATTTTATCGAGAATGACTGTCAAATTTATCTTATCGTGTCCTATCGATTCCTACGTACTTGTACTGCTGATTAGTCAGCTTTCCCAAGAAATAACAATTCTGAAACAGATATGTAGAAGTCCCACCTCCTCTTGGAAAAAAAACATATCATCGAGCCGAAAAAATAGTGTAAAACGACGACTAACGGATGATTTCCACCAAAGTCCAATCACAGTTTGTCCTAAAAATGAAATGGGTAAAGAAACGACTATACACCTAGCACAGGCTCTTCCAGACTCAGAAACTAAAGTGCATGACCAGTCAGCGGAAATTACAAAGACTTGCAAAATATCGGGGTGCCCAACTCAACCTAAGCATATTACTGACATCTTAAAAGACAATCCTATTAACACAGAGAAAGTTGTTGGAAAGAGGATCGAATCCGATAACGATACAAATATTAGCTCAACTATCTTGAATTCGAACAGCGACAACGTGCCGAGACTGCCACGAACTACAATGAAATTTTCATCTAAGTCAAAGAAAACATCCTTAGAAGAAATTGAAACAAGCAGGATATTCTTATTTGGTGGTAAACAGTGCCTTAAAATGTCTAAAATACTAAAGCAATCGAGAGAAAGAACTCCATATAAGCAGTACCGAGTAATATCTTTCATCAAACCGTATGCGTCGACAGAAGAAATACTAAATTGCGCCAAATTGTTCGATGTAACTCCAGATGACCGAATAATTGTCTGTGTTGGACAACATGACTCAAATGTACTGAACATAATGACGGAACTATGTATATTTCTTAAGATTATTCAATGCCCAATATTTATTTTAAAAGTTTTTAATAATGTACATTTAAATGAATTTAAAATTAATGATATGCTAAAGATGATAAGTAATCAGAACAAAAATTGCAATTTTATCAATTTTGACGACAATCTACAGTTGACTATGTATGATATTTGTAAGCAGATCAATTCTACTCTGGATCAAGTAGACTACAATCTTAAATTTCTCAATTACAAAACTACTGGGAACAATGGTGTGAGGCTTAAAAATATCGACTACACGAAAAACATGCGGGCTAATCAAATAATTCAAAATTCAAATCGTCCTAAAATAACCATGGTTGATTGTACTACACAAACAGAACCTAATATGTCACAGGATAATAACGCAAGTACTGGTGCGAATACAAGCGAGTTTTTTCGTGACTAAATACTTAAGAGTTCTTCATCAAAATGTAGCAGGTATCATGAGTAAGCGTTATAATTTAGAAATACAATTATCTAACTTATCCGTACAAAATACTGAGCCTGACGTTATTTGCCTGACCGAAACATTTATTGATAAGGGTAATGAGTGTCTAATGAAAATGTCTGATTATGACTTGGCAGCTTCATATTGTAGACAAATCAAACAAAAACGTGGAGGTGTTGCTATTTTTATTAAGCGCGGCATGAACCACAAAGAATTATCATTCCTAAAAGAACACAGTACCGATAAACACTTTGAATGTTGCGGCTTGGAGTTACCTTCGCATAACATTTTAATAATAGCTTTATATAGAACGCCAAATTCTGACTTTTCTTTATTTTTGACAAAGCTCACGGCCGTACTTTTTTATGTAACCAATAAATTTAGAAAGAAAAAAATTGTTCTTCTAGGCGATATAAATGTAAACACATTAAAACCGGATAAAAAATCTAAAGATCTTGCGGACCTTGCTGCCAACTATAATTTAATTTTTCATATAACTGATCCAACGCGGCAGAACACCTGCATCGATCATATCATGAGTAATATCCCACTTGCAAAAGGCGAGCTTTTGCACTGGGATATATCTGACCACAATACAGCACAAATGTTAAGCATCCCTGTCAAACATAAGGAAATTCTTGAACAGTATTTTATTTTTAAGAGGGACTATAGTTTGGAAAACATCCTTAAATTCAAGGAATGTTTGTCGAATCTTTCTTTTTCGGAAGTTTACAGTCAGCTTGATATTAACTCAGCTTATGAATCTTTTCAGGAGTTGTTCTTATTGTTTTATAAGTTATGTTTCCCTAAAGTTAGAATCAAAATGACAAATAAATGTAAGAAAACTAACTGGATAACTAAAGGTCTAAGAATTAGCAGTAAACGTAAACGCTCTTTACGTTTTACATATTATGGTAATAAGTCAGAACGTAACAAGGTGGCATATAAAAAATATAGTAAATTACTAAGACGTTGTATCACTAGTTCAATCAAAACATCAAATGACAACATACTAAAGGATTCAAAAAATAAAAGTAAAGCTGCGTGGGCGCTTATAAAGCAAGAGTCGGAATGTGTAAATAAATTATCACTGATAACGAATTTAAACATAGATAATAAAATAGAAGACAACCCAAAAAGAATTGCGGATTCGTTTAATAACTACTGGATAGACCTTACCAACCAACAAAACGATAGTGTAAGGAATACATGCAAAAGTAACACGTGCGAGAGTCTGTTCCTGCGGCCATACGGCTACATTGACATTCAAAAAATTATACTTTCCCTAAACGCCACAGGAGCAGTCGGTTATGATGAGATCTCGACAAAAATTCTAAAGGCCTGCTCAGTAGAAATCACTCCTGTGTTGACACACTTAATTAATTTGTCATTTTCAGAAGGCCGTTTCCCAGAGTTGCTAAAGTCTGTGATTGTTAAGCCGCTTCATAAGAAAGGCGATAGCTCAAAAGCAGATAACTATAGACCTATAAGTCTGATACCAATAATTTCAAAAGTTTTCGAAAAAGCTATGCAAAACCGTCTCATGGAATTTATCGAAAAACATCAAATTCTAAAGAAAGAACAATACGGGTTTCAAAAACGTAAATCAACCACTCTTGCATGCTTCAATCTTGTGAAGAACATTATTGATGAGGTAGACATAGGAAAACGAGTGTCTGTAATCTTCTTCGATATGTCAAAGGCGTTTGATTTTGTGTCTCATAGACTATTGCTTACGAAGTTGGAACGATATGGCATTCGAGGACCGGCCCTTAGCTGGCTTGAAACTTACCTAGTGGGCAGAAAGCAATGTGTTGAAATTTTAAGTATGACTAGAAACGAAGAATTACATGGAATAAGATCCCTCCACAAATTCAACAACGCAGGGGTACCACAAGGAAGCGTTTTGGGTCCACCTTTATTCTTATTGTACATTAACGATCTTCCGGAACACACACCCAATCCATGCACATTGTTTGCGGATGACATTTCGATAATTATGACATCTCCAATTAATACAGACATAAATAAGTACAAAGTTGACATTAACAATACAATTGAATCAATAATCTCTTGGTTAACTTATAATAATTTGCATGTAAATATTAATAAAACAAAAATAGTTCAATTTAGCACATATGGTCGTAAGCGGGAAAAACTTAACATTAACTATAATGGACAACCTATATTAGAAACAGAGGAAACTATTTTTCTTGGAGTAGCACTGGACGGCTACTTCTCCTGGAAACCACACGTAGAAAAAGAGTGTAACAAATTAAATAAATTCGTTTATGTTCTCTACACTCTGCGAAAGACCTCGTCGCAGAGTACTATGTTGACTGCTTATCACGGCTGTGTTGCTTCTATATTACAATACGGCCTCATACTATGGGGTAACTCAACAGATGTTGATATAGCCTTCAGGGCACAAAAAAAATGCATCAGAGCCATTTGTGGAATTCCACCATGGGAATCCTGTAAACCACTATTCCTAAAATTAAAGCTTCTTACATTACCCAGTATGTACATTTTAGAATGCGCTAAATTTGTCCGACAGCATTTTGACTTGTTTGAAAAGGCTAAAGACCGTTGCCCTCGTAAAGTAAGAGATCCAGATAGGATAGTTCTGCCTAGAGCGCCAAGGACTTCTCTATATAAAAAGAACTCTTTCAATATGTGTGGACTAATTTATAATAAAATACCAAAGAACTTTAAAGAGCTAACGAATAATTTATTTTTTGTAAAGCTGAAATTATGGTTGCTGGAAAAACGATTTTATTCTATTAATGAATTTATAAATAATGTTAATAATTAATATATTCTAAAATTTAAATTAAGGTATTTGACTACAGATTTAATGTTTTATTAAAATAATTAAGTTAATAAAAACTGACGTATAAAGATATAAATATTGAAGAATTGTATTATATAACATTAAATGTCTGTATTGTAAAATTTGCATGTCATATATATCTGACTATGTATTAGGCTCAACTCACTTTAAGACCAATATGTACCAATACTTATTGCAAATAAATGATTATGATTATGATTATGATTATAGAATGAAAAGCCTATCTTTGTCTACACCATTTCCCCACACCACAATTCCATAACTTAGCCACGAGTATGCGTAGGCATAGTATGCTGTTAGAGCGGTCTTAAAATCGGTAGCTCTTTTAAGCTCCCCCAAGGCATAAATAAAGCTGGCTAGTTTGTTTGCCAAAGTATCTATATGGGCTTTCCAGTTTATATTGGTATCTATCGTCAAACCTAACAGTTTAAACTCATTTATGCATTGCAGCTTTATGTTGTTGTATGAGTAGTTTATGTCCAATTTGCGTTTCTGATATGGTCTATATTGCATTAGCTTTGTTTTGTCAAAATTTAATTCTAAGTTATGATCTTTTAACCATGCTATTATTTTGGAGAGCTTATCGTCTAGACTTAAGTTTAGGTTTTCTTTGTCGGTGTATGGAAAAATGATAGAAATATCGTCAGCAAACAAAATACTTTGAGCGTCAATTTCTTTAGGGAGGTCATTAATATAAATTAGAAATAATAAGCATCCCAAAACACTGCCTTGTGGTATTGACATCGTTATTTTTGCTTTATTAGATCTTACGCATGTTATTTGGCCAGTGTGCAGGTCGCTGTGTTCTATCTCTACGAATTGTTCCCTATTTTCTAGATACGAGCGGAACCACTTGTGTGCTGTACCTCTAACACCTATTGCGTATAATTTATTAAGCAAAATTTCGTATGAAACTCTGTCGTAGGCTTTGCTCATATCCAGTAAGATCCCTACTGCGTAGTTTTTATTATTGATTATATTTAAAGCTTCCTGAATAAACTTAAATATTAAACTTATATTGTCACTTACGGGATATCTTCCGTGATTATTTGTTTTTTCGAACTTAAATATTGCTAATGTCGTGGATCTGTTTTTCCTAAACCCGTTCTGGCTATCATTAAATATTTTATATCTTTCGCAATAAGAATAAAGTCGTTTTGACATCGCAGTCTCCAATATTTTTGAGAAGATCGGTAGCAATGCTATCGGCCGATAATTACTAGTGTCAGTCTGGTCTCCCTTTTTATGAATCGGTTTTACTATCGATACTTTCAGTAGGTCAGGGACTGAACCTTCATCTAAGGACTGATTTACTAGAGAAGTTAGCGGTAACGTTAATTCCGTAGCGCATGCTTTTATAAGTATAGACGGTAGCTCGTCGTGCCCATAGCTTCTCTTATTTTTTAATCTTTTTATAATAAACTTTATTTCACTAGGGTCTACAGGTCTTATGTAAATAGAGTTTTCGTTTTGGGAGGAGGTAGGGCGGCCAGTTGGACAAACGTTCCCATTTGCAGTATCCATTTTCCCTACTGATACAAAATAATCATTGAAAGCGTTGGCAATTGTAGTCGCGTTTTCTGTGACAGTATCCTGGACACGCAATTTTATGTTATTTATTAACTTTTTATTAGTCTTATTTGTACGCTCTTTAATTATTTGCCACATAGTCTTAGTTTTATTTTCAGATTTACTCATTAATTTTATGTAGTTTAGTTTTTTAGAGTGTGATACTGTTCTCTTAAGTAATTTTTCGTAACGCTTGTAGTACTTGTTCAATATGTTGTTATTAGTTGTAGCCATGAATGCTTTTAGTTGTCTTTTATGCTTGCATGCTACTTTTAATCCAGTCGTTAGCCATGATTTAGATGATCTCTTTTTAAATTTTATAGTTAATAATAAAATTCCTGCTATTCCTAATTTGCATGCATGGGTATGAATTTCTATATCTAATGTAGGATCATACAAAGCTAACACTGGTTTAGAGCATAAACACTTTTTTAACTCGTTAAAACTATCGACCTGTTTATCACTCCATAACCACGGTACGTTTTTCTTAGTCAATTCTGTTATAGGGCGAGCTATAACCGCGAAATTATATATGAATTTTCGGAAGTAACTGCAAAGGCCTATAAATTGGCGTACCTCATGCACATTTTTTGGTGTAGGAAAATGCGAAACTGCAATTAATTTTGGTTCTGCCGGTTGCACACCTTCATACGAAATTTCATGTCCTAAATAGGTCACTTTTTCTTGTAAAAAAGAACACTTTTTCATATTTAATTTTAGATTTTCCGAATCAAACTTTCGCAACACCGATTCTAAAATTTTTATACCAGAACTAAAATCGTCCGAAGGTAGTAATAAATCATCTAAGAATGCAAGAATTTCACCAGTTGAACTGTGAGTTTGTGACGTTTGAGAACAAATAGAATCAACAATTTTATTGATCATTCGCATGAAAACTGAGGGTGCATTTGCTAAACCAAACGGAACGCGCATGTACTCATAATGACCCTGAGGTGTTATAAACGCAGTTTTATGTGTGTGCGACTCGCAGCTGGTCCCCCCAGCTGGTCCCTGGTGGTGGTGACCTTGAGCCATATCGAGGCACGTAAAGTATTTTTTACCGGCTAACTTGGAAACCTGATCGTCGATGTTTGGTAACGGATATCTATCTTTTATAGTAATCGAGTTAAGGGCACGATAATCAACACATAACCGACTATCACCGTTCTTTTTTTTTACCAAGATAACTGGAGAGGCATATTCTGACTCGGATTCTTTAATAATACCGGCATCTAGTAACTCGCAAACTTTAGAATTAACTATTTGTTGTTCAGTGTGCGATAACCTATTAGGTTGACGATATATTGGCTGCTGCGTGTTAAGTTTTATTTTCATATTTAACAAATTGGTGCAACCAAGATCTTTTGTGTTAATTGCAAAGGTGTGTTTATATTGTAATAATAAATGTACTAAATTATCACGTTCATTTTCATTTAAACTGATTTCAGATATAGGTAACCCGCCTATACTATCATCAGTGATTTTAGTCGTTGTTAAAAACGAAGCATACGGGTCGGTAAGGTCACATGAATTAGAAGAATTAGTGACTAAATAATTTGATTTATTTGGCAAATTATTTTATTTTTATTTATTTTATTTTATTAATTTTAAGAAAAGTTACAGCTAATACATTCGAGTAGTAAAAGTAAATTATGTAGAAAAAAGCCAATTACAACTTTCCACTTATAAACTAATGTATAAATTTACAAAACGGTACAAGCAGCGTTATGGTTAAACAAAGAAACAAATAAAGAGAGTAAACAAAAATAAAATACATTATACAATGAAGTTACACTTCAAAGAAAAAGTTACTTAACATTTTTTTTTAATTTCTGGACACTATTTGTAAATAAGTCAAGCTCAACATCCCGGCACACCATGTTGAACATTCGACATGCCCTTAAGATATATGCATTTTGCCTGTAGTTATTTTTTACTATAGGTACATGAAGGAGATGAGGTCTCCTAAGAAACACAGACGGCACACGAAGTCCAATCTTGGCCACCAGCTCAGGGACGTCAGTAGATCCGTTCATTATACTAAATAGGAAAGCAAGATCTGCAATTTTTCTTCGCTCTTGCAAAGGAAGAATATGAAATTTCTTACACCGACTAGTATAGTTAGGAAGATAAGTATTTGAACGATATTGAATGTACCTTAAAAATCGCCTTTGTATGCCTTCGAGGCGATTAATATAAACATTGTAATTTGGATTCCAAATTTGAGAAGCATATTCGAGATGGCTACGGACAAAAGCACAGTATAGAATTTTCATGGTTTTGACATTCTTAAACTCAGAAACAACCCTAAAAATAAAACCTAAAGCCTTAGAAGCCTTGTTGACTATGTTATCAATATGCGCATCAAACAAAAGCTTCGAGTCAAAACTCACCCCAAGATCCTTGATAACGTTGACTCTGGCAATTGAGGTATTCAATAATTTGTAGTCATATATAATAGGGTTTGGTTTCCGAGTAAATGTGCATACATTATAGCATTTTGAAATGTTTAAATCTAACCTATTTCGGACGCAGTAATCATGGAACCGGTTCAGATCCTCCTGAAGCAGGTGTGCATCAGTAATGGTTGAAACATCACTCAGAATTTTCATATCATCTGCATACAATAATATTTTGGAGTTTAAGAAGCAAGAGGCGATATCATTAACAAAAATATTAAATAAAAGGAGTCCTAATAAGGATCCTTGGGGAACCCCCGACGGGATGAACATCGCTCTTGAGGTATAACCGTTGAGGACTACAGTCTGGCACCTATTCTCGACATATGACACAAACCATCTGTACAAGCTACCCCTCACACCAATCTTCAAAAGTTTGCGCATTAGAAGTGCATGATCTATTCGATCAAAACATTTACTGTAGTCTGTGTATATAACATCGACCTGAGACCTCTTAGACATATGTTCTGTAAGATAGTCACTACAGACCACGAGATTAGATGTAGTGGATCGACCTTTTAAGAATCCATGCTGGTGCTCCGAGAAACTTAATTTGAGTGAAGCAGAAAGTTGTACGTGTACGATTTTCTCCATTATCGGGCAAGAAAGATAGTGATGGCTTGGCTGAACTCACCCGCTTGGCTTGGCTTGGTTGGATCGCTGATTCGTCGCAGCTGTCTGCTCGTGCGAGGATCTGGCCGGCTTCTCACTCGATGTCTTTGGTGCCGGTGTTGATGATCTTCATGAAGCCACCTCCACCTCGAAGTAACGTGGCCGGTAACGAGTAGGAAACTCCCTGCAGTTCAGAGTGACGCGGTGCTGTGCAGACATCATCTTCCTCGTCATTGCCCAGCACTTGAACTTTGATGATAGAGACACCGGGCGGCAAGGATTCTTTGCTCGATGTCACTACGTCGAATTTCTGAATATCTTGGACTACTTGAAGTTCAGCAAAAGGTTCAGGATCCAATCTTAAGGTGACAATTCTTTTAGTCACCTCCAGCGACACACGATCAGCGTTGATAACTGGCTGACCAATCAGTAAATGAATGTCCTGCATATCTGCCTCTGTTACATGTGCATTACATCTCACGTGAATTTCATCTAGGTCAAATTCTACTTCTCCGCGGCTTGTAAGTAAACCACCAGAAAAACCCTTTAGAATCGTGCTTGTAGATTTAACTTTGAGTCCCAAAAGACCAACAATATGTGCATTTATAACATTAACTTGGCTTCCTGTATCAATGTAAGATTTCAAATAAATCCCATTTACCTTCACAACCTTTTTGTAAATATCATTGTAATTTTGAACTAGCTTAATTTCCTTGACGTTGCTCTTCGATTCGGCAGACGACTTAACATGTATAGTTGAAGAGCCAGGACAACGCGGCGTGGCAATATGACCTTGCTGACCACGCTTGAAACAAATACGTTGATCAGGTAATGAACAATTCCGCAAGATGTGGCCAGTCTTCTTGCAACGCGGACAGGGGTCGGTCTCAGGGTTCACTTTCTTGTCCGGATTCGGCAGTTGCCTAGCTTCCTTGTTCGGCTTGTCACGCATTTCGAATGTCGGAAAGCGGTAATCATCGATGGCACAGAGAAATGCCTCGTACAGTTCATCTGGGCGCTTGCATTGGAAAGCCCGTGCGTTTGGTTGTAATGAAGGCGGTAACCCTCTGATTATACACGAAACACTAGCATCGTCAGACAGGTTACAACGAAAGCACATAGCAATTTTATCCATTTGTTGAATTAACTATTTGTTGTTCAGTGTGCGATAACCTATAAGGTTGACGATATATTGGCTGCTGCGTGTTAAGTTATTCGTTTAGTCATTGTTTCGTTCGGTAACTTCTTCCTGTTCATCATTTCGTCTAACAAAGCACTGAAGTCACGATGTTTAGGAAATGCTCTTAAAAGCATGCATTTCCATTCGTTCCAGGAATAGTTATAGTCATCAAGTCTATTGTACCACTTACGTGCTTGACCACGTAGTTTATCTTGAAGGTGAAATGATTTCACTTGGTCGCTCCAGCATGTATATCTCCCAACTGATCAATTTTCTTTAACCATTCCGATACTGTGCAATCTTCTCCTTCGGGGTCAAATTCCGGGATAAGTGACGCCGCACGATGGCCCTTGAAATGGGTGAGCGGCAAGGTTTCGTCGTTGAGTTCGTGTATCGCCCTACCTACTTCATTTTCCAGCATTCTTTTGAGCAGTTTTCTAGCTGGTGGTGGCGGGAATTCTTCATCATCACTAATATGGCCTTGTTCTTCCTCAATCCAGCCAGGCGGACGGACTCTACGGCCAACAGATGTAGTAGGGTGATTACGGTTCATATCTCACTTCTGAGTGAAACGGGAGTGAAATAATACTTTCTTCTTGTATATTCACAATGGTTATTTATTTTAGAGTAATAAAAGTAATTAAGAAGGTACTCGTAGTAATAAGTTATAAAATCTTCGACAAAGTTTTTCACTTTCACAGCTCAATCTTAGTCAAAAATGTATGGTTTCCCGCCATTCATTGTCATTTCCTCGCTTTGACAACTTTGGCTCCAAATGGCGATGGCTTGGCTTGGCTTGGCATGGCTGTACCGTGTACACAATGGCGTGGCATGGCTTGGCATGGCTGTACCGTGTACACAATGGCTTGGCGTTGGTCAATACAATACTGGAGCGTTACACTTGTTTAAATCAGTGTGTCCATTCAAAATATTTATTTGGGAACCTAGATATTCTATAATCCAATCGAAATAAATACCCACTAGAATATGTTTAATTTATACATTATTCTGGTAAGTATAACGTTTGTATGAAATACGTACGCTCCGCAGGCCTTATAAGTAAATAAACTTATTCAGTTCGAAGGGGATGATGGGGTGTCATAATGTCATAGTAGGACGAACAGAAACTGGTCTCCCTCGAGAAAACGCCCGTCCAGAGCGAGTGAACTAACACCCCGACACCCCACTTCGCTATTTACTAACATTTAGATACTACGTTACAAAAGCTATCTAATATCTATTCATGTATTTGGGCTAAACGAATTATTGAAAATCGATTTTGTCAGGATCACTTTTCAAACATTACTCCAGCAAAATGTGTTTTTTTCTCAAATAACTTTAAAACTACAATTCACATAAATGTTGCTATTAGTAGGCAAATTGCTCCTTATGATACACTAAATATTTGTAATGGTGTCACCTCTCAAATGCACATTTTGCCAGTTAATGCAAACTATTTTTCAAAATAAACTACAAAAAATATAGTACTTACACCACAAAAAAGTATAGTACTTATTTGTGGAAAAAATAGTACATAGTAATACAAAGGGCTAAAATGAAATGACCCACTATAGACGAGGTAGTTTTACTACCGAACTTTAGCGAGGTAGTAAATAGGAACCGAGTTATAATGGGATTTTAGCGCCGTGTGTTAGGTACACCGTATTTTTAACTACGATAGCGAGCAAATAAAATAACCAAATTTAATATGATATTTTATTAAAAATTAAATGTACAATTTGTTTTTTCCCGGCAACATAATTTCAGTTTCCTATTTTTACTAACATTAGGTTAATACATAAATGGATTGTACCTATTTGATCTGAAATAAAATTTATATTACTATCATTTACGTTGACTTCCTTCTACACTTGATAATAGTCATACTCCAGCTAGGTCGAAAGTTCTCATCAAGGTGTATGCAATAAGCCGGGACACGATATAGCTGCTGTAAACTTTTGGGGACTTCTCGCTACTGTTTTTCATCTCCATCGTCAGATCATCGATGAAAGTCGTACTCTAGTTAGGTTAAAGGTTCTCATCAAGTTGCATGAAATGATCGTAACGGCGCTTTCAATTTACACGCTTCGAGTCGTACAACAAACGCATTGCTTTGGGGCCGCAGCGGCGCGACATGAAACGTCTAAATTGAAAGAGCCCTAAACACGATAAAGCTGTTGTAAACTCTTGCGGATCTGTTGCAAGGCCAACTGCCTTCCATCTTCATTGACATACCTTTGGTGACAATTTTGAAACCAAAATGTTTTAATCTTCCATTTCAAATTTCTAACTCTAGGTACGTCCCATGAGGCCGTGTCTTAAAAGTGCATAAGGAACCTCTAAAGCATTGAAACCTTCAAATCTTTGATTATATTATATAATCAAAGATCAAAAGCTCTGAGTATTGCTATGAACTTCGAAGCAAATCAGCGCCGTGGCCAAAATAATTGTTTACCTTTTTTTAACAAAATACGAAACACGTCTTTCATTAATTCTGTTAAAAAGGTTTATGCAAAATTTCAAGTAGATTGGACCAAGGAATCACGTCTCTTACAAACTTTGCCTCCCTTTTTTACCCCCTTAGAGGTTCAATCTTCGAAAATTCTTCTATACTGGATGCCTACATCATATAAAGAACACCCTGCTAGTTTCAGGTCTCTACGATCAGCGGTTTAGCTGTGCGTTGATCCATGAGTCACTAAAGCCAAATCGTCAATCATTAGATCGCTATTTTGTGCGTATTCAATATTCACCTCAAAAATCAAATTTCAAAGAAACTGAGAAATTATATTTATCTGTATTAGATTTGAAGTATATGTAGCAACTTTTAAAGGTTTACACTTCATTGAAATTTATTGTATAGGTTTATGAAGTTAATTAATTCTAAACACAAAACCCTCTTTTTTGCGTCTTTGGGTGGGTTTTTTTTAAAACGCTGAAACAGGTATATTTCTTTGTATTTAATAATAAGTATATAGGTACTCTGAGTTTCATGATTCTAAAACAATCTAAATTTTTTTTTTTACACAAACTTTACCCCTCCTTTTCACCCCCTCTTTCCAAAATTATCCATAATTTCTATAGCCTAAATATTATTCTGAGTTTATTTAAATAGATTAGTGAAGTTTTCATTAAAAGCCGTCCAGCAGTTTTTACGTGATGCGCGGTCAAACAAACAAACAAAAATTAAAAAAAACAAAAAAGTGAAAAATAACTTCAGAAATCGGTGACTTCTGAAGCTAAAGTTATTTTTCACTTTTTTGTTTTCTCTGAAGTCGGTTTTATTTTTTGTAAAAAAGTTTTTATTTTTAATTTTTTAGTGTTTCACATGTACTTACCCCTTCACAGCGTACCGGCGTGATTTTATTTTATGAACTGGTGTGAACAATAGACAGATATGAGATTTCAGCGATCCCAGTACATTTGCTATCATTTATTGAGGAGTTCTGTTGCCTATCTTCCGAATATTCGCCTATCATCAGATCTTTACCAAATCGAATGGGATCACTCCAAGAACGTACTCTTCCAAAAATTACCCCAAATCGCTTCTGGTGTGCCTATAAAATTTAAGGAATTCCCTCTATTTCTCCAGGATCCCATTATATGGAACTTAACACATCTAACTGTGGAAATCTGGGTGTATTATACACTTCTGCGTACTCCCTCAGAGCATACAGGCGTGATGTTACGTCACTGTGTTACATAAACAATAAACAACCAAGCGATTGCGGCAATTACTGCAGCTTTGCCGTGTATTTTTGAAGGGTTCCATTTATATCTCCGAAGATCAGCGTCAGATCTTAACCAAATTGAAATGGAACCACACGGAAAGCACCAGCTTTACAAATAAAATAAAAAAAGAATCATCAAAATCGGTTTCAGTCGAAAGTTCAGAAGCAACAAACATTGTCGAAATCTGGGAGTATTGTACACATCTAGGTACCCCTCAGAGCATACAGGCGTGATGTTACGTCATGATGTAGTATGAACATTGAACCTACAAGCGATTGCAGCAATTACTGCTGATTTGCCGTCTATTTTTGAATAGTTCCATTGTATATCTCGGAAGATCAGCATCAGATCTTCAACAAATTAAAATGGGACCAATCGAGAAGCACCAGCTTTCAAATAGAAAAGAATCATCAAAATCGATTCTCCCAGTCGAAAGTTCTGAGGTAACAAACACAAAAAAAAAACAGACGAATTGATAACCTCCTCTTTTTGGAAGTCGGTTGAAAATGGTTTTAATATTATTAAATTATTTAAGTCACCCTGGCCGATTTTTTTTAAATCTTCAATGTACAGATTTTTTGGTCTCAACGATTTTATTATATGTACAAGATGATAGTTTATTTTATTAACAATTAAATGTACAATTTGTACTGTTGTTCAATGAGATGTTTTTCCCGGCTACATAATTTCAGTTCTCTGTGAAGACGGATATATGGCTACGGTGGTGGCGGCTATGGCTGTACCACTACCTACCTAATCAGTAGTTCGTGATCTATATTGATGGATCACCTGTGATTACGATGCACACGGCACAATCGTCTCAAAGGTTTTGGGGCATTTGATCTGTTCCGGATACTATGCTTACCTACCTACCTATATAATCAGAACCCCTAAAACTATATATACAAAATCATGTATTTCAATCCACAATCAGTAAGTTATAAAATTCTACGAAGTTCAAAACAATGGCTTCGATTGAACGTGGGCCTCCGCTCGTATTTACCTTCGCCCGACTGTTGGACGAGCTATCCGGAATCACAATATAGCCCTGAATTAATTGGGAGCGCGCGTGCTTCTGACGACCGACGCGTTAAAAGTTGTAGCTACATGTGCGTGTGAGTGACAGCGTGACAGGGGTGTAGGTAGGGAGGTACGTACCCGCGGACAACTCTCCTGAAAGCTTCCGATCACGGCACTGAACTGAACTGAACTGCGTCTTTTTGTCCTTTTTCGTAGTCGCTAGGCTGAAAACCTCTACCTTCCCTACTTGTTAGTTCGTCCATTATCATGCAAGGTTGCTGGGTTCTGCACTCCTAACTGGAAACAATGTAACTTAGTAATTTAAGGGGAACTAATGTTTTGAGCTGTTATTTAAATATTCGAGATGTTATGATCAGTTGAAAAATATATTGAGCAGAATTTAATGGCGGTTGATTAATTATTGCGACAGCAAAACATGGGCAGTAATACAAAATCAATTAGTCAGTTATTTTTAACCGACTTCTAAAAAAGGAGGAGGTTCTCAATTTTTTTTTTATGTTTGTTCGCGCATAACTTCGTCATTTGCCAATCGATTTGAACAAAAAAATTTTTTTTATGGACAGAGTATACTTTCCAAATGGTCCCACAGCCACCAAGTCGGGATCTGAAGATGGAATCTTGGTGAAATCGAGGGAACTCTTCAAATTTTATAGGATAACGTACAGCGATTTTGATATTTTCTACAACAAGTGAAGCATTTGCGTTTGATAAGAACCATTCTACTATCAGATCTGATGATGAAGCCAAGAGTCACGGAACTCCATAATGAGACATTGCATCCTAGTTGTGTTTGGGCTTGTTGTAATTGTAACGGTTTGCACTTTCCATGTGTGCCAAGCACATGTGAACCACTAAAAAGTGAAAAATAAAAACTTTTTGCAAAAAATAAAACAGACTAAAAAAAAAAAAAAATGACTAAGTCGGTTACAAAAAAATTAAATCAATGAAACAAAGGTCACCGACGACTTCAGAAGCTAAAGTTATTTATATTTTTTTTAATCGGTTTTTATTTTTTAACATACTTACAATGTCAATTCTAAAAATAATTGAGCAGTCCATTAACTGAATGAGCGGTAAGTCAAGTGAACATACGGAAGTATCTCTGCCCCCATAATCGGGACATGGGGAACCCCCCGTTAGGTTAGTTAGGTTCCTGCACCCGGAAATAGGAAGGCTCCGTCGACAACGCCTTATTATAGAATAAGTTTATTTTCGCTGCTACAAAGCAAATTCTATGTCATTGAGATTTCTTACCGACAAATGCCGATTTATTACTGCCCACACGTAACCGCTCGTTCAATATTTTTTACCGCCCATTTGATCTCCCATGTATAGATTCCATCTCGTAAGTAGTATTATATAATTTCATAGCACATTTGTGTGAGTTCAATGTACTGTAAAGCCACCATTTACATTTAGTTATCTTATGAATATGCCTTGGTGGCTGAGATAATGTCATGCTCACTCAAATGTCTCGCTGATGGTGGCGTGTGTGTCGGGTCAGCTCCCTTCAATATGGTCGAGTTGAAAGGCGCCGATACATGGTCATCTCTTAGCTGCCACGGTTAATTTTGATTTCTTTTTTTATATTGTTGATTTAATATTTTCTCTGGACGTTCTTAATGTGCACGTTTTTCTCTATCGTTCTCACATATATAATCACACATGAATTATGTAATCAAGATTTTGTAACAATAGATTGATTTAAATGAGTGTCCATGGAGTTTCTTGCCCGTTCTCAGCGTGAAATTTTAATGGTTGTTTTCCCGCGGCAGGACGATTACCCATCAGTAGCACTATCGAAACGCAAAGTAATACTTAAAAAAAAGTTTTTCTTTTTCAAATTATTATTCTAACTTATTGGGTTTTTGTTTTATTAAGTTAGGACTTAGGAGAAGTACAACGACCGCGCGGCTGTTCTGGACACCAACGCGCCCGGCCTGCGTTCCGCGTAGATATTACTGTTGTCAAGTCGCTTTCGAGTATTGTTTATCACAATTGTTAATCTGCCATTTATTGAGTCTAATTTTTTTTAATATAAAGGGTGTAAAACACCTCTTCACGAAGCCGAAAGGCACTTGTTCTCTCCATCATTGCGATCATTTTTTTGTTCTACACCATACCTGGGAACCTTCTAGTTACGGATATATGGGGGGTCAAAGTTACAACTTTTTGACTAGTTTTTTTTTTTTTAAACACAAGTTTTTTTTAAAGATTTAAACTTTTAACACCTCCACGACCCCCGGACTATTCAACTCATCTATTAGCACAATGTTTTAAGTGCGTTACATAGAGTTCTACCGCAAAACATGATTAATAAACTCAAAAAAAAGTTGTTTCTCAGCAATATTTTTAGCGTAAAGTTACTTAGTTTGATGTACAGAAGGCTTTGTGATGAGGTGGTTTACACCCTGTATTAATCGATTGTATTAGAAAGAAGAAAGAAAGAAAGAAAGAAAGAAAGAAAGAAAAATATTTATTTGACGTCAGTTAATGAAGCACACACAATACTAAATAAAAAAGATACAAAACAATAAGTTGGACTTAGTAGTAATGTGCTGGGTGCCTCACGGCTGCGCCAAAAAGGTCCATTTCAGCATTCATGCCAGACAGGTGATGAAGCTGTCTGACGCTGGTCTTCCAATGAACCTTGAGAGGGTACGTTACAGAATAAACGGTTTCAAACAATATATAAACAAATAAACAAATGGTTAATAAGAATAAATAGATAACGAGTAAATTCATTGAACGTGTAATTACGAGTACGAAAATAGAGAAAATATATGTATATATATATAAAAAATAAGTATTTTATTGTGTTGGAAAGTATAAATCGGTGTTTGTGTAGGCTAAACAAAACATAGAATAAAATAAAATAAAATAAACCCAGCTACAACCTTTATGGACAACAACAATAAATAGGACACGGCGTGTTTTCGTCTCGCTCCCACCCCACCCTTGCACCTCTGCCCGCGCCGCCGCAGCCTGCGCGCGCGCCACCCACCGATCATGCGACCACATTTCTCCTGTGCACCTGTTAGCGTGTTGACGTAGGTACTTTGCGTCAAAAAGTCGGAGCGGTGGCACGGTGGCGGCGCCGCCGCGCCGCACGAGTCCCTGTGATCACGTGACGCGTCTCGCGTGATTAGTGATCTACCTATTTGTATTTGGTCGACGCTTAATAACCAGTACTTAACGCGTTTTCTTGGGAATCATAATAGCCAAAGAATACATAATATTGGCATTGGAAATACCGTCTCGAGTCGCTCGGATAGATATGCCCTGCCGATGGATTATGAACCTTATGTGAGTATTGGTTTATACCTAGTGTATTAAAATTTGCTGTTTTTACTTTTTTCTTGGACAGGGACTGTTACAAAAAATAAATAATTTTAAACGTTTTATTTTGTTTTTAGGAATCCTATAGAAGAATGGCAGATCATTCCAACAGCGAGTGGCGGCATTCTGAAGCATCCCCTGAAGGCTGTGGTCTTACTTCGAGACATTGAGATGTCGTGGAACAAGCAGAGCAGCTGTGGTGTGTCGGGTTCAGTACATGAAAGAAGTGTACCATGAAAATTGAACGTTGTCGCAACAGTTCGCGAGTATGTACACTCGAGAGCAATGAATCCGGGTCACTTAAAGAATCCTAAAAATCTCGGAAACTAAAAATGCTAGGTTAATGCAATAAATTGTATTTAATAGACAATGTAATACTCCTTAAATGAAGGTATTAAAACTTCTTAGTTATTGTAAAGTTATATCATAAAAAATCAAATTTGAAAAAGGGCCACTTTCGAAGATGGAACTACGAAATTACAGCATTTGGTTTTGCTTTTGTTTGTAATCTGTCATATATGTGGGTACATAAACCATGTTGATAGTGCTCTATATTCATTATTCAAGCTGAAATTATGTCGCTTACGCCTGAAGAATGCACCAGAATACTTACAATGCTGGAAACCGGCCGGAGTCAGCGCGATACAGCCAGGACTGTCGGTGTGTCGCTGTCAACAGTACAAAGAGTTCTCCGACGTTACGAAGAAACTGGTTCTAACCTACGCAGACCAGGAACGGGCAGAACCAGGTGTACCACAGCACGAGAAGACCGATACTTGGTGAACACCATGCTTCGAAATCGCTTTCTCACAGGAACTGAACTCACAAATCAGTTTCGACGCCTCGGAGGAAGTAACCCAAGTGCATGGACAGTAAGACGTCGGCTTGCTGAATCTAACTTAAAACCCCTTAGACCTGCAAACGGCCCTAAACTGGAGCGTGGGCATCGTATTTCAAGACTAAGATATGCCCAGAGCCACGTAAATTGGAGTATTGAAGATTGGTCAAAAGTTATGTTCTCCGACGAATCAAAATTTATGCTCTACAAGCACGATGGAAGACACAGAGTGTATCGAAGACCAGGGGAAAGATTCAAGCAAGCATGCATCGAAGAAAAAGTAGCCTACGGTGGTGGGTCTGTACTTGTGTGGGCCGGAATTTCTTCTGAAAGTCGCACAGAGCTGGTGATCATAGAAAACGGCTCTTTAACTAGCGTAAGATATGTGGAAGAAATCCTCAATGATCACGTTGGTCCATTTATGGTCAATTTAGGTGAGGATGCTATATTTATGCATGACAATGCCCGACCTCATACAGGTAGGATTGTGAATGACTACCTTCAAGAGATGAACATTACTCGTATGGAGTGGCCAGCGCGCAGCCCGGATATCAACCCGATCGAGCATGCTTGGGACGAGCTAGGCAGATGCGTAAAACAACGAAACCCTCCCCCAATCACGCTTCGTGAGCTCAAAATTGCTCTCACAGAGGAATGGGAGAATATTCCCCAAAATCGTATAAGGAACTTGGTGTACAGCATGCCAAACCGCGTAAACGCAGTAATGGAAGCACGAGGAGGCAATACGAAGTATTAAAATTCAAGAAAATCGTAATAAAGTTCAAAAATTTCATGTTTCCTATTTTTGTTTTAAGGAGAGATCAGCAGTTTTTTTCTTTATGTAATTTTGTGTTAATAAAATGTATTGTGACTCATATTTTTCTTACTTTCATTTAAGGAGTATTACATAGTCTATTAAATACAATTTATTGCATTAACCTATCATTTTTAGTTTCCGAGATTTTTAACATTCTTTAAGTGACCCGGATTCATTGCTCTCGAGTGTATATGTAAGTACCTACGTAGGTACACGCAAGCGCTGCAAATTGTTAAGCGTCTATATAATTGAAATATTCATTGCTACCATATCCAATTTCTGTTGTGCTGCTATCAAATACTGCCGCAATCGTGTTCGGAATGTGTGTATAGTGCCCAGTACCCGTAATGGTGGGGGAATATTATTCCACACTTTAGATGCCGCGTATCGGAAACTACCTCTAAAGGCTGCTGTCCTATGAGACTGTGTCGATAATTGCTGCGCACATAGCCTAGGTGCGCACTCTCGTCTACTAGCCATCCAACTCAATTTGTCGCACAAATACTTCGGCTTCGTGGTCCTAATAACACCAAATAGAAGACACGCTAAGTGCAACTTACGCCTCGACTTCATTTTAAGCATACAGTGTTTGTTCAGATAAGGTATTGTATTACCGATACAAACTCATTTCGCTTCGGGAAAACAACCACTAAAATTTCAGCGTGTATATTCACTGATATCCATTTCATTATTTTTATTACTCATTTTTTACTGCTTAGTTATAACTGCTGAACTAGTTATTAAACGTGCCATTTATAATTTACAACTTACCAAAACCGCTATTTAATTTAAGTAATGTTAAAAGTTTTTTTTTTTTTAAAGTAATGTTAAAAGTAGGTACCAGTACTACCAGTAACAAGCAAAAGTCAGGTGTAAATTGGTCCAGCCGTTTCAGAGATGACCCGGAACAAACAGACAGCCAGAATAAGTAAGTCAAATAAAATCTTGTATTCTATGCTACTACCTACTACTTAATAAACTTAGGGCCAGTTTTACCGGTTCCGGATAAAGTGTCGGTTAGTTATCTGATAGTTAATCGAGAACGTTAACAGTTGATTGTTTTAATTGTAGGTATTTTTTTAATGTAAGTCTGTTTATTTTTTTTTTATTTGTAAGTGAGTTCTTGGTAGTAACATCGCATTGGCGTTATAGCTTTTAAGGTGTTATTTACATAATTTTAAATAAATAAATAAATCTACCACTTAAAGGCTGGTTATAACTAATACTTTATCTACCAGATATCGCTATCCGACACCTGTGAAACTAAAAGTGTTAGTTTATCTGGCAGATAAGTTCCTAATAGGCTAACCGACACTTTATCCGCAACCGGTGAAACTGGCCCTTGCCCCTTAGACTTATACGAAGTCACGAATAAACTTCCATTGTTAGTGACGTCAGATTTAGCAAAGTTTTCCTTGTATTCACTATGGCCTGTGCTGCCATCAAAGCCCCACTTCCGTATTAAAAAACATGACCCATTGATTCTTGAACCGAATGATCTAGCAAGCTTTGCAACTCTACCTCCGCTGTCGATTCGGTAACTCTGACAGTTTTAGGATACAATTTTTTTTGCTGTTAATATTATTTGAAATGTACGAAGGTAGAATTGGATTGCTCTGAGAATGTATGAAGTCGCAGATTAACGTGCTTCATAAGTTTAGCTTCTGTTATGAGGGATAGCACATCGTCAGGGTTTATTTAATGAACACCGGGGTTTGATGTTTCCATGGAATTGCTGATTGCTGACTCCAACTGAGATACCGTTGCAAGCCTTCTTCGTTGTGACCGCTTACTGTAAGTCGGTAAGTCCTGTAACGGTCACCCAACAGCAGCTGCAGTCCCCGATGATGATAGTTGGTCGGGAATTTCGTGCGAAGTGTTTTCTACGAAACTTGTATTTTCGGTAGATTGACACTTTCTTTCTTAGTAATTTAAGACACTCCGATGTTTACTAAGGACTATGCTTTTCATCCGAGTACTAAATTTCCATATAAAGACAAGTCGCTCGCAGATATACTTCAGAACGTTCTTCAAATTGCTATAATATCTACGTTATCTGCATCCGGCATCATGCCCATTACTTGCTGTATTACTTGCTCATCTTTCTTTGTTTGAAGTACTTGTGGATAGCCACAGTTCTAATATAAAACCTCTTGAAAAGGTTCGGATGTACTGAACATCTGGAAAAAATAAAAATAAAATAAATAAACGTATTCAATACTTTCGTAGCTGTCGCCTACGAAAGCGTAGCAGGCTTATCCAATCTGCATATTTCAGCAGACAATGACTTAAAGACGTAATTTTAGACACATGTGACTTTAAATCAAGAAAAAAAATATCGTAACGTCTCACTCCGCACATAGTTAAAAGTCTAAGTAAAGAATAAATCCCCAGATTTTTTAATTTTTAGTCGTCGCGTGGAGCCATTATTATTCAGAAAAAAATCAAAACAAGCACAAAAAATATAACTACATAGCTGATCCTTGGAACTCCACAAAAAAAAAATATCATTTCTATTACGAAATTCGGAGAACACAGTATCTAATTCCCGGTCACATGTTGATTCACTGATGAGGGTGCACGTGCAACGAGACTTGTGTTGTCTTTCGACTATCATTAGAGAATGAATGTGATAGCTATCAGGGATCTATCTACACACAGTTATCGGCCAATGACATGACAGCATTAGACATTTCAAAATACAACATGAGTTTTTTGAATTTTGACCTCTAGTTCCTTTTAATTATTAAAATTAAAGTTTCGTAGTCGGGATGAATATTTACGCACGCCCGGCTAGACCTGCCACAACACATAGGGTGTATTTCGTAGTATTCCGAAACAAACAAATAAAATAGAGTTATATCTGCGGTTGCAACGGAAAATATCCCACATCTCTTCGATTTATTTAGTTCATCTCACTTTTACTATATTCCGTCTAACTCGATTCCTGGCTATTATTACTAAATTCAAATGGAGCCTTTCTCATTTCTAAGAAAAGGTCCGACAAATTCTTGTTATCTAACTCAGGGTCCACGCTTGAAATTACTATCTAATTCTCTTTAAGCAGGAAATAATGTATTTGTACTCTAAATATTAAAATTGAACCCTTATAAATATTAAAAAGGGTTTCTTTGAAAGAACAATAAAATGACAAGTGCACAAGAGGCGAATGAAAAAAAAAAAAAAAAAAAAAAAAAAATGAAATTTATTCAAATCAGTTAACGGATAAAACATTAATACAATTTCTCATTCGTCGGAATCGGTTCAAACAAAAGTTATTGAAGCACTACGCGTTCGTAGTTATCACGGACGCACGCTCGTAGCTCGTAGCCCGTCGTAGCACTCGTTTGGTCTACGCCGTAGCGCGTAGAGGGTAGTGGGTGGAAAGCTTTCGTGTTGTTTATTTCATTTGCAAGTTAGTGATCTGATTCAGATTGAGTGAGATGATTTTTACCTAGTTAGTACCTCCATAGAGGATTCAGTTACTTTACAAAAAAATATATAAATTGAGTAAAAATAAATAAATAAATAAATATCGCTGGACATTAACACACAGCGCCACCTAGCCACACTAAGCAAAGCTTGTGTCGTGGACACTAGATAGTTGATATACTATATAAATACTTTTTTGTTTGTAAATACATACTTGTTATACATATAAACATCCATGACTCGGAAACAAATGTCCATGCTCATCACACAAACATTTGCTCCTACCGGGATTCGAACCCAGGACCCTAAGAACGTAAGGCAGCGTCACTACCACTACGCCAATCGAGTCGTCAAAATCAGTTACTATAATGTAAATTATTGTATTTTACGGGGTTATTGGAATTACGATTAAAAGCACAATTTATTCTTGTTTTTCTGCGACGACAACTGGCGAACGATTTATATTTGGTCGTGTTTTCTTAATAAAAGCTTACACTAGTAACTAAGACGGACCTCGAGCCACGTCGGTACATTTCCTCTCAAGTTGACTACAGAACGGTTCACAATCAGCTATCAGCACATTACACACACTATAGTTGCTGACAGTTCAAATATAATACCGCAATAGAACGCAATACCGTTCACTGACTCACCTACATTTACTTAATGTTCTTAACTATGAAATTAAAAAATAAGCTTATTCAAGTCTTGAATCATGATCTACAACCTTTTTTCTCATGAGATACGTTCCGTGGTTCATTTGTTTTGGTTCGTACGAAGAGATATTATGGAAAAGGCAATGACCGCTAGTGCGACGTTAACCGGCAGCAAGTATAGAATTCATCTGAATGTGATTTATGTTCGCTCGAGCTACGAGCAGAGCAGATACTTATCTCACCTTCAGTACCGACAGCTCAGCGGATGCTGCAGGTATGGAGACGGATGAATGTGGGGTATCACTGGAGAAATAAAACACTAAATAGTATAGCCAAGATGGTGAAATCTTTTTAAAGTCGCATTATTTGAAGGAGGATTTATTACGTGACAGCGGGTACGAGTCCAAAGTAAGAAGTTTGTGGCTAAATGATAACAGCCGCTCGGATCGATCTTTAGGTTAAGGCATGCTTGCTGTGATCTGTGGATGGGTTCCTTACATACCGAGTTTCCTACGTGCTTCGGAAAGCAAGTTAAGCTGTTGGTCCCGGCTATCATGTATCCGTCTTTGGTAGTCGTTACAGGTAGTCAGTGGCCTGAAAAGTCTGAAAACCAGTCTTAACAAGCGGTATCGTATTACCCAGTGTTAACTCATTTGTGGAGGTCAGATAGGCAATCGTTCAATGTAAAATACTGGTATTTAGCTGCATCCGGTTAGACTGGAAGCTGACCCCAACATAGTTGGGAAAAGGCAGGCAGATCATGAGCGATTCGAACCGCAGTTGAGCAAAAATTTTACTCTAGACTCGAGTCTAGAGTAAGATTTTTGTTCAACTGCGGTGGAACTCAAAAAGGTGTTGGGTATTTAAAACACAAATTGACAGATGTGCCTACCGCATCTGTCAATTTGTTAATGCAAAGTAGGATTATTAAGATATCTTTTGTTTTCTTATTGTTGTAAACCAGTCTATTGCAACATCTAGTGCTTTGTCTATCGCATACAATAAAGTGAAAAGTACAACAGTAATGTATCTAGAGACTACAAAGAAGAAAATAAACTATGTAACATAACATCGCGCGTGTTCTCGAAGGGTGCAGTTACAGTTAGTACCTACAGAAAAACATCCTCATCAAGTAAGTACTTCGTCAATAAACTACTCGACACCACATTAACGCACCACACTATCTCATCAGCTAAGTCTTGTTAACAATATTGTTAAAAGGAATAAACAAACAAATTCCTACAATAAGTAAGCTCTTTAAGAAACCTCTTGTGCGGTGGGTCAATGGTTCAACGACCCCGTATCACTGCCGGAGTGCCGGCCCCGGAGCGCACTCATCGAGTCAGCCGGCGCGCGGCGGCGTCCATCTGCATGCCGTAATCAAATGAGGCGTATTCATTCCACTGATCGCACTCTAATACTGTTCTATTTGTTCTGGGATTGGCCCGACAATCTATCAAACAGCCTTACCAAGCGGTATCATTACCGTCAGTAGCTACTAACTGTGGCTGCAAGCGTGACTGTTAAGCATGAGGTCCTGTTCAATCCCGGGTCGCGAGTGCAATTAAGTTTTGCATTAGGAATATCATAATTAAGTGGCAGTCACGGAGTCAGGATTTGTGTCCGGTGGATGGCAATAGGGTCGCCCCCTATTACATGAGACTTACACATCTGCCTTACCCTTCGATCATTACAAGGCGTGATGTTCTGCTATGTATATACAAAAATGTATCATGTGGATAACATACCTATCATCATCGTAGGACGCCCATAAAACTTCATTTACGGATGTCATCATTTTCCATGTATGTGTCTATCTGTTCCGCTACCCTTTTATTAGTGTGACCTAACTGTTGTCAAACCGTCATGCCACCGTCAAATGATTTATACAAACCCATTGTTAGCCGCGGACAAGCATTAGATTCAAAACCCATGAGTGTATCTGCATGACATTGCCATTTGGTAATGGCAATCTCACACTAACAGTCACTCAGATTTGTTCTACGAACAGTTGATCGAACCACACTGTAACTGTGAGATTAATTGGAACGACAACAAGTTTAGTGATAACTGAACAGTCGTACAAACTAAGGACTTTTGCACTATGCGTAGTACTAGCGTATCTTATACCTCTCGGAGTAACTTATCCGTCACCCGAAACAGGGGTTATGAACAAATCGCGTGCGATATAATGACTCAACTTATCTGAGCGATGAGTCAAGCGCGATCTCCCACAATAACGCACACTGAAAGCGGACAGCGTGAAAAAAGTGAACGAGATACAAGGGACACTCAACGTTACCACACTACAATACTTTACATCCCCCACTGCCAAAGAACCTTATTTTAACGTCCGACAGTCGAAAATTGATTGAAATACGGTGTTCAGCGAGCGTCGACATTAGAGGGTAGTCGAACACGCATGCGCGATACGGCGTAAACACTGCCGTGTCGTCAGTCGTACGGCAGCCGCCGGCGCGCACGGTCGTAGCGCGCGTTTATAAATAGTGGGAGACGAGTCGCGTGTGTTGTGGTGAATTTTTACAATCACATTTAATCAAACGTTTGTGCACAAATAAGGAAAGAACTTTAGAGTGATTCGTACGGTAAGTAGCACTTGAATGTTTTAATAAAAACGTTGAATAGGCGCTGCGACAGTTGTGAGGATGTGACCCGGTTTTGGAAATAAAAATAAATTTCCATTTTTCTCGTGTGACCACGTGCAAAGCGAGGGTGCCGGCGAGGCTGGACCCTTTTCCACTGGTGTGATGATTCAAGGGGTGGTACTCGTCCATGGTTATTTGCATGAGATTTACGTAACAAAAGTCTTCATTTGCATGGTGTTGTCATGCGTACCAGCGGCACCATGGCTACAGCTTATTTTCGCAACTTTACCAAAGGCTGTAATAAAACTCATTTCGATTTCGTTATTGTTCTTGGGTCTGAGGTTGCTGTTCTAGCAGCGTGGTTACAGCTGGACGACTGTTGCAGCCGGTAATATTAAGATTATTTGATGGAATGCTTTGTCTGGCGCCTGCCTGTAGCAAGAACAAACTAAGTCGTTAAGAATTAATATAGACCTACCCACAGTATGTACTCAAGTTGTTACAATATTCTGAGCTTTGTTTGTAGAACTAACTCCGTTGGGCCGTCCGGATTGGAAATTCGAAATTATACTGGAAAGTAAACTTCAAAACTATAAGTGGGTAGGTTAATAATTAAATGTTTTGTTTCTACGGAATAGTACATTTATAAATTACTTTATTGAATTATTTAATCCCCTCACTTTAATAATAACTGTACAAAGCCTTTTCTATAAATACCAACATCCTGGTCCAAATATTGGAGCATTGACCATTGACTCTGCACTGTGACCATCATTTGACATTGATGACATTGACCACAGAGTATATAATCACTACGTTTAACATTGACAGGCAAGAATTATTTATGGCCATCACGTTGTTTGCAGAGTATTGCAAAAATAGAACGTGTTGTATTACAATTGAAGTACAGTGACGAGTCAATACACTACAGATATTACAATATTACGTGTGTTTTTCATTACACAACAGCTGTTCCACTCGTATCTTCGGGATAGTTGAAACTACTTCGATGACCCTGTACCGTCCCACATGAAATCTTAATCTCCTCGTGCGAAATTGAGCCACATCCTCATATTAAGTTTCACTTTTATAACATTTTGTGAGAAGTTGGAGGAGTACAAAACAGTTTACGTAAACTCAATTATCGGAAAGCCTCCTGTAATTTCCTCATCTAAAATCTTCATGATTTGGCTTCAATAGCTGTATACAAACGGACTCGGTACCAAATAACATACAATTTTCAAAGGTAAGCTTCAGACTAACTCCAGCAACTTCTATAAGCGATGGAATACCAATACTGTAAATCAGATCACTTTATAAAAGAGAACTTACAAGAGATGAGCAGATTTCTTTGTAAAACAATTACGTTATTAAACAATCATTGTTTGCGTACCCATGTATTAGCAGTTAGCGCTGAGTGAGCCACCTGAAGAGGGCTCAAAAAAAGTCAAAAAAAGACTATTTAATAGAAATAACATCCAAAAATTCAAATCTAAACTTAAGACAATAAACTGGGACGATATTATACAGCTGAATAATGATGTCGATGAGAACTATCAGTCATTCCATAAAACGCTGATAGATATTCTAGACGAATGTATCCCAATACGTAAACTTAAACTAAAAACAAAACGGAAAAATCACTGGCTAACAGTGGGTATAAAAAAATCTTGTAAACACAAAAGACAACTTAAAATTATTTCGTCAAAAATCAATAATCCAATACTTACGAAACACTATAAAAAATATGAAAAAATCCTGAAAAAATCTGTAACAGCGGCAAAAAAACTACATTATATAAATAAAATGAATAAATCATCTAATAAAGTTAAAACCATGTGGAATATTGTAAAAGAACGGACAAATAAGCAAACTAAAAAGGAAAAACAAAATATAAAATTACAAACAACAGACCTAGTGAGTGAACCAAAACAAGTAGCAAACGTCTTCAATAACTTTTTCGCATCCATTGGGGAAAATACCACCCAAACATCTGCCTGCAGTGTTCAGGGAGAACCATCAGTGATTAACCCCACTGAAAATACGATATTCCTTACCCCAGTTGACGGATACGAAGTAAACCAGATCTTAAAGAACCTTAAAAATAAAAATAGTCACGGCATAGACGAACTCCCACCAACTCTGTTCAGGCAGTGCGCAGACGAACTGACCTTACCGTTCTATAAATTAATTAATCAATCCTTCGAAGAGGGCACTTTCCCTAAACAACTAAAAATATCTTTGATAAAACCTATCCATAAAAAGAACTCCAAAACAGACCCGAGTAATTATAGACCAATTTCCCTTCTCCCTACATCATCAAAAATCTTTGAAAGAGCAATGTGTGATCGTGTATATTCCTTTTGTGAAAAGTATAATATATTCGATGACTGCCAAAATGGATTTCGTAAGAACAGATCCACAACACTAGCTGTCTACAAATACATACAAGAAGCATTAATTATTATTAATAATAAAAAATATGCAATAGGTATATTACTCGACATGACTAAGGCGTATGATAAAGTGCAATTTAAAACACTACTAAAAAAGCTATATGGAATAGGAATACGCGGGAAAGCCCATGATTGGTTTGTATCATTTTTAAAAGACAGAGCACAATTAGTCGAGATAGAATATTATAACAAAATAGCAAAGGAAGTACAGTTCATAAGATCTGGTATTAAATCAATACATGCTTCAATCCCCCAGGGAAGCGTTATTGGCTGTCTCCTTTTCCTCATATATATCAATGACCTCCCCAAAACCATAGACGGGCCATGTGTACTTTTTGCGGATGATATCTCGATCCTGACCTCATGCCAAACAACCGATAACTTAAATGATCAACTTACGGCTATTCTTGAGAAAGTTATAAACTGGATGAGGTACCATAATCTAGAAATAAATTTTACCAAAACTAAACTAATAGCATTCCACCCCTGGCAGAAAAAAACAATCAATATAGACTTTACCTTTAATCACCAAAAATTTGAATTAGTTAACAATTTCACTCTCCTAGGCCTAACAATAGACACACATATAAACTGGAAAACACATATACAGACAGTAAAATCCAAAATTTCAAAGTTTTCATATGCTCTCCGCGAAATAAAAAAGACTACAAACCAACAAACCGCACTAGCCACATACTACGCGTATGCCCACGCTTGGTTCAACTACGGTATCATCTTATGGGGAAATAGCACAGACGCCCCGTCCTTATTTACCCTGCAAAAAAAGCTAGTACGAATTATTACCAATATAGAACCAACAGATAGTTGTAAGCCTTACTTCCAGAAACATAAAATTCTAACCTTAGTTAATATATATATTTTGGAGCTATGTAAACTCGTTCGCAAATATCCAGATTCTTACAACACACGGGGAGACATGCAAACTAATTATTCGTTGCGGCACAAAAATAGATTAAATTTGCCCCCCTCCCGCCTTAAATCACACTCATCCAGTCCACATTCTATGTCAATAAAAATTTACAATAAACTGCCAGAAGACATAAAAAACCAAAATAAAACTAGCATATTTTTAAATAAATTAAAGAAATTCTTAATAAATAAAAGCTATTATACAGTCAACGAATATTTAACAGATAAATATAATAATCATTGATAATTATGGAAAACAGACATTTAATAAATAAAATAACCAAAATTAAAAACTATAATATTCTTGCACACAATAAATTATATTAAATAAATTATTAAAATTAACATTTTTTAAGCTAGTAAATAAATAAGCAATTCTAAACATAATTATATAAATAAGAAATGATAACATATTGACTATTATTATTACTAGAGACTATTAGGATTTTTATATACTTAAATGGAAAAAAAGATTAATAGTATAAGTTATAAAGCGCTTTTCCTCTCTCTATTTATTTACTTTAAAAATTGCTGTGCCCGACAGGGTCCATAATTGTTACTATAATTTTATTTACCACCATTTACCACATTATGGTTAAAGCAATAAATGATTTTGATTTGATTTTGATTTGCTGTTCCACTCAGGGTCACAGTCATTTTCTTAACACTGTGCAGATGGAGCTAATATTACGTACAAATTACATTGTAAAATGTAAACCAAATAGCTTGTTCGACCGTACAATATCTAGTGTTATTAACTATATTACATTTGGGCTACAATGTGGTAATAAATAGTAGCATTCAGCTGGAGCCAGTGATCAGGTAGGTCAGCTTTCGGTGACGCCAATATGGGAAAAGGCGACGCACATGAAGGAAGCTTATTACGTTACGTATTCTTCATGCATGGAGTCTGGCCAACGAAATCTGTCCAAGAAAATAGACGGGTATTAAAAAAAATCAAGAGCTGTTAACCCTGGCTAAACACTGCTTAAACGGAGTTGGTAATGTTTACTAGTCAGCAAGTAAAATCTTTTTTATTATGTTTTATGAGCTGTAATTTTCGAGTGTATTATGAAGAATATTGAATAAAAGAGTACTTTTAATTCTGTGTTTTTATTATTTTCAAATACTTTGTTCATAGTTGTATGTACAACGTGTACATACAATTATGAACTAAGTATTTTACAGGTTTTACGGCATCCCGTAAGTTCAATTGCTTCCTTCAGCTCATTGTGCAGGCTTTTCAGTGTTGGGACTTGTTTTTTTAAATTCGTTAATTTGGTTTCTTAGAGCTGAAATTGTCCAAATTGGAAACTATTGCTGAATGCGGACAATTATTCCCCGGAGTATTCCTCTGTCCTTGATTTTCAAACCCTTCAAAATTAATGATTCTAAGGGTTTTTACATTTACATCTAAAGAGAAATGTTACAAAAAAATATGTAATTATGTTGTATTATGTTATGTTATGTTGTTGAACACGTGTTGTGTTCTGATTAGTTAAAATCAGCCATCTAAGTCAAAAATCATAATAAAATACAAAGGTAGTATATTATTTAATTTAGCCATCCATACATTATCATAAACCTATGAACCTTTCGAAGTAACTGTTAAAAATCGATCATTTCTAAAGTGATAACTGTCATTGAAGATATCGTTTCTAAATAATGTGTTTCATTAGAAATTCAACTATTGAATCCATTCGTATTATTTCTCTGCAGATTTCTGATACAAATCACTTTTTGTCTTTATTTGTCAATCATAGTAAATAGAAGCTTCCTCGTCGAACTTTTGATTGCTTTTGTCATTATTTTAAATAAAACCAATTTATATAAAGTAACAGATCAAAGTGTATTAACTCCACCCACCGTAATAAAAATAGTAAAAACGTTACTCCTATTATGATACACGTAAACACAAGATCAAGATGACTCAAGTACGAAATGTTTTAATTTTGACAGTCTTAACTTATTCCCATCTTAAAACTTCTGAAAATAACTCGTGGACAGCTTTCGTTGGCCAGACTCTACACTTTACATCTGATTTTGGAAATGTATGGATAAGTATTATGATGAGCGACTAACCACTAAGGTACTTAACTTATAAATATTTATTTAAATAGTAGTAGGAGAGAAATACGCTCAAGTAAATCTCATACCATAGGGACTCTATCATTCGCTAAGAAAGTTCTCAAAACTGTATATTTCAAACCCAATTTCGGTGACCCATTTGTCATTAATTTGTCTTGATCTATTCGTCATTTGTCTATGTCACGAAAAGTTTCAATTTTCAAAGCTTACGAAAGATAAAGCGAAAGTAATATAAATACGTGGTTCAATTTTAGTTTAAGTACTCGCTCGAAATCCCAACCCACCTATCTAGAATAACTTTGAAAGGATTGAAAATATCGTAAAAGCCAAGCTATTGCTTGAATGAGATGGCTTGTAACTTGTCAGAGTGGGGGCAGAGGGTTGGATGACTCGAAGCTATCGCAGCATCGCGAGATCAAACAACGAAAGTAAGAAGGCTCGCGTGCAGCGCCCTCGTGCGGACACACTGGGAACGTCCCCGTCGAACGTGGACTGCTCACTAATCGTAAATAAATTGTTGGAGATATCGAAGAAAACAATGGTCTAGGAGCACTTTGATTTATAGAACAAAGCGGTATGGAGTTTTCGATAAAATAATAACAAATGTTTACGTTTGTAAAGAATGGAAAGTGTGTAAATAACCGTGAAAAGTACACACACAAAGTACAACTAACCGCTCTTTAGTAAACCCACACAGGAGAATCTCGCTGGATCAGTCGTCCTAACGAATTTTACAATTAGTCAACTGATCCTGTTGACCAATTGATTACCGTTTTGAATCTCAAACAACACATAACTGTTGGAACGCAGTAATATTCCTTTACCTATTCAAGATACAATTATTTCTTCAAACAAGTATTGAGTTTGAGTCATCGTGGTAGGTATAGGATGAATCAGCTAGACTTTGTGTTACCGAGTGCTGGCTGTGCACTGTCCACGTTTGGAATCGTAATTAGGTTTAGATTAACGCCCCGGGGGTTTCTACCATGTCCCCTGCTGTCCATGTCGCTACGAAATGGTCGGACTAAATCTGAGTCATCGATTTGAGATTATGAAAAAAAAAACAGTATTTACCAATGTTAGCTTTACTGACGGTGTTTAATTAAGAGCTGTTATTTATATTTACTATAGGGTAGGCTTTTATTTAAGCAGGAATTATCAGGGACAATTTGGAATTAAATGTTTACTTATTGGCTAATATCAATAATCAAAGCTCATTTTGATGATAGAGGTAGGTATATAGCTTATCGTCGGTATGAGGCAAAGCTTTAATTGATATTAAAGTTTTTTGTAGGCTTTGGTACCATAAAAAAGGAAATAGGTATACTGGGTAAAAAAATACGATATCTATCCAAGTAGCTTTCTGCTGCACTAACTAACCTAACGTCGGGGTGCTTCAAGTCCCGGTTATGGCGGCAGAGATACTATGATCGGATTAATTTATTATTTATGCATTCATAATTGTAATCTACCGAAACATAATGCGTACCTATTGTAAGCAGTACGTTCGTTGGCAATCTTTTGAAAGTTTACTATCTCTCTAGATGAATTACAATTTAACGGTTTTTACAGTATTACGTTGACACATCCATTGATGTTAACCCAAAAAAGTGAAGGTGAGGAGTGGCGGCCGAATGCTAGGTTGCCAGCCTCGAGAATGGTCCACTTATATCTTGTATTGTCTATAATCGTATTCTTAAAACTTTGTGCTACATTATACAACTTGTAGTAAGTTCATAACAGCTTGTCAGTTACAGTAAGTGGCTCCACGAAACTTGCAGCAAATTAAACTTGTTCGTTGTTACACACTTATGTTTGTGAACGACTACAACTTGTCGGCACCAGCCACGCCTCCTACTAATTCTTACTGATTGCTTTACTTGTCATGTGCATATGGTTTCTATGAGATCCAGCATGATACTAAAGCAATCGCTGTTGTTGCATCTTTGTATTAATCAAATCAATCAGTAATTTTATTATCAGGCATCTTAAGGCCCATAGATAAAATACACAAAATAACATAACAACATAAACATATACTAACTAGTACACAACACTACATAAACAGCAAAACACACAAACATTTATATACTAAATAGTATACAGTACCTGTCGGAAGATCAAAACCATGGTTGATATGCAACAAACAAATCACCTTGTTGTAAGGTTAGGTACATTACATGTTGCGGCAAAAGTCTGGACGGCTATTTTGTTTGTTACATTTTTCGCTACGTTACACCGATGTGCACCCGGCATTGTGTGGTGACACCGAAAATTAATACGCAAATGTATGGAGAGCATGAATTACTTACAAAGCGAAACTAAAACCAAGATCACTGCGTCATATTTTATACTCGGCTATAATCTGCTCATTCGTTACCAAATATCCAGAACTGAGTTTCACTTCCATAACTCGATTTATAAAGCTCTACCTCAAGCATCATTAACTTAGAATATCTTAATCCGTACATTTTGCTTGACAACTTTATAACAATAAGTTAGCTAAGTCATTACGACGCGAATCTCCCGCGATATCACTCGCACTTTGATAAACTTGACTATAACTTGGATATAAGTTGGATGATTTAATTAAATAAATGTAGGTGGTTGTCATGGCTTACGATGCTCAGCGGCTCAGCGGCTGAAAGGCTCAACGGCTGAAAGGCTTAGGGCTACAACTATTTAGCGGCGATAGTGCGAGATGAATGTCGCCACCCGCTGACTCCCAGTCAGGGGTGAACGATCTCGTGGTTAACTTTATTAACATCTTACGTAAAAAATGGCTTTTAGTGTTTGGACAATGTCATAAAATACTGATGCTCGCATTCATTGATATATGAAACATATTATTAACTAGCTGACCCACGCAACTTCGTCTGCGTCATAAATAGTATATTTTATAACGAGGGACTAAACGAAGTCATAATATACCCGAGGTGGTTTGACTCCCGAGCTTGCGAGGGTATATTAATTTATTAAATTGGCGTATAGTCTCGAGGTAAAAACTGTACTTGTACACTTGTACACTTCCGAGTGCGAGAAAAATAGTAATATAGAACCGAGCAAATTTACACTCGACAAAAATTCTGAACGCTCAGTTCAGAATTTTTGTCGAGTGTAAATTTTTTCTCACAGATGTTTTTTCAGTCAGGTCAGTTTTTTCTTCACAGATTAACAATTTAAAACACAACACAAACTCTCAACGTTTTCGTAATGAAGACGATCCACACTCCACAGATATTAGTACCTACATTACTGCAGCGGCTAGCAACATAGGCGTTGCACATAATTTTCAAAATCAACGATGCCCACAAACAACAATAATTTTTCTCGCGTTGAAGAGTTAATTTGTTTTTCAATGACCGCTTTCTGTTTGCAAGCCAATTTGAAATGTAAATGAAACCTGATATGTTACTCTTTTGTTACCATGTTTCAGAGTAAAAGATCGTTCCATTTTTAAATTACTTTTTCATCCCCCATCTCAGAAAAAGTATTTTTGCTCTTCGATATCGGAGTGCAAAGGCCGTTTTTATCGTCTAGAGGATAAAGTAAATTAGATTTTAGAACATCGTGTGTATGTGAATTCAAATAGTACATTGTGATACAAGGGGCTAAAATGACCCATTATAGACGAGGTAGTAAATAGGAACCTAGTTATAATGGGATTTTAGCGCCGTGTGTTACACCGTGCTTTTCACTAAGATTGCGAGAAAATAAAATAACCATATTTAATATGATAGTTTATTTTATTAAAAATGAAATATACAATTTGTACTGTTGTTCTAATGAGATGTTAATTCCCGGCAACATAATCTCAGTTCTCAGTTCTCTGTGAATACGAATATAATATTGTGTCGTCTGTGGGGTAAACGTAGGAGATAAAAAGGAATCCTACTTATAATTCAAATAAATAATACAGAAAATACCTTAAAATTTCGCGCCAATTTTTGCGTTTAGTTCTATTTTTAAAATAAAATGATTTTTTTTTATGGAACAGTAATAAGTCAATTCTTTATGAAATATGAGTAAACACTGTGCGTTTTCGAACACCGACGACGAAATTTAAAAAAAAAGCTTATTTTCCCTAGGGCTATAATGAGCAATTGATTGATTTAGGTTTTTATCACCGACTTCTGAAGCTAACGTTGTTTTTCATTTTTCTGTGTGTTATTTTTTGCAAAAGAGTTTTATGTTTCACTATTTAGTTCATATGTGCTTACCCTTTCACAGCGTGTAAACAATAGACAGACATGAGATTTCAGCAATCGCAGTACATAAATTGCTATAATTTATCGAGGTTTTCCGTTGCCTATCTCTGAAGTTCGTCATCAGATCTGTACCAAATTGGAAACACAGAAAGCACCAGCTTCCAAATAAAAAGAAAATCATCAACATCGGTTCACGCAGTCGAAAGTTCTGAAGTATCAAACACAAAAGGAATGAATATTCCCCGTTTTTGCAACAATTTTCATGAATAATATTGTTAGATAGTATAGAAAAAACTACGTCGTTATGGAATTGCATATTGCAGTGCTTTTCAGGAGTGAAAGGAATTTCCATCTAGGTGTTAGTATGTGCATACCAAAGAGATGTACTTAGTGCTTACTACTAAGATGGTACACTTTGTAGTGCTCCTTCAACTTGAACATGTTTGCAGCCCTTATTATGTCATCATAAATAATAATTATAGGACACCCAAATTCTGATGAACTAACGACGAAGGAAAACATCGTGAGGAAACCGAAATGTTCTAGAACCAAAAAATCGAAGACATGTGGCATCTACCAATCCGCACTGGGCCCGCGTGGTGGATTATAGCCCATTCCTTCTCCTAGAGAGGAGGCCTGTCCCAGCAGTGGGAACATTAATAGGCTGATGATGATAATGACCCAAACTCCGACTTGTTTAAGTCCCAGTGTAACAGTGTTGTCATCAACTGGACACAAATTCAGACTACTAATTTCTGATGAAATAACTCTGTAACCCTTAGCCCGACTTATGGATACTTGTCGTTCCCTTGGCCTCAAGCTAACCGGTATCGCTTGCACCCACTACACCATAGACCGAAACACTTATATCAGGCTGTAAGTACTCATAGTTAATTGTGCATTAAAAACTTTCTGCAGCACTATTCAATGTCATCCTTGTAAGTAATCCGTTCGTAGCTGCGGGCCTGGGGGTGTCACTGTAGACTTAGACTAGCGCTACTTCATTATACCGCCGCCGCCAGCGTCCTAGCTGTGCTACTGCAATACCAACGGTGAAAAGATCTGGAGATACAGCGATTGTATTATATTAATACAGTTACTATTTTTGTTTATTTGAAGAAGTGAAGATGAGAAATTGTTTCTATCAGACGTACATCGGTTATAGTAGTATCTTAGTAAAATGATTTAGATCTTGTTTATTTGTGATAAATAAAAGCAGTATTTCCACTAAGATAATCAACTAATAGCTGATACTGAAAATTAGTTTTGTTGTAATCTTTTACTAATTATAATTCTGGAATGAATAAGCAAGCTGACTATCAACTTAAATAGTCAAGCTTTACAAATCACAACTTTAAGTTTTTAACAGGCATTTGTAAGAAATGCTGAATTTTGCTTAACAATTAATGAACTAAGAACAGGGCTCATCCTCGCAGTTTACTCATTAATCATTCGAAACTGCTTCTCCGTGAAACATACACCCCATCATCAAAAACAAACAATAATCATTTAAGTAATCAAAAGTTATAAATATGTGAAATTATTCAAACAAGCTCATTTATCTTTCAGGGGGTGTTATATAATGTGTTCTTTCTTCACGCACTGCCAGGCTCTCTTTGCTATTGGTAAGCTCCACGTTCTTGTGCTAGCCTCATCCAGGTTGTACCCGCAATAGCAACAATGTCGTCTGCCCATCTCTCTTCTGTTTCTTGTCCTTGGACGCCGCACGGCCAGCTTTACTCCTAAAACTGCTCAGATGTTAGAAGCATAACTAGCAAAAAGAAACTAGCAATAACAGCACTTTAGCTAATTAGAAACTACTCTCTACTTCCTTTGTATCAGCAGCAAGTATATATACAGGATAGTCCTGCTAAAGGATTACCCAGTTACCAAGGATACCAGTCTAGAGACGACACCCGGGGGAGCAGTGAGCTCGCTATGACGTAGCGTTAGACACGGTCCTAAGTAACTGCAATCTATTCTAAAATCTAAACGAGCATTTTAAAAAGAAAATACTTGTTTATCTTCGTAAGTCTGACAACCAGTCTTAACAAGGGGTATTAATATTGCCCAATACTAACTGGGTTGTGGTGAAGGTCAGAGAGGCAGTCGCTCCATCAGTTAGACTGGAAGACGACTCTAACATAGATGGCAGATGATGATGGTTACCTTCTTAACATAGTTCTTGTAAATATTTTCCTAAACTCTTCATGTAATAATCGAATGTCGTCCCAATAAGTCGAGGCACACCTACCTATTTATTACTAATCAGCAGACTCCTGTGAACGGGATACTGCTGAAGGTTTCCAACTTGTAATGTGGTCGGTCCAGTAGCCGTAATATGCGCTACTGTTTAGTGTTACTGGGTAGCTTTGTAGTAGTTGTATAGCCTCGCCCCGTATTACATGGGGCAGTGGGGCTTATACATAACTGTCGAAGTGAGCACGAACCTATTACTTGTATGGCCCCACCAACATGACTTGGTAGAGTAAGCCTTAGAATTAGTTTAAAAGAAACAATCAGTAAAAAAAATAAAGCGCGTCATTTGTTTACAAGCAGCTCGGGAGTAGCTCGCTGCACTGAACTCCAAACAAACGTGATCGTGAACAACACCACCGGCACCATTGCGGTTAGCCGACAGCAGTAGGGTAGGTAAACAGTCGTCGTCCCACACCCGCTCGTCGGCCGCGAGTGCCGGTCGGCCACTGACCCGAGCGGCAACACTCTATGCAACTGCACTTAGTAAACAAACCGCTTGTTGTGGTAGGTAAGGTACCTACGCTGTGTGCTAATGGATTCCGTCGATGTTATTGAATGGGGACGGTCGTCTGTTTACTGGAACTTTTCTGTTGGCATGCTGATTGTTGGTATTCACAGAGTACTTGGCTGCTATAGTGCTATTGATAGATAGCTATATGGAGATACCTCTCTATTCTAAAAAGACTGCCCGAGATAAGAAAACAAGACACAAAACAACAAGAGAGAAGAAAACAAGGACTTCACGTTCTAAAGTAGTGCTTGCGATCACAGCAGAGCTAATATAATTTAAGCGATTCCATGGTCATCTCGTTATGCAAGTGGTTCATTTTAATGAGTCGGTACCACAACGCCTGTAACGTGTCTGGCCCACGTGTAACAATCACCCCGTTCACTAATTATTCAGCAATATACATTGAAACTGAAACTAGTTGATGTTCTAGCGTCACTTGTAAGTTAGTGAGGCTGTGGTCGCGTCAGTTAGCTGCCCCCACTACCGGCACAAGGTCGGTCAGCTCATTCACGGCATTATGTGTCGCCGGTCATATTCAACTACTAGCATTCATCCAGCACACCGGCCGGTAGATACCACCTATTGCTACTTTTATATTGCTGTGTGTAGGGAATGAACACCTAGGTACACCAAAGAAAATACCATAACCTTCGCCAGTCGCTTAAGTCTGTCTACTTTTCGTCATAATCAAATTCTTATCTTATCTTATTATTATGTTTGTGTCAACGTGATAAGCTCGCATAACGGATTCATGCTTTTCTGTATCTGGCTTTTAATTTCGGGGTTTTTCAGCTTCCTGAACTTGCACGACTCATTCACTACAATCAATCAAATCGCTTTTATCGTAAAAGGAATAAGAACAGTCGCGATCATTATTTCGCCGCGGTCCAGAAATCACGTGGTGCGACCATCTGAGGCTATTGTGCAGCTGGCTCTGTCCACAATGAACGACGATGGACAATAGTTTTGATTATGCGACACCCAGTACTCAATCAGAATGAAACAGGTCTAGCGCCTGATTGATAAACTCGATACTATAATTGGAATTCTGTAGCGATTGTAGAATGTTTATAACCAACAAAATAAATCAAGGTGTCGGAATGGTTCGGTCATCGGATACTTTTAACGAACTGTTCGAGTGGCGGAATGTTTTCACTTTTGTTGCTCTGAAACGAGAGTTAGGGTAGTTAACATCTAGAGTAGGTACTCGCAGCTACTTTTTGTAATATTTATTTTGGCTTTGATTTCTGGAATACAGCACGAAGCATGCAGTATGTCTAGTTACCAGGGTCAATTAGCTCTAGAAGTTTTTAGAAATGCTTTAAATCACAAATCAGCCAGTATAAACTCGTACATGATTAGGGGAGCCGTGAGTACAATGCGACTTGTCAGGAGGTTGAGGTTGAGATCGATATCTTTAATACAACCGTGTCTAAATTGAAATAGGCTCTCTGCAGCCAAATTCTTCGATAACCCATAATGTTTGAATGATGTCAATTAGTGTTATTTTTTCTTTTACGATTATTTGTATACTAATCCTTCCTTACCACTGTCTTTCAGTTTGATTTTTTGGTTTGATTATTTTGCTACTGAGCTACATTTTTGTGAAAGCTAGTAATTGCCCATATTGTTGTTACTGTTGTACTGAACTCATACTGTTGTTGTTGACCCATATTGTTGTTGTTGTTGTTACTGTTGTAACTAAACTATTGTATTTGCCTAGCTGTTAGTTTTCCGAAAATGTTTTCTAATGAAATTCTCCAAATCAGGAAATCCTATCTTCTATAAAACTAAATACATCGTCTTCTTTCTAATCTTCGATTAAACTCAAGTAATGTGAACAGTTAAGTTCAATACTAACTACGGATTATCGTCGGAGTGGACTCCGATCAACTTAATGTGTGAGTTCTACACTACCACTGTGGGGAGAACAATTATTTATTTCATTCGTTTTCTTAGCACTTACTACGACTCGGCGAGTGTTTTCTTTACATTATTAACGTCAACATGGTAACAAGTTTTGTTTTCGTTCTAAGTTTGAGTTTAGACTAACTACTAAGTAGGCACTAGGGTCTTTAAAAACTATTCTGCCGGTTGCGTCTGCCCAATTTTCGTATAGGTCTGAAATTATTCCACTAGAACGTACCACCAGGGTGACAAGTATCCTTATCCACAGGGCACTCCTGGTGAACCACGGTAAACTTCAGTTTATAACCCTACTAGCTTCTGCCCGCGACTTCGTTTGCGTGAAGTTTTGATATCGCAACGCATCGCCTGCTCAACGGAAGCTTTTTTCCTGCTTGCAACATTTCTTATAGCTGTTCCGCTCCTATTAGTCATAGCGTGATGTTACATAGCCTATAGCCTTCCTCGATAAATGGACCAACCAACGCAAAAATTATTTGAAAGCTGGTGCTTCCCGTGTGGTCTCATTTTAGTTTGCTGTTTGCTGTCTATTGTTAACAACAGTTTATAACCGAAAACCACACTGGTACGCTGCGAAGGGGTAAACCCATGTGAACCACTAAAAAGTGAGAAACAAAAACTTTTTTCCAAAAAACAAAATCGAGTTCAGAGAAAACAAAAAAAGTGAAACATAACTTTAGCTTCAGAAGTCAGTGATAAATGATAATGATAAATGATAAATGATAAATAAATAAAATAAATAAAATAAAATAAAATCATTTTAATTCGAGTATCACAGACTCATATACAAATCACACAAATTCATACAGTCACATTACATAATTACACAATATTTTCAATTTACAACAATTTCAAATACACATTAAAGATTTAAAAAAAAATTAAATAAAAATACTAATAAAAAATAATCATAATCAATTTAACAATAAAATTACATATTAAACATTTATTTACACATTAAAGATTTTAAAAAATTAAATAAAAATACTGATAAAAAATAATCATAATCAACTTAAAAATAAAATTACATAATTATTAAAATCAGGTCAGTTCGTCGCATCAGCCTGCCACATGTCGCATGCAACAGTGGGAGATAATGGAGCAATCAAGCCTTCCCGCGAGCGCGGCCAGCATACTGTTAGCGCTCCCCCGCACTCGCCGCACAAGCGACGTGCTTCTCTTGCGCATAGTAGCGTGGAAGCAATCCACGCGCGCTTCTGCAAACATAGTCGAAGCACTGCAATAGCGGGGGAGCGCCAACATCATCCTGAACGCGTTGTTGAACTGTACACGAAGGGCGCTGTACGACTTTTGCGTATAGTCAGTCCACAAATTGCACGTGTACAAATTAGTGCAGTAGGCTCTAAAAAGAGTTAATTTGACATCTTTAGAGCAACGCGCAAACCTGCGGATAACCATGTTCGCTCTGACCGACAGCGCCCTTCGCTCCCGCTCAATGTCCGCATCATCTTTCAAGGCAGGCGTCACTAAATGTCCTAAGTACTTAAATATGTCCACCCTTTCCAAGGGTGAGCCATTCAGCTTTATGGGTGGTATTTCTCGCACTTTCCTAGGCCCACCTTGAAAAACCATGCACTGACTCTTCTTCACATTATAACGCAGCCCGTGATCAGCTGCGTAATCCTCACATATACTCATCAGCCTCCTAAGTCCACAGACCGAGGCGCTCAGCAGCACCATATCGTCCGCGTAGCTGATGTTATTAAAACAGACGCCATCTATGTAACAACCGATATGTTGCTCGCTGAGCGCCTCGATCAGTCCATTCACATACAGGTTAAAAATGGAGGGAGAGCTCAACCCCCCCTGCCTCACCCCACATTCCAACCTATATGGGTCCGACAACGTGCCCGCCCACTTCACGTTGTTTACCTGGTTCCCGTACCAATACTTAAAGATGTTAATCAGTTCAAACGGTATCTGGGATGATCTCATCTTATTCCACAAGATATCATATGAGACCAGGTCAAAGGCTTTGGAAAGGTCGAGGAAGCAAGCGTACACAGATGTTTTTCTCTCGGTGTAGTATTTAACAGCACTCTTAAAACACAATATTGCAGCTTCTGTAGACAGTCCCGACCGAAACCCGAACTGATTATCGTGTAACTTGATGTATTTATTTAATTGTGTATTAAGAATGCTGTCAAACACTTTTGCAACTATTGTAGCTAGAGAAATAGGTCTGTAGTTAGATACATCTGACAAATCCCCTGCTTTGTTTTTTACTACAGGCACTACGATAGTCCTCAACATGTCAGCCGGCAGGTATGAGTGTGAAATACAAAAGTTGTAGAACATAGCCAACACCCTGCACATATGAGGCCCAGCATGCTGAATATGTTCCACACCCAATCCGTCATGACCAGGAGATTTCCCATGGGAAATTAATTTTAACGCCATTGATACATCCCTGGCTGAAATTCTGGTATCAACATATTCCCCATTCACCCCGCCCACCCCTTGTGACGAGGATGATCCTAACGGTGACTTTACAATAAAGTTGTTTTTAAATTTATCGGCTATACCTTTCAAATCACTCGTCCCGTCAACACTCACGGGAAGACCAGGGCGAATCCTCAAACGGTTGGTACTTTTCCAGAACCCCTTGAAATCCTTCGTGCTATGTTTAGCTGCCAGAATATCCATTTGTAACTGGTTTTGATGGTTCTGACACCATTTTAACCGCGATTTAAATATTTTTCTGGTCTCACACATTTTAGCAAACATAACACCGGTAGTGGGACTACCACACAATAGCCATTCCCGAAAACTCGCCCTGGCCGCCCCGTGACTGTCGCTCACAATTTTATTCCATCCAACAATGGTTCTAGGGGGACGTTTACTCTGCCTACGCTTGCCCCCCCGCTCCCCCACTGCAGCCTGCGATAACGCAAGCACGATGTCGGAGTACATTTTGTCAATAACTGAGCTGTGAGTTGGGTCATCACAGTACTGATCACTACACATTCGAAATTCAGTCGGAAAATCAATAAGTCTGAGACGCTTATGACATTCAGTTCGATATTTCGTGATGTCGTCTGCGGATTTTTCTCCCCACATGACCCGATTATCAGTGATACTCGACGCAATTCTAAGAGGAGTCAATCGTTCTAGTTTACATTCACATATCACTGGAAAATGATCCGACCAGAGCACCTCATAATTAACGTACACATTGCACACAGAGACAACAGCTGATTGCGACATAACACAATGATCGAGCCAGCGTTTAGACCCACAGGCCTGATCTATGTAAGTAAATGTTTCCGAGGTCAATCCTAACATATTTACGTCACAAATTACCCAATTAAAATCATTACATAAACTATTCAATTCATTAAAAAATAATTCTCCAGGATGAGCATTGAAATCCCCTAAAACAAAAATAGGTTCGTTAACATAGTCATTACTAATAGCACTTACAGTTCCCATACAGTCAGTAAACATCGGCAGGTTATCTAATTTGTTTGTTGGCATATAGACACACACTACTATCAATGGACCATCGGCCGCATTAACACGAATAGCACACACACGCGGATTATCGCAGTCTATCACTGTAACACTAGGAAACACACTTGTATTCCACAACAGCGCTGTCCCACCGTGAGGCCTGCCGCGCAGTAGGCCCGCCGTCGTGTCAACAGCTGAGGTCCCAATGGAACCAAATCTGCTATCTATGCTACTCAGATACGCCAACTCTTCTGGAAGCAGCCAAGTTTCCTGTAGTGCTATCAACACACACTCATCACATAAACGTCGAACATCGTTGACGGAGCTCTTAACGTTTTTACAATTATAGCTGGCAAACTTGTAGGTCGTACTATCCATTGTTAGAGGACACTGGGCCGATTGCAGCGGACCCTCCGTCTGCCTTTCGATATTTATAGTGGACGAAGCGCCTAAAGATAATACCCTCAGGCCATGTTGTTTCGTCTAAAAACATATCCACTTTAGACTCAGACACAAAAAATTTGTATGCTTTGTGATCCAATACTTTTTTCGTGTTGATCTTTTCCAGGAATACCCTCTCCTGAGTTTGCAATTTTATATGGTTTACGATATCGGATTCCAACGTATCCATATGCACATTTGTTATGAAAATAGGTATTTTCTTATTGGCAGCTTTAAAGGAAGATATCGGTGCATCAGCTTTTCCTCTTGCGCCCAAATACCTGTACTTTTGTTTTTTTTTCTTATTTACAGTTTGCCAGGGAGTATCTTCCTTTTCGCAATTTGATTTTAATTCTACTTGTTTTGTGTGTTTGGATATACTTGGCCCAACAATTTTAGAAAACGGCATTTCTTGCCCCTCTGAATCTCCAACACAGCTGACCGCCTGCGCCGCCGACTTCGTCGCAGCGACGGGCACGTTAGGTGACTCATGCTTCTGCGTGACTCGAGGTAACGGCGTACACACAATACCTACTTGACAATTATTACGAGTATCTGGGGACGACATTAATGCGGGGGAGTTTTTCTGCATACTATTATGCGACTGTTGCACGCCATGTTCGTCCGAGGTATAGTTGTGGCTCAAAGTCATCCCTATAGGTCCACTCTCCAGATTCCAAGCACCCCGTCTCATGTTCACATACCCCGACGGAAATGTTGGTGGAGGTAGTGATGCGTGTTTCAATTCATGGATATCTGCTCGTAGATCCTCCAGCTGTTTGACGGTAGCATATGTATTCAAGATATTTTCGACTTCAGAGTTTAACTTCGTTATATCTTTTAGTAGTTTTGTGCAATCAAGATGATCGAACAATATTGGGGGTAATTTTTCAAGTACCTTCGCCACAAACACTGGAATCACATCAGGATCTGTACTTTTAAACACACTAACGATGTCGTCCAGGTCCCTTCCCTCCTTTCCTTTCCTTTTTCTTGTGATTTTACGTTGATCCGTTGGCAGCGATTCGAATAACAACGACTTTGATTTGCTGATTTCACTGCTAGTGAATGCAGACACACAGATTCTCTTTAGCGTTTCTTCATCAATTACCGATATTTTGTTTTGCACATAGGCTAATAGTTCGTCGATGACGATATTGCAGACGTTACATTTTAACACTTGAGACATTATTACGTGCGTCGACGGACTTAGCGCGTCGCACGGACAAAACACAGCCGACCTTGACAGCGGCGTGCGCGTGACTGAATAAATGATCTTTATTTTGTAAGTAGGTTTTCACAAACACTTTTACACGTCAATTTTTTTTTTAAACTAGATGGGGCCGGTGTTTCGTACCTGACTACTCTGAGAAGAAACAGCCGAAACAAACTCAGAGGTCATAGTCTCTTTTGAAGTCCAGACATAATCTTGCTCAATTCACATGAGGATCATGTAGATGTTAGTGTCTGAGATGGTCTTTTGAAGAAAGAACCATACAGATTTGAGTAAACCTGTCCAGTCAGTGCAAGCATTTGTCAGTTATCGTGTAGCTCGACTTATAACACAAGGAGCTCAACGAAACGACGAACAATACCAAAGAAAGGACATTTGGGTAGGTCGCTTATAGAACTCAAACTGCCAGACGGTTGGGGGGTAAAAAAAATAAAATAAAATAAAATGAAATGTAACCCACATGGTCCTCACATTCACAAAAGCGCAAAAAATAAAATAAAATTAATAATAATTTACAAAATGAATGTCAATAAAAATACGATATGTCAAAATACACACACATAAAACAATAAAAATTAACTAAAAATGTAAAAAATAATAAAATACTGAACTAAGTATTCATGTCAAGTCATTAAATGTCAAAAACCACAAGTAAATATTTATGTCAAATACACACACACACACACACACAAAATAATAAACAATAAAGTAAAAAAATAATAATAATATGCATTCATGTCAAAGTGTATAAAAGAAAGGAATCAATAATAAACAAGCGAAGTCCGAAATTTCTATATTCGCAGAGCAAATTTCGTTGGAGCAGCTTAATCCCAAGCCTTTTTATCATCGAGGTAGTGATTAACATGATAGTAGGCTTTCAGGCATAGCTTCCGTTTTATAAACGATTTGAATTTATTTAGACTAAGTGCTTGAATATGGCTCGGAAGTTTATTGTAAAAGCGTATACATTGGCATCTGAACGTTCCCCCTATTTTCTTGAGCCTCGTAGCAGGAATAACAAATTTGTGTTTGTTTCTCGTATTTATGTTGTGGATATCACTGTATTTTTTAAACAAATTAATATTTTTGTGTGCGTACAAAAGATTTTCATAAATATATTGAGAGGGCATAGTAAGAATATTAATCTCTTTAAATTTTTCTCTGAGGGAGTATCGGGGACTTAATTTATAAATTGAACGAATTGCCCTTTTTTGCAATACAAATATAGTCTGAATATCGGCGGCATTGCCCCACAAGAGGATACCGTACGACATCACGCTGTGGAAATAACTAAAATAAACTAAACGGGCTGTTTCCAAATCAGTTAAATCACGAATTTTTCTAACGGCGTATGCTGCAGAGCTAAGTTTTTGTGACCTTTGTTTGATTGTTTTAGTTTTTTTGTCACCGACTTCTGAAGCTTGAATGAGACGCCACGATCAGACGTTATTAGATTTATAAAGTAATTCATTAAAAAGAAGCTTCCTTTTGAACTTCAATTTATATTGTAATTTCCTTCGAAATTGTCATGATTACAACGCACACATTCTTTCACAAAATTAATCACGGGAAATGCCCGGAGACTGCTATTCACCATAAATGGATTCAAATATTATTAAACTGGAATTATTCTACAAATGAAACACGTCACCCTGCTAACCGTAAGGGGGCGGGCAGACAAAGCGGGCTCGTTATTAGAGCGAAATAAAATTGTATTAGTCGAGTTCGGCACAAGGCGACGCCATTGCTTTGTTCTTGTCACCGTGTGAGATGTGAAATGTTTGAACAATTTAGTCGAGTTAAAATTACTTGAGACGTGCACGTACCTACACGAGGACTGTAATGAATAATATTCGTAAGCTCTTTGTGTAAAAATCAGTACTTAATTTCAGCAAGGAAAAAAAAATGTTAAGTTGTTTATTAGTTACGGGACGATTTCTAACTTAGTTATAAATCGTGAAAGCTAAAACAGTGTTAGATAATAAAAGCTCTTGTTCTATTTCGAAAAATTGCCATTAAATAGGCTTTTATTCGGCCCATTGCATGAACCACTGATTCAATGCGGGCTCAAATAGTCACTCATTTACTGAACAAAGTAGGATAAGCTACTCAGATCTCTATATCGCAATCAGTCTTCTGAGGGCTGACATGTGGTAAACGATTTGGAAGCATGTCTTACTTCTACAAGAGGCCGACTACTACAGCTTACAGGATTGATACAAGGATATAAAAGTGTTTCAGTAGATTACTATATCTGTCACTCCAATACATCTTTGACTTTTCGCTGATTGAATGTCACTTTCTAACTTTGTTGCGTTTTTGAAAGACTATCCATTTTGTATCCAGCTTTCTCTCAACGTTGAATGTTTTTTAAAACTCTTGAGAGTCCCTACCCAATTCGTCAGCGGATGAAGACACAAGTTACAAGTTGTGTAAGTTCAATCTGTTTTCGTCACTTCCACACCCGCCCGGAACGTTCCCTACAACAATGTTAAACAACAATGCCTTTTTCAGAGAATCAACGTGTTACCGTGGATTCTCGCCCCTACCGCAAATAAAACAGCCTGGCTTCCCGAGTAAAAGTATTGCGAAATATTTACGTTTTTATCAGTTTATCTGCATAAGAACGAATGAAATCTCGTGTCTGGATTCGTGCCTCACCTTGGTTCTGTACCTGGTTGAAGCACGGGGACTTAGGGTGGAGACTTAAGATCCCAGGTTTCTGTTTTTTCTGTCTTTTTTCCGACATCTGCAACCTGAGTTATGGAACGCATGGTCGTGTTTTTTACGCGATCTGTACGCTTCGCACCGATTATACTGCGTTCCATTGCCCTGTCTGGTAAATCTTGAGTTTGGACTTCTGTTGTTCAGTAAGTGACCAACTTTGCGCACCGTAGATTAGGACGGGCAGGATGCACATATCGATGAGTTTTCTTTACAATGTCATTGGAAGTGATAAATGATAAATGATCTTTATTTTGTAAGTAGGTTTTCACAAACACTTTTACACGTCAATTTTTTTTAAACTAGAAGATTAAAAGATATAAAGAAGAAGATTTCCCTTCATGTGTTCTTTTAGGGCCAGAAGGTCTTCCAAGCATTTTGGACTCGTTTTTCTATTTCCTTATTTTGCCTACTTTTGAAAGACACTATCTGGCATATTGTAGCACATGGAATGGAATGGTTATTGTTTTTTTTATTTAGATACCAAATTAAGTAATACTATAGGTTTCTGTGTAAAAAGAGGATTTCAAGAAGCTTTCATATGCTTTTCAACCGACTTCCAACTTTGACTTTTTATTTTGTGTTTGTTACCACAAAACTTTCGACTGCGTGAACCGATTTTGATGATTATTTTTTTTTGAAAGCTGGTGCAGTTTAGACCTGATGCTGATCTTCAGAGATATTAATGGAACTCTTCGCAGATGTGCGATACACCCAGATTTCGACAGTTAGGTACTTATGTTCCTATTATTGGGGTTTAACCTATTACCATGACGTAATGTTGGCCCCCTTAATGACTACCTGTATAAAAGAATATAAATTCACAAAATGTAAATATGGGTGAATCCTTCTTCGAAATCTACCTCCTCCTGCGGCTTGCCGGAGGGTTTTTTTTTATTTATGTTTAATTTTTTTTAGTTAAATACTGTAAATTTTGATTTTTTGTTGTTCGGGCTAATAAATTGTTTGTCTTTCTTCCTTTTTTCTTTCTTTCACGTTGACTTTCACGTTTTAACGTACTTTGTTGGCTCGAATATTTCAGTTTGAACACATTTTAAATTGCGAAAAACCGCGTAAATATGAATAAAGAGCCAAGTACAGACTGTTAATAGCGGTATTAAAATCAGAAAACGGGTCCAAAGACCAAACAACATAACATCACGCTCCCGAAAGGTTACCCAACATCCCAACCTTGTTGTTGTTACACCTCTTAACAAAACATACGAAACTCGATATTATCATTGCAATATCGTCAGAACTTGGCCAGTGAATAGTGTAACTTTACCTTGTTTTCGATTCAGGAGAAATGTCACGATTGCTTACAAAGACAGAGTTTGCACAAGCTTGTGCCGCTGTAGTTTTGAACTGGAACGATTGTTGAGTTTAAAAGTTAATTACTGATTAACCGCAGAGTGCAAGAATAGGGCTTCTTCTTCTTCTTTATGTTGAAACTTTCGAACTCTGGATTCATGAATGTTTGTTCAATTGCAAAACTAGTAGCATAGCAATTGAGTCTGGTGAGGTACAGTTAAAGATGGTGATATCTTGGAGTCGATTCAACATAGGCCAAATGTGTCTGTGAAATGCTTTCATGTTTAAATAAAAAAAAGGCCCGCTCGAAAATGATGTAGATTCTACATTATTTTCGAGCGGACCTTTTTTTATTTTTTTGTGTATTCACATAGTGATAGGTTAATTGTAGAAACAAATAACACAATATTATTTTACTAGCTGACCCACGCAACTTCGTCTGCGTCACATATGAGAGAAAAAGCCCCGTTTTTGTAAGATTTTTCATTTATCCTCCGCTCCTATTGGTCGTAGCGTGATTTTATATAGCCTATAACCTTCCTCAACAAATGGGCTGTCCAACACTAATAGCATGCATGCTTCAATAGCGTACTTTCCCATTGAAAGTCATCTTCTAATGGACCTCGTCGTTGTTATGAAATTATTTTGTTACGCGAGTTATTTTAATTCAGTTATATTTCCCAAGATATTCATCTAAATGAAATGGTGTAAATGGCAATTTTGGTCACAATTAAACGCTAAAGATGACTAACGTATTTATTTTGATAAAGATTAATACTATGTCTGTAAAAACACCTTCGCAAATGAAGCATTATTTATGACGAAATTTTAAAATCATAAAAATGGTTATTGTGAGTCAATCTTCAAAGATAGACATATGCTGTCGCGGCCTTTTTTTTAGAACTTTTTAAGACCAATAATTCCTTAGTACTTAATTTTCATGTAACTTGTACTGTTTAAGCAGCGCACGCAACGGAAGCTCTCAAAAAGGAATCATTTTTCCCGTTTTTGCAACATTTTTCATTTATGTTCCGCTCCTATTGATCATAGCGTGATGATATATAGCCTATAACCTTCCTGGATAAATGGACTATCCAACACAAAAAGATTTTTTCAATTCCAACCAGTAGTTCCTGAGATTAGCGCGTTCAAACAAACAAACAAACAAACAAACAAACTCTTCAGCTTTATAATATTAATAATAATATAATAATATAATATAATATAAAAGTATAGAAATATAGATTATTAGTGTATTCCTTTTACTCACGCCACTACACCAAAAGATGGTATTAGCATTTGGTAATCTTCTAGAAATCTAGAGATTAGACCATCTAGTCAAGCTCTATGACCTTATCACTACCAGAAGTGTTTCTTACAAAAGAAATCAATTACACCATGTCAGAAAATAATTTGTTCTAGTCGTTCAGTAATTATTTCCACGTGATAGGGATGTATGGGGTCCGTGGCTTAGGCCCACAGTGGTCGAGGCACCCGTGGCCGACGCCCCCGGTTCGATTTATTTACTTCAAAGCGGTTTTTAATTAAATGTACTGTCAGGCACAAGAATAAATTCAAAAAGATCTTTTTTATTTATATAATCACATACATGCTATATTTTCATAAATCAATTGCCCGAATTAAAGAGCTACGATAGTATGGTTTAGTAATTCAAATGAGGAAGGTAGTCTAATAGATTTTTAATAGCATCTAGCCCGCTACCTCAAGCACCACCTTCACCAACTTTTACGATCCAAAATGGTCCTCAGCAGACCCCAGTTAACACTAGGTACCAAGTTCAATAAAATTTACCGAATAAAAACCTAATTTTGTCTTTTTTACAACTGGACAATAATTGTTTGAAATAGGTCTAGTAACTGTAATTGTAATTTTAATAAAATACTTTGATTTTAGTACTGTTGCTTTTAATAAATTGTCTCGTGGATGGTGTGAAAAGTAGAGCATTCTCCTTCGGGATAAAGGTGTCTTCATCATGGGCGACCTTGAATCTCACGCTGCACTCAGGATTCTTGTCACAGAATCCTTCGTTTTGCTCGGGATTAAATACGGCGCCCACTACATAAGACACTACTTTATCCCCTTAGTGCTAATCTACTTTTAACCGATTCTTCTTATTTTTCGGTTACGGCAAGCGACAGCCAATGTACGAGTACCTACTACGTTTTATAGGTAACACGCGTATGAGTAAAAACCATCGCAGAACCAGTATCTGTTGGTGAGTTAGACGTTTCAGTTGTAATGCTTGCACGGTTTGCTCAAAAGCAATCGCAATCATAATACATCGAATAAAACGATAAATATAACAATAACACTTTTGGGGATCGAACCTTCTGACCAGACCCGGTAATTCTGACGGGAGTCTTTGTAGGCTGCTTTTCCTCTTTTTGATCATCTTGGTCGTTGGCCGGTTGGTGATGTGAATATGTAGGCGGGTTTGAGACGGTACACGGTAACTTTGACCTTTTTGGTAAAAGTTTTGTCGCCTTTTTTGTAGCACTGCGTAAGGACCGGTGTATGCTGGTTGAAATGAACCTCGAAGCGTAGCGAGGTCCTTGTGAACAAATACTTTTTCATTGGAATGACGTATAGCTGGTGTGGGCAGCTGATGCAATTTTGCGGCAAACGAGCGTAAGCAAGTGGCGTACTAGGAGGAGTCAATAATCAATGAATGACTGATATGATTGATTGATTATGAGTAGTAGGACTGCCAACAATTTTAAGACTCTTTAACTATTTAAAATATATAGAATTCTACCTATCACTTACAAATAAATACATTTTATCAGTTTCGAGTAAATGTTACTAATACTAGTTTATAAGTTTTTCATTGCTACTAACAAAGCATGTAAATAAGTTAAAAAATATATTTATTACTACTTGTTCAAAAGTGATGGTTATACTAACCTAATACCTAAGCACCGTTACTACTAATCCAAACTATCCAAACTAATATTATAAATGCGAAAGTAACTCTGTCTGTCTGTCTTTCTGTCTGTCTGTCTTTGCTTCACGCCTAAACTACTGAACCGATTTGTGTGAAATTTGGTACAGACATAGTTTGGAACTTGAGAAAGTTTTATTACAAAAAATAAAATTTATTCCGGACATACAGCACCATCTATTGGTCAAGAGTCGTCAATGTGGGTAAAACCAAAAATCTGCCGGAAGTCACTATTCCACGCAAACGAAGTCGCGGGCAATAGCTAGTTCTTAATACTAACAAAACTAGGTAGGTAGTCGGAAATAAACTTGAATGTATCTCATTAGTATAAGTAAGAGTGTCTAGAGACTCACCGACCCCACGGTCAAACCATGACAACGGTTTTGTGGGGCTTAGTTTATTAGTCTACTTCATCATCATCATCATCATCTCAGCCGAAAGACGTCCAATGCTGGACATAGGCCTCCCCCAAGTGTCGCCACATTGACCGGTCCCTTGCTACTCGCATCCACCGGATTCCCGCAACCTTCACCAGGTCATCGGTCCACCTAGTGGGAGGTCTTCCAACGCCTTAGTCTACTTACCATCAGTTATAAATAAATAATATCAAAATAGTGAAACACTTTTCTCATTTACTGTACTAAGTGAAAAAGCACAAAATAAAAAGATTTTTCATAAATCGAATCGGGGGCGTCGGCCACGGGTGCCTCGACCACTGTGGGCCTAAGCCACGGACCCGATGTATGAATGTGTCCTGGCCTCTCTGATAAGTAGTCACTTGTTTAGCTCAAACGGACAGATGACAGACGTCAATCCGACAATTTTCTTCATTACATTTTCAAGTATTTAGAATTTGAACATCGTTTGACAAGTATGATTCGTAATAACGGCTTGAAACCGAGAGAATCGACCACACCGAAAGATTTTTTGTCATCCGTGTATCGTCATCTAATCGTTCGATTCGACGCGGATAAGTGTGCGTAACTCCGGAGCGAGTCGAACTCTGGAGCTTCCGAAGCGAGACAGAATGGAATGCCGTCACCTCCTTCTATGAAGCAGTCTTGCTAGCAAAGGAGGTGGCGGAACGCGAGAGGCAGAGAACCTCGCGCCCCGAGACGCATCGGGCGTCGGGGGTCACGTAGTGGTCTCCGGCCACTGTAGGCACGGGCTAGCTCGCCGTCCGTCCATCTTATGACGACATGCCGTTTCGACGGCGCGTTCGTGTTCCACGCGCGCCTCATTGAGATGTCATTATAAAGGGAGAGGCCCGCAAGGGTCGAAACCTGCCGGGGTTGCGGGCCTGTTCGAAAGTGATACCGCGGCCCCGGAACATAAAGGGCGAGAAAGGCACATGGATGGGGTTTAGCCAGAAGTGAGTGGAAGAAGTTATTTGATGATTTTCCATCCTAAAAAAAGGCAACCACACGATTAAGAAAAGAAAAAAGTGGGCGAAGAAATAGGAACACTCCCGCTGTCCCGCGGCCCCGTCAGGCTTCGGCTCTTGCGGGCCCCTTCACTTTGCTGCTATCTCTTTGAGACGCGCATGGAACACTATGTCGCCATCGACACGGCCTGTCGTTATAAGACGGACAGACGGCGAGCTGGCCCATAGCCCACTGTTCGTCTGCCTTAAATGCGTTTATTGCCAGGTCCCAGCGCATCGATGGAACAATCTAAGGGTAATTTACTGCAAAAAATTGTAGAAAAATTAGATAAAGAAGGTCCGTGGTCTCCTTTGTATCACGAGTTTAAGGCTAATCGATCAGTCGACCTAGCGTTTACCCAGAACATTAAAGTAATTAATAAACACACCACCGGTATTGAAGTTCTATTAAATAGTCTGATTCCTGATGATTCGCCGGTAAATCACCACCTGCCACCTGAATCACCAGCGTCAGACCTTCCATCCATTGACTAATTCATTAATGTTGTCAGGAAACTGCCTCATAATAAATCATCAGGTGAAGATAAGATATCTAATCGGATGATAATAGAAGCGTGTAAGACAATATTTTTTGCGTTAAGTTACTTAGTTTAATGTACATAATGTTTAGTTAACGGCTTTGTGATGAGGTGGTTTACACACTGTATAATCTTGTTTATTATTCATTCTTTTTAAATGGTTCCTCAAAACTCAAACTCGGACATCATTCTATGTCAAAGTCCCTTACCATGGGATGTCCTCAGGGCTCGATAATCACCGTATACATGGAATTTAGGTTTTGTTGATTTCCTCGCGTTTTCCCTGCCACCCGGCTGTTCGGGCTGGACTCGAGAATTTAGCTGACACTTGTCTACGATCAATATCTCAGTGGGGCGATCGACACTGTCTGACATTGCAAAAACTCATCAACTAATTTTAAAAAGTGATCTTAAATCGTGGAAAGAAAGCAGACCGTGTGCTACCTTGGTCTGGTCTTAGAAAGGATTTTTTCATTCATAGATCACATAAAAACTGTCGGTGAAAAAGCTAGAAAGAACTTTTATGCCTAAACGAGAATATCTAAATCTACGTGAGGTCTGTCATTTATAACTTTAAAGACCATCTATGTGGCTACTTACTTTGGTTGTATGTGGTACGGGGTTCTTGTTTGGGTCGATAGGGCCACAAATTTTTTTTTCGGGTGGGAAATCATCAAATGACTTGACTTGAATGACTTTTACTGACTAAACCATCCATGCTCCTTACTCGCGCTTTATGTTCGGGGCCGCTGTGTCTCTTTCGAACAGTCCCGACCAGGGCTTGACTTTGATATTCTTATGCAAAGCGTATAGGTCGGTTAGTACTGAAGCCTTACCGGTGCTTGCAGGTGTACTTCCAGTCGATCTTGAAGTGTAGCTTCGGGCTGCAATGAACGCTGGTGAGACCATGGACGCAAACTGTTTAACCATACTTGACCATTGCGGTTTTTTCCTACTTGTCCACTATACTTTCTGATTAATTTCGTTGCGGGATCCAAGACAGGTCAATTCATTCTCTGGGACTTCGTTGAGCTTCATTGTCTCGGTGCTTTTCTGGTGGTCGCCACTGTTGATTCTGGCTTTCAGCAGTTACAGTGGTTTGGGAATAGGGTGACGGGCTTGTCTCAAAATAAAAAAAATCTCTTGAGTAATTATATCATTTTACTTGCCAAATATGGGTAGTTAGGTCAAAAGCAAAGAGTGGCTATCAGAAGAAATATCGCGTAGAATACTGTGATCCCCTTCTCAAGTGACACCACCACATCGATATGACGTAGTGAGCAAGTTCGGTACGTTACACCCACATTATGATGACACACCACACAGCTGTTGTAACATCACTATTTAGTATGTTATTGGTCTATACATCACTATGCATTATCTATGTGTTGTCTATGATTGTCGTCACTTGTTTAGTGGATTACTTACTGTGATACCCCTGCTATGTGACCTGGTGACCTGTAACCTAACCTAACCTAACCAACGAACACAACAACAGCAAAATGTCCTACAGTATAATTATCAAATACAACAAATTCCGATAGACGTTAATTGATGTTTACAAACGAAAGTCCTTCGGGGCTTGACGAACGACTCGGAAGTCGAAAAGTACGCGAACAAAATAAAACTCGCTCAAAGTTCAAACAACTGATAATTATACCTACAATATCTACTAATTACCATAAAACTATTAATTACTTATTATACAATCGTAAAGTACAGAATGATGTATATACCTTTCTGTTTATTCCCTTCCTAATAGTTTATTGATATAAGTATAGGATCATAAGGCCAAGGTTGTAGGAACTCGTTCAAACGAATGCTTTTGTAGACGTCATGTTCTATTGCTATAGAAATAAGCTATTATTTTGTTTGCAGTAGGTTAAATACCAAGTTCTGAAGTCGACGAAACATCAAGAACCTCTTTTGTGATGGAATTTGGCAGTAGGGTAGACTGGGTACGGTTGAAACAAAGGACGGTTGAAACAGAGCAAATATCTCGTAAACGGTTACGCGGGGAGTGAGGGAGGCAAGGGGAAAACGAAGCGGACGGCAGTTCCGAACGCGAATATAGTAGCGCGCCGCTCCCCACGCGTTGTTGTTGTGTGCAGGACGCCATATTGTTTTTTATTACCCAAAAGTAAGTATTTTTCTTCTGACATTAACGCTTATATTATCTGTTCTCTGTAAGTGAATGTATTGAGTGTGTGTTTGTGATTATTATGAAGCTTGTAGAATAAGGGATAGTGACTCTTTTTACTGTGTTATTATTACTGTCGTAACTATAAAGTATATTCTACCAAAAGCGGTGTTGGGGACGGTTGAAACATTTTTTGTGGGTACGGTTGAAACAAAATGTTTATTTTTTGTAGATGCCGAGAGTTCGAGTGAGGAAGACTTCCAGAGGGGAAATTAACAAGTCGAGCTATAGTAATGCATATGAGGAGGTAAAAGCTGGAGATACACTACGTAAAGTAGTGGTCTTAGCTACGTTTGCCACAATTGCGAATCTGAATACTCTGATTAATCTCTAAGCTCTGTTTTCTTTATGTTATTTCTTTCTTATTTATGTTTATTTGATTTAAGAAGTGTTTTCTTTAGTTTATTTGGAATGTTTATTTGATTTAAAAAAAAAGTTTTTATTTAGTTTATTCAAAATGTGTAAATGTGTAATTCTTTAATTGTTTACTACTCGTTAAAGGCTGATAAAACCTTAAAGACTGATTAATGTTGTTATGTGGTGCCTCAATTAGTTTTAATGATAAATAAAACATGCTTCCTTAGTATTTATTGTATTATTTGTATGTGTTTCAACTGACCCCAATCGCTGTTTCAACCGCCCCTGGCATGGGGACGGTTGCAACAAATCCGTTTTTTTTTTTAAATTTCATATATTTCTAAAAATAATAACCCGGGAACTATAATGATACAGCCATATCGTAACCAAAACTTCACTTTTGAATTTAATGTATCATAATCGTCACTCGGTTTATAAACAACAAAATTATAAACGATAAAAGCTAAATTGTTTCAACCGTACCCAGTTTACCCTAAAAGACACAAGTTGACACCACAAACATTTGTTTCCAAGGTACTAAAAACCAAGTATTCAGGTTTCTTTAGTTAAAATAACAAAATACCTTAAGTGTCCCAAAAGTAAAAAATATTCAATGAGTCAATTTTTTTTATAGTTAGCAATATATAGAAGGTAAAAATATTGAGCAAAAAGTCAGCAATTTAATAGACGTGTAATTTTAATACACGTTTGGGAATTCCCATGGTGAAGCACCATTATCATCACTATCTCAACATGAATGATGTAACCAAGATTTTGTAACAAAAATTTGATTTAAAAGATTGTCCATGGAGTTTCTTGCCCGTTCTTCTCCATAGAGATCTACGCTAGGGAATGGGCAACTACAGTACTTTCACAGTTTGTATGTCTTGTGACTGGGACTGTAGCTACATTTAATTTTCATCTTTGTTTCGACAATTCAAAAGTGCCTGTAACTGGCCTACTTGAAATAAATACTTTGATTTTTCCATGTATAAAATAATCAATTACTATGATACATATATTATAACGCTTACTCAATGCTATGGTGGGTTACCATCATTCATGTTTACCAAAGTTACAGTTCTGCTTCTGTACTGATTAAATCATACTATACGCCGAACCCGCAGGATAGGTAGAAAGAGAAGAAACTCCATAGATAGACATTCTGTTCAATCAAAATGTTGTTACAAAATCTTGGTTACATAATTTATTTATGTTGAGATGTGGAAATTCGTAGTATGTGGAAACTTTAATTCAAATAGGAACAGATGAGTAATTCTTCCGCCGGGTTCGGTGAGGCAATCAATTTATTATCACATAACTGTTATTAAATATAACAGGAAACTGAGTTCTAAACGAATTTACCTGTAGGTACATTTCACAATGTGAAGCTTGAACAATACAAATTTGAACACGAGGATAATAATATTAGAATTATCATTTAATTCAGATGTCATAAGTTTATACATTATGTAAAATAATTTTAATTCTTTGGAAACACTGCCATTTATTATCACTCGCCTTCGATATCAGATCTTAAAAAAACTATGAAACCTACCTCAGACCTTAGCATACGTAGAATTAAGCTATAGTGTTCCATCCGCTGGGCCAAACGCCTGAGAGAGAGTGGGCTGTAATCCACCACACGGGGCCTAGTCCGGGTTGGCATACCTATGTCACAATATGTCTTCCAATGTTTGGTTCTGAAACATGGCCACGATGTTTTCTATAACGGTTTTTCGAGTAGTAATGATGAAAAAAATAACACGAAGTAACTTTTTTTTTAGGTTGGGAAATCATCAAATGACTTCTCCCACTCTGGGCGGAGCGGGAGGGAGTGTCAGACTCTTACTGACTAAAACCCATCCATGTTCCTTCCTCGCCCTTTATGTTCCGGGCCGCGGTATCTCTTTCGAACAGGCCCGCAACAACTTGTCCCCCTGGGTTGATATCAACGAACTAAAACTCGTAGCTAAGAACATTACCGCCGGCCCTGTTCTAAGGTGCAGTGGTTTAGACAGTGGTTTACATAATTATTCTCTTTTACTTCAGATCGTGTTGTCTCTGCCAGTGTCCTCAGCCGTGATTGAGTGAGCGGAAGTGAATCCTCTCTGTTTTCTACAAATCTATAATAATAGTAGAAAGAGGAAAGATTTGTGTGTGTATTTTTATATTTTTGTATGTTACGAATGAACGTAAAACTACTCGATTGATTTGAAAAATTCTTACAGCAATGTATAGCTACATTATCTGCGAGTAATATAACAAATCCTTAAAAAAAAAACTATACCTATTGGTCTCTCACCTACGGGGAAATATATGTTTACGTATGTATATGGGTGACAAGCAAAATTTAGCCACACTCTACAGGTCGCAATTATGAACCGATTGCTTTCAAACTTGGCCGAAAAATCTAAAAGGTCAAAAAAGTTCGTGAATGGACGGAATTAATCCATGGGCCCCCCACCGCCCGGTGGGGGGCGGTTTATCTAAGATCTGTTTTTTGGCCATAACCTTTTTTCTTAAGGAAATTTTTTTGACCGTTTTTCATTTTTATCATTTTGAGTAAGAATGCGGACTATTTTAAATTAAAACTTTTTTGATGCAACCGTTACCTTTGAAGTTTAGCGATAAAACTTATAGTTTTCGAAATAAAAAATTATAACTGGAAATTGAGGGCGTTTCCATGCTAAACTCTTATGAGAGGACTAGCTGACCCACGCAACTTCGTCTGCGTCACATAAGACAGAAAAACGAAAGGAAAAATAATCCCCGTTTTTGCATCATTTTTCATTCTTGCTCCGCCCCTAATTGTCATAGCGTGATGTTACATAGCCTAAAGCCTTCCTCGATAAATGGACTATCTAACCCTAAAAGATTTTTTCGATTTGAACCAGTAGTTCCTGAGATTAGCGCGTTCAACCAAACAAACAAACAAACACACTCTTCTGCTTTATAATATTAGTATAGATTTAAAAAGGGTAAACTTTCCATTACAGGACAAAGATTTTAAATTTTATTGTTTTTTTTTAGATTGACACCTAAGTACAACTCTTTATACAAATTTTCAATAGTCGGATGCTCCAGCACCTTCTCCGAAATCTACCTCCTCCTGCGGCTAGACGGAGGGTTTTTTTTTAAATTCATACAACAACAACAACGCGGGAGAAACCGGGTGAAGTCCGTTAGTAATTAATAAAGTCAACAACACAAAGAACCTTCCCTCAACTTGTTCAAGGTGAACACGGCTTCACGTGCCTCCTCCAAACTTTTAGCCAATTATGAAGTTTCAATCATACAAGAGACCTATCGATGAGTTTATCATACTATCGTAGGGCTTAACAAATTATATGGAAGTTAATAAATAACCAGCAATTTAAAGTTTTGATAACGGCCTTGGTTCTTAATTTCCGGGACATTATTGTGTTGTATAGTGTAGTGTTGTCTACTATAGAATTGTTTCACGAGTTAAGTTACTTGTTTACTTCAGCTGGTGGGTCAAAACCATCAAAACGCTGTTACATCGCTCACTCTGTCGGCGAAAAACTTATAGATATTTTGCATAAATATATAGGTACCTGTATAGTATGAATAGTCACCTTAATATTATACGTAAATATACGAAGTTGTAGAGGTAGACCGTCTTTTGGAGATATAACTTCGGTTATATGTTATAAAGTTCGTCGGATATCGGATATGTGATCACATTTCCGCCGGGAAATCTCTCTAGACTTAATATCGGTGAAGCGATTTCGCGACTTTATGTTAACGCACCGAATATTTAATACGTTAACTTTATAAATTGAAATACAATCATTAGCTCAGCGCTCTTGTTGACACCTATTTATAAATGAGAAATAAATAATTATAGCATTCTATTATCATGTACTTTGTTTCTTGTCTAACCGGATGCAGTTGAATGTTACGTGGCGCAGTATCGACAACCGTTGCTTGACCTTGAGGATAGACTCGCGCGGTTCTTATAATTCAGATACGAATTCCAGCACTCTAACGTAGGTACATCATCATCTGCCTAGCCTTTTCCCAACTATGTCAGTGTCTAACCGGATGCAGCTGGATACTAATATGTACATGGAGCGACTGCCTATCTGACCTCCACAACCTGGTTAGTACTGGGTAATACGATCCCCTTTATAAGACTGGTTGTCAGACTTTTTGGACCACTGACTACCTGTAACGACTGTCAAAGATCAACAAATGACAGCCGGAGCCAACAGTTTAACGTGCTTTCCGAAGCACTTAGTAAACTCGGCATGTAAGGGGGTGGTCCACAAACTAACGTAGGAAAAGCGCGGATCAACCTAAAGAGCGACCCGAGTGGCGAGTATTATTTGGCCACGAGCTCCTCATTGTAACATACCTATGCTCTCCTATTAACACAAACAAGAAATTGCCTTTTTTAAACTTTCACGATCAGAACACATTATAAAACTTAAGAAGACGGGATTAAATTAAAGGTAAATTCGCGATAAATACCCGTCCTCTTAAGTTTTACAAACAAGAAATGACAGAACAAATCGAAAGAGATCACCGTCCCACCTCTCTCCTTATACAAAGAGCTCTTATAAAGAAAACAGTGATTGGAAGACTTGGCCTTTGAGAGAGATTGTTCCCGACACGTAGACACGTCCCGGACTGATATCGATAATACGACAAGCGAAGAACAATTGATACGACAGCGGAGTGCTGCAGACCGACGACTTCGTGTCGTCCGACAAGTCGGAATATGACGTCTCTGTAGCGATCGCTGTACTACCAATCATACCTATGTATTGTATTGTGTCCGCAACTCCACGTCAAAGCGTGTATTTTGCATATATGGGCGTGGTGGATTATATGGGCTATAATCCACCTCGTGGGCCCAGTTCGGTTTGGTGGATGTCACATGTCTTCGAATTTTTTGGTTCTAGAACATGCCGCTTTCCTCACGATATTTTCCTTCACCGTTTTTAAGAGCAGTGGTAATGAAAATAAATTACACAAAGTTATGCGCCTGCCATTTTGTTTTTCGGATGGGAAATCATCAAATGATCGTCCCACTCATGGGCGGAGCGAGTAAATGTCTGACACTCCCTGTGTCAGACATTTACTGACTAACGACCATCCATATTACTTCCTCGCCTTTCATGTTCCGGGTGGGTTCGAACCCACAACCAATACCTATGTATAATTTAAATAACTAAACAGCTGAAATGGGGCTATTGTACTTACAATTTTGATGGAACCAAACGCGAAAACCGTGAAATAAAATCTGTAGCTTGAGGTATGATCGCTAAACGTGACGATTATATTCGCTACAGCAAGGTCCTAAAGTAACGATTGGATTATGTAAAACTTTGCAAATATTAACAATATTATAGTCCTCGTGACAGTTTTCAGTCATGGCGGCCAATCTCAGCGGAGACTAGCCATCAACATGGGAAATATTATAGTGTATTAGTGTGTGCGCAGGCCCCGGTACACTCTTTTATCTCTTTCTCAAAGCCCTTTGGGAGGTGAATCCGAGGGAAGGGAGATAAGGAATCTGTCTGCATAAATATGGCTAATGCAGTACTGGTATTCACCTGTATCTGGTTAGAGTGGAAGCCGATCCCAACATATTTGGGAAAAGGCAGGCAGATCATGAACAGACTAATACGTATCATCCAAGGTTCTGTACTCGTCGACATACGTGCACTACATCAATCCCTGTACATGTCGGTCTGTTGTAAGGATTTTATCCGCCGATTAGTCGGTCGTGTGTCCCGCCTTCGTCTCAGGTTCACTCGGAGCCCGACCGGGCGCCGGGCGGCGGGCGGCAGCCGTTAAGCTCAGCTCCCGAAGTGTCGGGCAATATTTATTGGACACGGCTTCAACGACATCAGTTTGTGCGCAACTTTTATTTTGTATTGCTGGATTTATTGCTGTGTTGTTAGCTCAAAGTCGTTATGTTACAGAATGTGTTTGTTTCAAAAGTTCTCATTGATCTGATTGATTTGCAAATCACGTTATGGTATTCCATACAACTTACCAGACAGATGTGTGGTTGTAGAATATGCTCCGCCACTTCTTCTTCCTAGGTACATGGAACACTCGGAAGTGGAGAAGGGCTGGGGTTTTGGGGAATCTCAAATTATATGCAATTTTGACTTTCAAAAATGTGAGCTGGGCTGATTGTCAGCCTTGCAATTGCAATTGCAAGAAGAAGAAGAAGATTGCAATTGTTGTTGCGGCCACCAAACTATTTGCTAAACATGGTGATTACGTCAACAATACTCTACAACCATTCTTTGAATTATTTATGAAGACGTTTATGCCTTAGAAACGTAAATCGATATTTTCAACCACCAAATCAAACTTCAAACAAACAAGAAATTTTAATATTTTTACGCGTTTATCGTTTATTGAAAACTTCTTTCAATAAATCTGTCGCCAACTGCACGACATTCGCCAGCTATACCTCCGTCGTTCTCTTCTAGCGAGTCGTTCCACAGCACCAGCACCGCAGTAATGGCGTATAAAACTGACATAAACATTAACATGAGTCGTTAACGGAGTAACTCGGCAAGTTATGGGGCTCGGCTAAATCTTGAGGATACTGTTATGGCAAGAGTTTCAGACAGGCTTATCTGCAACTAGGTAGGGACTGGGTTTGTGTGGGTTTTAGATATTAGGTACCTACGTCAAACTTTACGTTTTCTCTCCTTTCTAACAAAACATAAAATGCCACATTCTGAAGGAATAACACGTTGTCCTACCTTTTTTTTTTCGGATGGGTAGTCATCAAATGGTTCCTCCTGCTCTGGGCAGAGTGGGAGGACTGAAACCCATCCATGTGTGCCTCGCCGTTTATGTTCCGGGGCCACGGTACCTCTTCCGAACAGTCCCGTAGCCCCGGACTTTTTCTTATCAGGGAATGGAAACCTGACTCATTTTCAGCACTCAGTCAGTCTCTGACTATTACAAGTATATTATACATATACGCTTATGATCATAGCATGAAGTCATGATGTGAATATACTGATATTATGTTTTTAACGTGTTTACCTCATTTGGCTCAGCACCGACCTGTTCGTCGCCAGAGATAGCTGCCAACTTGCATGATTTCAGCATTACTGTTTTTACTTATTTGATAAATTGTAACATTTGTAAATCCTTGCACATGTCGCTAAAACCAGCCAACTGTATTAATAGCTTTCTCACGTGTAGGATATTGGTCTGATTTTGATAAGCTTTAAATCAACGACATGAATCGTATGAAAACCGACATAAGGCGCAAGACAGAAATGACGTAAGATGCAGACTGGGCGCAGACATTAATGTCTTTTCCGCGTCTTTTTCATACAAAATGTATAGAAGCGTCGCGTCGCAAAGCACACTGAAAAGGCAGGACGCGGACGGGCGCGGAAACGATGTTTGTCCGTCTGCGCCTTGTTGTAAAGCACATAGAAAAGACGACTTAAGACGAGGCACGGGCGCCGACGAGGGCGAGCGGACGAGGGACGGGCGAGAACGGGGGTGCAGGCGGGGTCAGGCACGGGTACCGTGACACTGACGCGTGCGTCGCTAGTTATCTCTCGTGGCGCCCGGCGTCACGCCTGCGCCCCGCTCGTGCCTCGTCTTTTCTATGTGCGGTAAAAAGTCACGACGGCACTGCAATGACGGGAAGAACAAGAGGTGTTTCACAAGTCACTACGCCATTAGGTTCGAACTCCATGTCCCTCAGAAACAAGATCGAATTTCCTCAGAAAATATTATTGCTTACGAAAGTAATAGTTCTAAGAAACAAAACAAAGAAAATTAACTTATTATCATCATTATTCGTCACGACCACTGACTGACCACTTTCTGTGACGCCTCAGTTTTATACAGAAATGACACGATTTAGAAAAGAATTACCATTACTGTATCACTAAGGAAATGAGGTGGTTGTCAGTAGATACGTACTTACTTAATTATAGGTTTATTAAGTAAATTGGAGAAGTACCTACACGTAGTCCCTTCATTACACTATTCAAAACTTGTTTCTGTTGTGTTATTTCCATGAAATGTAAAAAAAAATGATAAAAATATTGCAAGTTGGCTTTTTCCAAATACATGGGTATTTTGTTTTCAACAAACAGTAGTAGAATAAACAACTGCAGCTATTGTTTGTAGTCAATTGATTAATTGCTCTCTTATTCTCTTATTAGTCATACCCTCGCGATTATTTCACCACTTTTGTCAAACATTCCGAAAATATCTGACACATACATGATACATATTATCTGCTGTGTTTTTATGAAGTTGAAATACATACATATATATATGTCACCGTAAAATTGTCAAATACGTTATACATATTGTAATATCTCTAGCGATATTGTAAAGTCTCGAATTATTGTCAAATGAACATACTGCTTACAACAAAACGCATTATTTTTCGTGAAATGCATGCGATCGTAGTCAACTTACGCGGTGTGGAGGGAAGGAGGGGTCCACCTTGCCCAGTGGCACAACTCTCATGAAAAGATAATGCACCATTCCTGAGAAATACCGATTAATATAACATAACCTTAAAACACTTTAAATTCCCCCTAAAAAGCGTAGTCGACGGAGTCCCGCTTCGCGAGGCCCCTATTTCCGAGTGCAGGGTTTAAAGGAACCTAACTAACCTAACGGGGGGGTGCCCCAAGTCCCGATTATGGGGGTAGAGATACTTCCGTATGTTCAGTTTACAATAATTCGAGACATTACAATATCGCGAGAAAAAACACGTTATATTGTAATATAACGTGTTTGACAATTTAACGGTGACATATACATATACAGGGTGTCTCATTCAAATCGGTCAGTATGGGAAAGTCTGAAACTATAAGACATACGAAGATCTGTTCTGAGGAACAGGCTATTTTGAAAAATAAAAACCGTGGTCAGTTCAAGCACCTACTAAAATAAATTAAAGTATGTGGAAACAATGCATTTTATTCATTTTAGACATCATGTTTCAAACAGACATTTACTGCTTAAGACCTACACAATCGATATCTAAATAGAAATAGCGTAGGTTTTTTTTAAAAATAACCGGGTTCGATTCCCGAACGGAGTACAGATGTTTTTTAAAATGTATGAATGCAGTTTTTCTTGTTATTAAAATCGATGACATGGTTCCTCAGAACAGATCTTCGTATATCTTATAGTTTCAGACTTTCCCATACTGACCGATTTGAATGAGACACCCTGTATATTCATGCCTTTTTCACTTGGGGTAGGCAGAACGTACAGAACGCAGCCTGCTAGGATTGTCACATCACTGATATTTATGGTGGCAAAGCAAGAAACAAGTTCAACTGAAATCTTGTTAATGACACTGGGGAATACCTTATAGTATTTCACGTTTTTAAATGAGCGTGTCAAAAAAAGACGGAACATCTGTCGAGCAAGTACTTGTTTGAAAAAAACCCGAACACGTTTTTTGAATAATTTCCATTCGTTGTCTGTGAACACCGCAGATGTTTCCGAATTAGAATCGCTAATTATCTTTGATTTTGTTTTTAGGGTTCCGTAACCTAATGGCAAAGAACGGCACCCTTTAAATAAATATGTTGAGGTTTCCCATAACATTTTTTTTCAGAATTGTTTGTGCGAGAGACACTTCCAAAAAAGTAAAATGTGTTCACACCCCTGTAACTTCTAAAATAAGAGAAAGATAAAACTAAAAAAAATATATGATGTACATTACCATGTAAACTTCCATCGAAAATTGGTTTGAACGAGATCTAGTAAGTAGTTTTTTTAATAAGTCACAAATCGTAAACCGCAATTTACCTTTCATTTACAACGAATTACAAGAACTTTTACATTATGTTATTTTCTGCTACGGGAAGCTGCCCATGAAGGGTTCTTCATGGGCGAGTCCGACTCGCACTTGGCCGCTTTATTTATTTTTTGTTGCCTACCATAAATTAGGATTTAAATAACAATTTATCTACGCCGAGGTTATAATATTTTTGACAAGACGACCCATTTTTACATAATTTTATATATTTAGGAAAAAAAGGTGTAAACTGTTTGAACCACTGGCTGTAGCCATATAAGAAGAAAGAAAGAAAAAATATTTATTAGTCGCAAAGTCATGACGTGCATACAATATTAATAAAGTAAACATAGAACGCATAATATATGATTCTCAGGCCTTGCCTATTATGTCAAAGTAAGATTAGCACATAATTATTGTTTTTGTGCTATTGTAATTAGGATGGATTATGTCATTGGTTTCTAATTGCGCCCACTAACAAGTCAAAAGAAGCCGGTGGGTAATGTTTGGACTAAATCGAGGACGCCTTGACCTTTTACAGTTATCTTGTAATACTTGTAGGTGGATTGTTTACTTCATGTGTCAATATTGATGACAGCTGTCACGAGTAGTCTTCAACCAGAAGATCTGACAACCTCATACCAAGAAGTATCGAGTGGCCCAGAATTAGGCTGTGAAAGTCAGATTGGCGGTCGCTCCATATAAAACCCTGGTGTTCAACTGCAGCCGGTTAAACTGGCCCGAACAGAGTTGGGAAAATGGTGGTCAATAATATCAATGAATAGTTAAGTAATTGATCAACTAAACTCATAAATGTTTAAGAGGCCGGCGGAGCATGTGTTTATCATACAATCGTAATACCAAAATAATATGAAATCAAACATATTCTTAAGGTAGTGTGTATATATTTCGATTGTATTATAAAATATCTATGTTCCCAAATAAATATTTTGAAAGGACAATGATATAAAGACGAGATATGAGGAATTTAAAATTTCTATTGAAAACATATTTTTTTCATAACTCTTGTTTAAATCATACATTCAAAATATGTGTTTGGGTACCTATATATTCTGTAAATCCAATTAAAATAAATACACACATACCTTAAAAATATGTTTGATTTACAAATTATTTTGGTATTACGTTTGTATGAAATTCGCATGCTCCGTAGATGTTTAAACTTATAATTATGTAACAATTTATTAAGTTTTATCCTTACTCCTTTGTTGGAGAACAGCATAATGTTACAATCTAATCATGATCTAGCAACTAATACTTTACGTAATGACAGCACATAAAACGTGACGGGGGCCATCTGATGAAGGAAAACAGCGCTTGATTGTCTTATGTAACGACGTATATACAGTATATACTAGTTTATATACCGGTTACTGTGTTATTTACAAGAGTTATTTATTGTTTTATTCATCTAGGCAAAAAGGAAAAATGTACAATAATTGTGTAAGGCACATAAACATTTTGCAGCCTATATTTCAAGTGTACCACGGTCAAAATGTATGGAAAAGCTGTTTTAATACCCGTTTAAAAAAATATATACTTTCAGAATGCTTTACTAAACACGTGGTAGGAGAAACGGTGGAAATAATACCGGTTTTTGAAAGTAAATCGAGATCAGTAAACCTGCTGACATGCTGTATTATGACACATGTTTTGAATAATAACTAAACAAAACACATCGATTGAATAACCTGTTAAAATGACATTTAGATATACCGTTTTAGGGTTAGGCTTCATCGATTAGCACGGAATCACACTTTTCCATGCTCCTATTATCTTTTCAAAGTTAAACTGAAGTTGGCGTAGTTTTATTAAGTGCGCATTGTACTCACAGCTGTAACACTGGCCTTCCCTCTTTGAAAGGCAATAAACCGCCAGTACTCGCCCAGGGTTCGTGCCTTCGATGTCGTGGGTCTAAGACATGCCGTTCTGAAAGCAGTGACGTCGCAATCGTTTACACGTAACTAAATTGCCTGTTCGGGTTCGAACACACGACCTGCAACTTGTTGGTCCCACTGTCCCAGCCGCTACCACAAGGCTCTTCTTTATCAAAATTTATTTGAGTTATTTGTCGTCAATAGACAGCTGTAAAACAAACTTGGTTTTCGTTTTATATCCTACCACAGCTCACAGTACGCAAGTCCTAACACCACAAGTAGCCCCCCCCCCCGCCACCCCACTTCTTCTCACTTACTTCACCAACTTATTCCACAAGATTTTCATCTAAATGAAAACGTAAGGAGGCGTCGGAATAAAAACGCACTGTCACCCTTTATTACGTAGATTGTCGGCGGAGAAGTTCGCTCGGAGCTCGGAGGTGAACACAGACTTCAGCAGTATTTTCGAGCACTTTCCGCGCTGAATAGGATTTTATGCATAATGCATCGGGACTGCTGACTGAGTCGCTATCACGCCGAGATCTTACAGGGTAGGTACGTGGGAGCACCTGGGGTTAAGTGGGTGCTTCACATTGTGTATTCTTGCTTCGTTTGCGTAAATGTGGACGACGTGCTGTGTCGGTGCATCGCGATATGTTTATCGCAAATCTTTATTAAAATGGCTACGTCCTTGTCTAGAGTTGACAAGCGCTACTGGGGATAAGGTCTTGCCTTCGATTCCTAGGTCGGGTAAGTTGCCTGATGGAAATAGGCCCATTTTATTTGAATTGTAATGATTACATAATGACATTTGTTTGATAGGGCCAGATATACTAAACACGGGGTCAAAAATTAGCTTCATGTTAGCGCCTCTCCTCGTTTTATTTGACATGCGGATTTATAATTGTGTAGGTACGGTTCATTTGGTTATTGATTATTTTAACGTGTATGCGTTTTTGATTTTATGTTTCATATGAAATATATTTGAAATAAATAAATTATTTTTATTTGTTATTAAAAATACTGGTATCAGCTGCATCCGGTTAAACTGGAAGCCGAGCCCAACACATCGTGTAAAGGCTAGACAAATGAAGATGCTTAGATGGACTGGACGGATGACGACTGAGGGATGTTCACGGGGGGTCATTGATAATTTGAAAACTTACAATATTCTAGAGGAGAGCGATTTAATCTTGCTTATGTATCGCTTTTAGATAACGATGGGGTAGGGGTTTCCAAAAACTTGAGCATAAAAAAATCTTTAAACTGCCATGGTCACTTGGACACTAACAAACTGATAACATGGCCAATATCGAGGATTTACAGTTAATGATAGTTTAGCAGAAAAGTCAAGATTTTAAACTTCTGAATATCTCTTTGGAAAAAGACCTTAAGTTGTAAAGTGGCACAAGGTCAGACAAAGTCCAAAGTCTGACGACCCGAATGGCGCAGCGGTTGTGAGGCTGCCTTACGTTCTTAGGGTCCTGGGTTCGAATCCCGGTAGGACCAAATGTTTGTGTGATGAGCAATTGAGCACGGACATTTGTTTCCGAGTCATGGATGTTTATATGTATAATAAGTATGTACCTACTCGTATTTACAAACAAAAAGTATATATGTCGTATTTGGTGTCCACGACAAAAGCCTTGCTTAGAGTGGCACTAGACTGCGCTGTGTGTAATGTGTGTGTATTTATATATAAAGTCCGGACACAGCGCTAAAATCTGGTCGTGGTCGGATAAATCCGGACAGTTGGTGACTCTACCCTACGGGTCAAGTCTGTTCCTTCCTATTGGAACAATATCAGCGCACATTCACAGCGCATCGTCATATGTTATGTCATGGGGATCTAAATAATACAGCGATTTAATTGACTTAAAATCTTTTAATAATACTGTAAAGTTTATTTCCACAAATACGTCATATTAATGCTATTTGCATATTAGGTACCTACATCAAATCAAGGCACAAGAGTACATAGATATGTATAAGTAAGAATACTGATCTCGAAGCAAGTAGGTACGGATAGGTACTTATTTTGTTTTGTACATGATACTCGTACTTGTATAATATTATAACAAAATGTACTACATGAGTAATCTTAAAGCAATTATCTAATTCAAATCAATTTCCCTACTGTATGCAAAATGCATGTGTTACTGGGAAAGTTGGTTAAACAATTTTTCTCTGTTTAAACACTACGTATCTGCGTACTTACAATTCAAACGTAATTCTAGAATACTGAACATATTAATAATCTTCATAATAATATTTTTGTTCATGTCAGCCTGTTTTGTCCCTCTGCTGGGCAAAGGCTCCCATGACTTTCCAATCCTGTTTACAATTTATCCTTTCCGACCATAATAATAGTAATCAGCTATAAATACTTATTAGCATAAAGTGGTTTTTACACAATTTAGATATAAGCTTTTAGTTCTAGAGGTATGTTTACGTGGGTAGAGTATTCTTGGGAAGTGGTATGGTGACTGGCGAACCTTCATCAAAATCCAGTGCATAATTTAGATTTAAAAACAACACGATCACACACACTAACACCGACTTGTACTATACTTATTAATACATGAAGGCGCTATTCATTTAGTAGCGTTAATTCAAAATACTTGCGTCACCAAAGTACGAATTAATTTGTCATAAACCTAACCAGCACTCTGCTCTGCCAGCAGGTATTCGACCACTTACTCTCCCGAATTCAAACGATCTCAGGGAGGAGAAAGTTTAATTTGTCAAAGATAAATTAATGTTTGACAGGCAAGCGCACTGCTTCATTATGAAGAATTAATTGGCCTCTGAATTTTACATAAAGTTGGTTTCATTTTAATTTTGAATCTAATCCAACTTGTACTAATAACTACACATTTCACAAAATATGAAATCAAATATACCAACTTTCAAAATACTTGGGCTGTTAGTCAACACATTAACACACAAAAAGAAACGAAACATTTTAATGTTCAACCTGACGTCATAATGTTTTACGACACAACACTCTCCAATATGTTAGCCTCTTGTTGCACACTCTCTTGCTGAAGCGATGTCATTCAAGGGTCCTGTTTCACACATACGCCTGCAAACCGCACAAAATGTTTGGGGCACTCATCCGCTTGGATGGCTACCCTGTCCCCAGCGTCACTAAGATCCTCAACAATCCGAGTGTGCACCTCCGGGTCGCACTTCCCAGGACTCTGCTTCACTTTCTTGTCTCCTTCGCTTTTGTCAGGCCCTTTCTTATCACAATCCACCTTGATCTTGATGTTAAGCTCCACTGTGTTTTGTTCACTCTCACGTACAGCGTTGCTGATGTCCTTCTGATACGGTTTGATTCTCTTCTCATTGACTACACTTTCGTTTGCGACGAAAGCGGGAATTTCTACTGCTTCAGGGTTTGTTTTCGGTCCAAAGATTATTTCTAGCTGTTCTTTCGTCGGTATATAGTTTGTGTCGGGTACTGTTCTGGATGTTACAATTGCGAGTAGAGTTAAAAATATGAGAATAGTGTCCATTTTGAAATATACCGTATTTGAAGTTGTTCGCACGTGACTAGTTCCCGCGCTCACGGTCGCCGGCCGACTGTTTACTTTCCAGTAGTCTTAGACTTATATATAAAGTTAATTTGTTATTAGTAAACGAGCACGTTATGTCTTATTTTGCTAAATTGTATAACTTGGCGTCAAAACTAGTGATGAAGATGTAGCATCTGACGTTTATATGTTTATTTCTGATTCATATAAATTGGATACGTAAATAGAACAGGAGAAGTTTCTCTATTTTGATGAGTTATGTTTAATTTGGTTGCGCAAATACAAATTATAAATGGGATGAGATGTGCGTCGGTGCTCTAACTGTTGCGAGCATGTGCCAAATTGAGTATGATAAAGTCCTGTGTTCGATTCCAAAGTGTTATTCCGTTTTTCCATCAAACTTTTCTCAGTGGCAGCTACGAAGTCTGTATCTGTGCCTGGTTGATGGTAATACAGTCGCCCCTTATTACATGGGACTTCAATATAACTGGTGAATTGTGGCACACACCCTTGTCTAACTATTCGGGGATTGCTGACGTGATATTGTGTTTTGTTTTGATTGAGTAATTAATTGTCGTGTGATATCATAGTAATGTTGTTGTTTGTATAGGCCTTGACTGTCGGGTGACGTGTCTGTACCTTGAGCTCACGATCCAAGAGGAAATGGTCATAATTGCCTAACTAGTAACTAGTAACATTGCTATATTTTATGGTAAGGTTGGGATCGCACCTTGACACCATCAGGCACCTTGGCATCAGATGACATGTTTTTTTTAAAACAAATGCAGCATACAGGCGAAGGGAAACGATTATAAAAGTGGTGACAAATCACTTTTTACGTTATGACTCAATGTAACACACTCACAACATTATGGTAGTGGTTTGAATAGTAACGGGTTAATAAAAGTAAAAATCTTAGATTAAAACATGTTAAAAAAAAATCTTGTGAAAATGTTGGAACTTCGACCCCCAATATCTCCGTAACTAGAAGGTTCAATGGTCTAGAACAAAAAAATAATGTGACGTTAAGGGTTTTTTTTTTACACCAAATCAAATTTGGAGGGAAAGTAGCTCGAATTTAAGTTAGTTCTTGCGTATACCGAAATATCTAGATTTTTTAATACACCCAGGCTTCGCCACACATCAACGACATATACTGAGAATGTCACCTCTACGTCACAATCAACTATTTAACAAGTTGACGTAAAGCTGTAACAACGTCACGTCCGCGACACGCTACGTGAGCACGAACTGGTTCTGCTCTGACGTGACGTGTCTTGTGTTATTGATATTAGCTGTAGCGTGAGAACGTCTGCTGCTTTACATTCATCAGTAAGTATCTCGAAATAAGAACTGGACTGTCGTGTGTTCATGAAAATGAACCGTTCAAACAGCAACAGTCTTTTTAATAATACTTTTAGTCGATAAATAAACAATTTTCTGTTTAATACGAAAGCACAATAATTACAGAAAAAGGTGTCTTTCACAGGATATTTCTTTAGTCACACTTTATCAGTCATGTGAAAACAAAATACAGGGTGTAAACAACCTCATCACGAAGCCGTCAACCAAGCATTCTGTATCAAACTAACTTTTCGCAAAAATTATTGCTCGGAAACGACCATTTTTTTTGGGGTGAAAAATCATACTTTTAGGTAGAAATCTATGTGACGCAATTAAAACATTGTGCTGGTGGATGGATTGAATAGTACGCGGGTCGTAGACGTGTTTAAAGCAAAAATCAAACACCCTGCAATTAAAAAAACTTGTCACTTTGACATATCTCCGTAACTAGAAGGTTCCCAGTTATAATGTAGAACAAAAAAATGATCGCAATGACGGGGAGAACAAGTTCCGTTCGGCATCGTTAAAAGGGGTTTTACATCCTTTATAGGCGGTGTTTCCAGGATCGTTATCATTTTATCATTGATGCCAGCATACAATGCGACTTTCCAACTGTATCTGAGACGAACGCAGTACCTAAGTCACGTCCTAAGTGGTGACGAGCTTGGTATAATCTCATTTGTGAGGCAGAGGTTATCGTGTACCATCAAGGTCCAAGTCTACCTAATTATGAAATGACTTACTATTTGTTGCTGGGCGGTTTGCCAAGTCGTACACGCTATATTTAAGTATACTTACTTTTAGGTTATATCCACTTTTAGGATCTAAAATGTCTTCGGTTACTATACCCGTTTGTTATGTAAATTGATTATTTTAAATTCAATAGTGTTATGTAGTAGCGGAAACGTGGTTTGATAAGCAATTGCAGAACTTCCTTGTTTCTTCGTAATCAGCCACCCAGATACTTGGGATTGACTTAGCTGCTACCGCGAGAAACAGGGTGTGCTGCCTACCTCACCGTCGATGGTGCCCAAGATATATCAAAAGAGAATAGAATATTCACCATTTATGTACTTTTTATAAGAAAACATTTCAAATAAGGTGACAAAATGGGCGGTCTTATCGCTCATATTTACATACAAGGTTTATGGTAAACGATTTAGGTAAATGCCAGGTTTAATCCTCGAGGCAATAAAGGTGTTGGTACGTATAGATTACCGAGGGGACTCCCAATACTAATAACAAAGTAAAGGAAAAAATAAATCAAAAATGCACAGAACACCTACTATACGGAGTGTAAACAACCTCATCACGAAGCCGTTAACCAAGCATTCTATAGGTATCTAAAACTAAGTAACAATACTCAAAGTAACACACTCAAATCATTGTGCTGGATTGAATAGTGCGGGGGTTGCGGAGGTGTTCAAAGTAAAAATAATACAATCAAAACTTGTATTTAAAAAAAAAAACTTGTCACAAACTTGCAACTTTGACCCCCAATATCTCCGTATCTAGAAGGTTCCCGAATATGGTGTAGAACAAAAAAATAATCGCAATGACCGGGGAGAACTAGTGTCTTTGGGCTTCGTCAAGAGGTGCTTAATACCCTTTATTAACAGGTACTTACCTGATAACCTTCTGGCTGTCTTTTGTAGATATTTGACAGTCGGTACAGGTAGTAAGAGCAGCGGTGCGCCAGTGATGTCGACCCCGACGTACAAGCAGTAAGTCGTGAGTTCGAACCCAGGCTGGCGCATTGTGTAATTTATTTCATCACTACTGCTCTCAAAACGGTGAAGGAAAACATCGTGACGAAACCGGCATGTCCTAGCTACAACCAATAATTCAAAGATATGTGACATAATACCAACCAACACTGGGCCCGCGGTGGAATATAGCCCACTCCCTCTCATTGAGAGGAGGTCGTTGTGTCCCAGCAGTGGGAACAGTATAGGCTTATTACACTTATGCTAGACAGTCATGGTAGCCCGAAAGCCTGAGATCCAGTCTTACTGACTACGACGAAGAGATTTCTTTAGAAATAAGCATAACCATAGTTTTTTTTTTCTTGGCCTTTTTTTTCTAAATTTAGTATGAACATAAATTGGTAATAGTAGTTTATGCGACTGTGCATAATGCCTAATTATGTATAGTTGCATACACTACTTTATCTACCCAAATATCATAAGGGCTCTATGATGGGTTCAGGAACCATAGGGAAATGACCTGCATTGTTACTTGGCCCTTGATTTTTGTGGTAACAGGTTATTAGTTGCATTCGTCGCTGCATTTACGATATCTGGCGGAGTGTTCAAGGCAATTTCTGAGTCACTATCACTCATTTTCGACAGAAATAAAGAACTTATCAGAAAATTTGTCTACTCGTAACCGGAAATAAAAAGCTAACGAAAAACTATTCTTGTGTCACTCGAGATCAAAATGTCTTGCGATTTATAATTAAAATCATACTGAATTGGGGTTTCGTATCGATATCTGATTTAATGTAGATAGGTACTAGAATAGCACACTCACTTGAATTTGACACCTGTTCCAAATTTAAACTCATAACCTACTGTTTTCAGTAGGTTATGAGTTCATTACAGTTCCGTTTATTTCTGCTGGTTGGTAATGCTGGTCATTACCTATGGTTTTTGAACGCATTAGAGAGGGTTTACGATATTTGGGTAGATAAATAAATAAATAACCACGCCAGTACCACGCACTAATGAGCACATCATTATTTGTTATAAATACCAACTTTTATGTATTCAATCATTATTAATTTTGATTAGTATATTTCCCATTACATTGTCATTTGATGTATCAGGTAAGTATTTGTTTCGGAAATTCTATTTTGGTATTGAATTGTAGGAAAATTTGCCATAATATATGTAATATGGTGATAACCTAAGGTTAATGACATGCCTATGTACTTATCATTTCAATGTTACCTTGTGTTGCGACTGATTCACTGAAATAAACCTAACTTCATGATTAATATTTAGGCACTGCATGTTACAATGATAATGCATATATAGAAATACGGAATTACAATTCTAGGTACAGGCATTGTTAATAGATACTGTGTAAATGTACGTTTACTACTATTGTTTTTAAATTCAAAAAGCGAAGAGTTAGTTTTAACAAATTTGGCAATTTCATTATATATATACAAGGAACTGTAAGAAGGTTTTGTGATTCATACACTGGTCTGCAGGAATCAGTCAAGTCAAAACACTATACTATTCCCCATTGGGTGTTGGAAAATTGTTTCATGATCTATAATTTTCGTAGCACACATTTGAAAGATTATCATAAACTAAAACACTCGTTTTTAAACTGACATGGTCACTAACATGATCGTTAACACTGAAAACTGGATGTTTACCATGTAACAAACAAAAGATAAACATGTTACATAATAGTTTTTTTTTAATTATGTTTTTATGGTAAACATGGAGAATATCCTTCCAATGTTAATGGTAACTAAAACATTGATACTCGTATCACATTATAATTGCCCCACTACACTCCAGTGCAGGACAAAGGACAAAGGGCTCGTCCAGCTCCGATACAGAGAACGCATGCTCACCACACTTGTTCCGGAAAGATGGATGTTGTCACTCTACTTACAAAGTGCGTTTCAAAGTTACATACATTAGGTAATAAGAACGGCACTATTACCACACCATAATCGGTTTATGATAATTATTGACTCTGCGTTAGTTTCCGCCTGTAAAATCCAACCTAGTTTCTCATATCGCAAGTGAAATTGTAGTTGTACTAGTTGTGAATAGTAGTGGGCACAGTACGCGGTTGGAGCGTGTTCACGTGCGGCGCACAGGGCTCGGCTGTCAAGTTGACAGCCGAGCCCTGTGCGCCGCACGTGAACACGTCAGCAATCCATGACAGTGTCAACAATCCATCAATCATTCAGTCATTCACTCACTCACTGTTACACGGGGTTTTTAACTTTCACATTCACACGTCGGTTATTAAACGTTTCAGTAACGGTCACAAGCATACAGGGGTGTTGGAATTTTATGTGGTATAGGTTCATAAATTCACGCCTTTTCTTCACGGTGGTAGGCTGCGACTACGGAACGCCATCTGCTGCGATCCTTACATACTGCTTCTGCATATTATGGGTTCGTTAGAAGGACCTGTGAAGGTCCAGTAGTACCGGCTCTAATTACTAGTGGTAGACCTAACCAGGGTTGTTAGATCGGGTTTCTCAGGTTTTCTAAAATTCAATAATCTTGTTCCTCATTCAATGTTTAAACAAGAAATCTAACTAATATTATAAATGTGTCACTTTGTGAGGAAAATCTGATCGGTTTGAAAAAAAAGTAGATATCTATATTGAAAACATTTTTGCAAAACTAACTCTGTCTTGGTCAATTTCTTACCTCTGCGCTGTCGGAGCAGCGGGCACCGCAGTATTTTATAAACCTTTCCTCACGATGTTTTCCTTCACCGAAGCAACTGATAATTTTACAATATGCACATGAATACCAAAACTCAGAGGTGCGTGTTTTGGGTTCGAACTCGGGACCAGGACTCACAGGACAGTGAATCGCACGACCACGACTGAAGAAAATATGTTTCCTTCGACTTCAAAATAATATTCGCTTTTTATGCATGGATCACGGTGAAAGAGAGCGGGGGAGGGAGGGGACAACAAAGCTTACCAAATTACTTTTAGATTGAAACCAGTGTTATACACATCCGACAACGACAGGTAAATGCAGTGTTGATTGAGTTTAAGTCAGCAGCGGTGACTAAGGACGTGGGAATGCATTTATGCCATACACCTATGAGGAATTTATCGGTTATGTATGAGACAAACTGATATCCTCTGAACCGGTAAATATTCCGTAGTGCTATGGATATACCCATAGAAGTAACTCGTAGACATAAGCGTGCCTACAGTGCACACATAATTATCTCTCCAATTATGTTTAAGGCCCAAGGGGGCAAGCTTTTTGCCAGAAACCAGTCTCAAATCCAGACACCGGCCTCTACTGAAAAATTCTTGATGAATAAACCAATTGCTCAACCTTGGAATCGAACCCAGGACTACATGTTCAGCAGATACGCTTGCAACTACTACACCAAGAAACGTGTAATATATTAAATAGTTGATTAAAGAAAGTCTTAAAACCTGGAATAGCGTGATATGTGATCAACTGATCGATGTCATTGCATTGGTAATTTAAAAATATGCATGCAGATCTTAACTAAACTCTTCGAAGATGAGAGGCGTGATGATTCAGGTGTATCAGCAACATAAGTGCTTGTGTCACCAGAAGATGTATGAAAGTTGACGAAGCAAATGAAGGATTCAAATATAGGAGTGTTACGAGCTGGCTATGAGATAAATTAATTACTAGCGATTAAACAACACAATAACTTTATTAATCACAAGACAATTAAAACCTAATCACAAAATAATACACTACTGTTTTCCGTTACGTGTCGCACTTCTAGTTCACTTATATTCGCTTCGTTGTGTTGCCAAAATCAGACTGCCTGCCGCGTGTCTGCGCTGTGCTTTTATACTGCTACAAAAGTTGTATGGCTACGGCGTTAGGGTAAATATCTTAAAATTGATAGAATCATAATTATTTAACTGATAGAGCTCAATGCACTGAAGTCTCTCGATTATGGGTAAAAACCAAATTAGAAACAGTATATTTCTCAAAACAAAGATGCATATAATATGGCGTGCCTCAAGGTGGCGGGTCGGCGCCACCACTTATTTTGATTTACATCAACGACCTCCCAAAAACTATTGAGCATAAGATGGTTCTTTTTGCAGACGACAGCGCAGCCATAATATAATCATCATCATCATCATCTTAGCCGAAAGACGTCCACTGCTGGACATAGGCCTCCCCCAAGTGTCGCCACATTGACCGGTCCCTTGCTACTCGCATCCACCGGATTCCCGCAACCTTCACCAGGTCGTCGGTCCACCTAGTGGGAGGTCTTCCAACGCATCGTCTTCCGGTTCGCGGTCGCCACTCCAGAACTTTTCGGCCCCATCGGCCATCCGTTCTGCGAGCAATGTGCCCTGCCCACAATATAATGCAATGACATAAATAATTATGAAAATGAAAGTAACGAATCTTTAACTGAAATAATACACTGGCTTAATGAGAATAATTTGAAAATTAATTTAAGTAAAACCAACATTTTGCAGTACCATCAACGCCGCCGTGAAAATAATAACATTAATATCAGCTATACAGATTATAAAATACAGGAAGTTGATGATGCTAAGTTTTCAGGAATCACTGTTGACAATAAGATACATGGAACACTCAAACTGACAATATGTAAACGATTAAGCAAAGCCGCATATGCATTATTCCAACTTTCAAAAAAAAGGTTAATATTGAGATATTTCTAACAGCATATCATGGACTCGTAGCTTCTGTTTTATGGTACGGTACAGGTATTATTTTCTGGGGCTAGTCAGCAAATAGGGAGGCTGTATTTAGGATGCAGAAATGCTGTGTGAGGTCTATTTGCGGTTTAAAACTGACCGATAGCTGAATTCCACATTTAAAAAAATAAAAATATTGACACTGCCAGCAATGTACATAATGGAAACTGCATTATTTGTGAAAAAATACCCGCATTTATTTGTTAGCTTATCTGAAGTCAGTAGAAGAAATCCGCTGCGTACTCAATATTTAAATAAACTTTGTAATGTTAAATGTCCATCCTTAATGCGTAAAAGCTTCTTCGGCAATGCTCCAAAAATGTACAATACAATACCGAATGTCATTAAAAATATGTCATTAACAAAACTCAAAAAGGTACTTAATAAATTGCTTGTTGACAAATGTTATGACACTTTAGATGAATTCTTGAATGATGGCTAAATATAAACCGAATAAAGTTACTTATGATATTTATATGTTAAAATAATAATTAGGCATAATTCTCAAATATAATTTATAGAAACTTTAATTTGTAATCTTGAGCTAGATGCTCACCATATTTTGTAAGCCTGCTACAGCATAACATAGCGCTCGGTTTTATCAATTATAAGATCTGTATTTCTGTACCTGTGTTAACAAATAAAAAGTGATTTGATTTTATTTGATTTGACTATTAACAGTCACACAAAAAATATTCTAGCGGCATGTGGAAGCGCTTCATAAAAAAAAACAACAAAAAAACATTAACAAAATAATACAAAAGGAATTGTAGGCAAAACAAGATCATAAACGACTTGTACAAAAGAAAGAAGTAGGTACTTTATGCCCTGGGCGTACGGTTGAAATTATAATGACAATTCCTGATGTTTTTATAAGTAGGTTCCGAATGTGTGCCTACTTATCTTCAAAACTAATAATAATGGGAAGCACTCGAAGTTTCAACGCAAACACACTGCAATCACGTATGGGTAATCCACAGAATATTTTTGTTCAAAAAGGAACGATAGGTTTAGGAAACTGTATTTTTTTTACCCATTAGGTAACGTATAGTTAGATTTGCAATTTTCCTGTCAGCTATTCTAAAGTTAGTTATAGATTTAATAGGCATTTTTTTTTTGTTATTTTTTCCGTAATACGGTATAGTACCTCCAATCCTAAACAAAATATGTTTTCAATACACTTCCTCGAAAACTGGTTCTTTTCGCACTACGATTAGGTTTAAAATGCAGTGTACTTCACTCAAGTGCGTTTTTCATGTTTTTTCCACACATTTGCAGAAAGCAAAATTGCCACAGATAACTATACCTATGTTTAGTCCAAACTGGTTCAATGCATAATTAAAAAAAAAACATTCACCTTTGATTGTAGAGTCAGAGATGAATGTTTTTTTAAATTTCGGCGAAGCGATTCTACTTCTTTGCGGCGTAAACATTTTTTGAATGTTCTAATTGTGTTTATAAATTCAATATCAGAGATAAACATGATTATTTAAAACTAATATTTACATTTATGAACTTCATTTTTTATTTTCTTTTTTAAATACTATTGCATATCCGACTGGGGTAGACTGTTGAGACTATAAACTGTAATGTTTATTATTAATAACTTCATGTGGGTACACAGTTACGCAATAAATAAATCTTTATCTTTAAACAAATTAATATTTATTTGTGTTCTAAATTCAAAAATAAATAAAAAAAAGCGGCCAATTGCGAGTCGAACTCGCCCATGAAGGGTTCCGTAGCAGCAAGTAACATACTATGAAAGTTACGATTTTACGATTTATGACGTATTAAAAAAAACTACTAACTAGATATCGTTTAAACCAATTTTCGGTGGAAGTTTACATGGTAATGTACATCATTTTTTTTTTGTTTTATCATTCTCTTTACAACTTTGGAAGCGAACTGAACTGTTTGCGCGAGAGATCGCGCAAACATTTCAGTTTAGAAAAAAATGATATTAGAAACCTCAATATCATTTTTGAAGACCTATCTAACCCCAAAAATTTATTTTTGTTTTTTTTTGTGTAAAATCTTATTGCGGTTTACAGAATACATCTTCTTACCAGGTTTCATTTCAACAGTATAGTCCTTATAGTTTCGGAAAAAAGTGGCTGTGACATACGAACGGACGGACTGACAGTCAGAGTTGTTGCAGTTCTCGGCTCAAAAACACCCTCGCCCACGGCTCGTGTGTTAATACCGCCTCGCCGCCCTACAATGACAAACTTTCTCCAATTGTATCAAAACTAAAAAAAAAAAAAAACGAAAAAAAAAAAATATTTTAACGTACAACGTGTAAACGTTACATATTTATTAATCATCATAATCATGAAAAAACCTGTGACGTTAATGATAAAAATAAACTGCAACTATTAATAGGAAATAGAAAGGGAAGTAGTTCAAACTACAATACCGATAAAAACGCGGGTGATCCCGCCGCGCGCCCGTATTTACCACAGTAGGCAAACGTGAGCTATAGGTATGTGATACTGCACAGAATAGTTACGTACGTAAACTATAGAAGAAGAGGTACATACACCTCGCAGATAAACCTATAACAGTAACTGTGCTACTATATATAGTCCTCGTTCCTTGCTTTGAGGTAAACAGTCCCTGGTCGGCGGCGACCGCAGTCGCTTCTTCCATCAGTTATTGTGGCTACATAATCAGTCTACTGATACAGTCCTTTAACGATGGAGGTGATCGCTGCTCTAGTTCTGATGCTGTTGGGTGCCGCAGGAGCCAGGAACATCCCCGTTCACAAGAACGCTCCTTCAGAACTACCGCTGGAGTTTGATAAACTTAGAAGTACTACGATGACCTTCCTCGCTACAATATTCTCCTCTGGGGATCTGGTAGAAAGTGTGGTCAACGAAGAAAATCAGGGACTTCATTGGATTAAAAACGCTGACGAAGATAAATTAGTTAAAGATCATGTTTCTAATGTTGTGAGCTTGGAAACCGATGACAACGGAAGCTTGCATAACCAGGAAGGGAGCAATGATGACCAAGAAGAGAACATGGATAGTGTGGTGGGACCTGTGGAAGTGATTGAAGTACACAATAATGAAAACACTGAAAAACACTTTTTAGAAGACAGGGTTGCATTTGATGCTCAGACTATTCTCCCCCCGTGTCCTGACGGCAAATCTAGACTCGGCAAAATTTGCGTGCAGGAGGACACAGATCGCAAATGATCTGGATCGTATTTTAAGTTCACAAGTGCCAGATTTGCGGGATTTGGTACGTTTTAAAATGAAACCGAATTAATGGCACTTTGTGTTGTGACATCGACCAGTTAGAGAAATGCCCATCTGAACTCAACATTGAAATATGTCAAATTTATTTTGTTATGTTTTTGGAATGTTGTTGAATTAGTGAAAAAGAAGTTTCTGTTTCTGATTGTCCTCATTATTTTACTAAATTAAGTTTTATGTAACATTGATGATGGCATTTTTAAACTAAACAAAGGGTTATTGTGTAATGACTAGTGGTGTTTTATATTGTGTGTCTATACAATTGCGTGCACTAACAATGCGCAGCGTTTTGTTCAGTGGTTTTCTCAATTGTAATGTTCTAATAATTTTCATTTAATTTTAATGTCTCTCTTGAAAATAAATAACAGTACTAACTTCAACAAAGTTTTCCTTGTTGTTATTGTCTCTTCATATCATTAAAAAACATTATGACATCATACAGGGTGGAATTTTCAATGCCACCTGGAGGCAAAGTACTCTAAGTACTGGAGATAGCAAATTTTACTCACAGGAAACATTATTTTATTTAAATAGCTGTACCACGCAACTTCGTCTGCGTCACGTTAACTTAACGAAGTTGCGTGGTACAGCAGTCTCTAAAGGTGTTGTGCTTTTCATATAACGATAGCCCACGGTAGCATGGATTAATCAACAAATACACGAATTCTATGAAAAAAATAAAATCCTAAATAACAAACAATATGGCTTCCAACCAAAAAAGAATACCACACAGCTGCTATCAACGTTCACAGATAGTATTCAAAAACACTTAGATGCAAAAAAACACGTTTTAGTAGTATTTATAGACTACAGCAAAGCATTCGACACGCTCAGACACGAACGATTACTAGAGTGTCTTCATGACAGCGGAATAAGAGGCAAACTACTCAAGTGGTGCGAAAACTATCTTGATGACAGAAAATATTTGGTCAAAGTCAGTGACGTGACTAGTGAGCCGGTCATTGTTACCGAGGGAACGGCGCAAGGATCGGTCCTTGGGCCACTGCACTACCTTACTTATGTAAATAGCCTTGTGAATGTCATAAAAAAGTGCGAGATATACCAATTTGCTGACGACACCTGTCTTGTAGCCGCTGGACAGACTGTTAGAGATGCCCAAAGGCAATTACAGGAGGACTTTGATTTGTTGGCTAAATGGTCTCATGACGCTGGTCTAGTATTAAACGCTAGTGAGACTAAGTTAATGTACATCAGTACCAGTCAAAATAGAAGTTCTTCCTTGCCTACACTAACATCTCACTGTCATGAGTGTTTGCATGATGAAGTAGCCAAGCCTTGCAGCTGTGACACCATAGATCTCGTAGATAGCCAAACATACCTGGGACTCACCAATGATAGCCGACTTAATTGGAAGAAGCATATTGACGGGGTTTGTGATAAACTTAGATGTATATTAGCTAAATTCTCTATTATAAAATGCAAAATTCCATATCAAACCCTGTTAATGTAATAACAAAGCCCTGGCCGAATCAACGATATCCTATGGTCTGTCGAGTTATGGTAGGACATATAAAACTCACCTTGATCAAATTTACGTACTTCAACTACGCATATTAAAGGCAATTGTCCCGTTTAATATCAAGAAGAAATACATAAATGAGCACCATAAATTATTTGAATTCTGTAAGATATTACCAATACATGAAAAAACTAAATACGTACTATTAAAAGAAGAGTTTTTTAATGAAAATTTAAAGAAAACCAAAATCATGAACATGAATGAGACTAGGACTCGTAGCTTCCTTAATGCTAAACTGTTACTTCCAAAGTACACGAATTTGCACGGCAAGAGATCGCTAAAGTATATAATCCCTTACCTTATTAATCAAATACCTATAGCATTGAGGGATAATTTAACTCAGGTAAACATAAAACATAAACTAAAGCAATATTTTTTACAAAATATGAATGCCGAAGATAAATAGGATGTATATTAATAATAATAATATTGCATTGAAGATTTCAATATAATACATATTAGATAAATATTTTAAAGCAAAAGTAATACATGGCATTTATAACAAAAAAAAATAATAATAATAATATATGTATAGTATAATATGTACTTCTATGAACAACCTGTATATATTAAAACTTCCTTCACTACTTTTGTTTTTTGTGAACGGGCGGTCGGATTGGTCACCGAGTCTCGCTCGTTGATATTATTTCGCCAAATACCCGTTGGAATTATTAGTTTGTTTCTTTATTTTTAACTAAGTACCTACTTTAGTGGATCTAATTCTAAATTATGTAGTCGATGATCTTGGTGCACGGTAAAACTCTAATGAGTTTATGTTGGCACCAACTTAAATGTATAAAATGTATGTTTGCTACTGAATAAATAAATAAATTAAATAAATAAATCGAAGTCTCTGGAAACAGGACAGAAGGCAAAATACAAATTAATAATTGACTAGTGCCCGGCAAATGTAGTACACATAGCAATTACATGATTTAACAACACAAACAACAAATACGTAAGCCTAAAATAGCATATGGAAACTGTATATAAACCCGCGTCAATGCTATGAGGTAAATCATAGCAGTGGGACGGAGACCGAATCAGTTCCCGTTACCAGTCTAACAGGAGACACAATCATCATGGAAGTAGCTACTGCAGTATTCCTGATCCTTCTTGTGGCTGTAGGAGCAAAGGACATCCCTAATTATAAGCTGATGGACGGGCTTTTAGCAGATGATCAGCCATTAGAAAACAAAGAAAATCAAGTTTTAGCGCCCCACTTATTTGAAAACCTGAAAAACGATGTGGTAATTCTGGAAAATTTGAAAGAAAGCCAAAAACTGGAGGTTTTAAAAAAGATTGTAAAACTCGTGGAAATGGCGGATGGAGGAATGGCAAAAGAGAATTAAATGCCACCAATTGCAGGCAAGAATGTCTTTGTAGAAAAGTCAAAGATGGTGAATGTGAGCGCAAAGGATAAATTAGTAGCGCATAGATCTAGGTCAGTATATTTAAATTATTAAATCTATTGTTATATTCATATATCTTTTCTATCATTTTTCTAAATCATATAATCCCGTTATCGAATCATTTGATACTATTTTAAAATAGGACGTTGTTTTCCTGAATATATAAAAACATTGGGAACCTTATACAAACACGATTCAATATACTGAGGCAAAGTTAACATTCGCAATGAAAGTGGTCACGACGGTGATTCTGTCAGTCCTAGTGACTGTAGGGGCGAGCAATTATATGAAGGGACCTCCAAAAAATACGCACACTATTGGTGCAACATCAAAAGACCAGAAAAAATACCAACTTATCAATATTTAAAAGTTATTACCAAACCTGTGGAAGTGCCAGATGGAGGAAAACTAAAAGTAATTGAAGTGGCACTGCTTGCACTCTAACAAGAATAAACAAATGTGTACTTGGATGCGAGGGAATTTAAAGAGGGGTGGCCCTCCGACCTTAAAGAAGCAGAACCGGCAGCAAAGCTGACACCAAAGCTAGCAGCAAACCGGACACCAAAGCCGAAAGAAAGGGCGACTTCAAATCCGACGCAAAACAAGAATACGAGGAACCGTGTATAAGCAATCACCACAGACATATTGTCGTTTCATGGTGAATTGTTTATCAGATCTTAGTATCTCTGCCCCCATAATCGGGACTCGAAGCACCACGATGTTAGGTTAGCTTAGTTCTTCAAAACCTGCAGATAGAAATAGAAGGTTTTTCTCAGGAATGGTGCATTACCTTTTCATGGGGCAAGGCGGGCCCCTCCGATTGTGTGTACTTTAATATTTTATTATGTGTTATTTATTAAATTCACTTTAAAGCTACATATTATATAGAATAAATTGAAAATAATGTATTGCATGCAGTCCTCACATCAATAAATTCTTTTGGAAACAGAGCGGAAGGAAAAGAAATATTTATATTTGACATACGCACACATAAATAGTATTTCAGCCTATAAATAAACCCCAATCATTGTTATGAGGTTAGTAATAGCAGTGGGACGGATATCGATCAGTTCTCGTGACCAGAAGACACATTCATCACCGTTTTGATCATCTTCTGTTTATGAACACGCGTTAATCTTAAGGGGTAAACAATACTCGTAGTAGTGGAACAGTAAACGAACCAGTTAGTGTGACGGAAAACTCATTAGCTGTTGAACACTTGACGAAACGCGATGAAAGTGGCCACGACAGTGATCCTGACGGTCTTGGTGACTGTAGGAGCAAAAGACAGTTTAAAAGACGATGTAATCATTGAAATTAAGGAAGTACCACCGGCTGCACTGAGCTGCCCTTGTGGAGAAGTGAAAGACGATGCTTGCAGTAACAAGAACAAACAAATAGTGTACTTGGATGCGAAGAAATTTGGAGAGGGGTGGCCTCCAAAAGAAAGTAAAGCAGATCCGATGGTAAAGCCAACAACTGAGTCAACAGCAAAGCCATCAGCAAAGCCATTAGCAAAGCCATCAGCAAACAAAATAGCATAGAAAATAACTATAGTCGCCGAGGATAAACGATAGCCAGTGACATAGGTACTCCCAAGTAGCATGTATTGTCATTCGAATCCTTTATTGTAAACAAGGTGAATCCGATCTCCTATCGATGCAGTAAAGCGTTTAGCTTGTTGTAGTTAATGATTGTATTTCTATGAATCTAACTGTTTCTGTTTATTAAATATTATTTGATTTTCAACTATTCTTGGAATTAGATGTTATTGACATTAGATAGTGCAAACTGATATATTATAAGAACGTTATTGAGGTATATTGAAAATGTATTTGATATGGTTTAAATATTAATTGTACTGTACTTTTAATAAATTGTTTGTACTGTTCATATAGTGATGTTTTTCCTGCCTCAATAATAATATCCTCATACAATGGTACTCGTAAAATGTATAAATAGCCTACAGGACACCAATGGTATTAAACACCACAACAGGGATAAAATTTTAGTTTGCACGGACTACTACAAAATCTTGATGCAAACCCAACAAATAGGTTCATTGGAAGACCAGCGTCAGACAGCATCACCTGTCTAGCATGAATGCTGAAATGGACCTTTTTGGTGCAGCCGTGAGGCGCACAGTACATACTATGTATTTTCTCTGTTTTGTTGTATTTTTTAAATATTATTGTGTGTGTGTTTTGTGTACTGACGTCAAATAAACATTTTTTCTTTCGTTCTTTCTTTCTAAATACCAACCTTGAGATAGTATATTATTATATGTTTGTACCCCGACCCTGAAAGGTCCCTTTTATGGGTTTTGCTTATGAAGTAAAAAGTGTTAACCAGCATGCACTACGAAAAGAGTCCAGGTGAAAGATGATGTAATAACAGAAGTCCTTAAACTTGGTTCTCCCACAATTTCTCCTTCACATCGTAAGAAGGATGATAAAAGTGATGTCAACAATTACGGACCAATAAGCCTAGTGTCACATCTAAAGGTGTGATACAACCATACCGCAGTCATGTGTTAGTTTACCAGTAGGAATTACACATTGTTTAACTGAACAGACTGTCAATAAAGAAATTGTTATTTTCTCCGATGAAATTGGAAAGGATTTAGGCCAGTTATTGACAAATGAGTATCCGGGACATTCTATTGTGAACTTTTGTATGCCTGGTTGTTCGTTATACAACATAATGAGGAAAATTATTAAATACAATTTCAACCAGGATTCAATACTAATCATATTTGTTGGTAATAGGGGTAATGTGAATAAAGGAGAATTACTCCAATATTATAGATCATTAAGTAACCTGAATTTAAGAAAAATTGTAATGTTCACATTTCCATACAGTAAAAGTTTGCCACAGGAAGAAAACTACTTTAGGCACTATATTAATAACAAATTGCATGATCTGACATTTAATAGTAATTTATTTCATTTAATTGACATCAACAATTATACTGGTGACAATTTTTATTTGACTAAAGATAGGCATCTTGTGGACAGGTGCTATCTTTCACACTATTGTAAAAGACAGGTAGCTGTGTCGCTATCATATTATTTTTTTATTACAGCCAAGAACTTGGCTAATCGAGTTGCCTCTGTTGAGCAATGCAATACTCAGTTAAATTACTCTGCCAATAGTTTGATCACAATTAATGAATCAGTCAATTATTTAAATTAGAAATTCAGACAACAGAGGCAACCTCTTGCAACATTATAAGGAAGCCAGATAATGAATCAGGCGAATGTTTTGTGAATTTTAATAGTATCAACTTGGTTCACCAAAATATTCAAGGATTTTTAAACAAGGAATTAGAAGTAGAACTTTTTTTGAATTGTAATAGATATTCTTTGTATAACGGAGCATTGGCTAAAAAATGATCAATTAATTTTCAATTTCAGTAATCACCAGGTTGGTAGTTCATTCTGCAGGGTAAATGCTATACATGGCGGCGCATTAATCCTAGTAAATAACCAGCTTAAATTTAAAGAACGCAAGGATATTGTAAGCCTATCTGTTGAGCGAACAGTTGAAATAGCCTGTATAGAATTGGAGCAGTTTATTATATTAAGTGTGTATAGACCTCCTTCAGGGTTGTATGACTGTTTTGAAAGGGTAATGGATGAAGTATTGCATAAAATCAGTAGTTCCAAAAAGTCTATAATCTGTTGTGGTGATTTTAATATTAATTTATTAGAAAATTCTGGATTAAGTTCTAAAATTATAAGCCTGTTTCAGTCATACAATCTTGATCACAAATTTCTTGAGCCTACTAGAATAACCCCAACTAGTGCTACTTGCTTAGATAATATTTACACTGATATTATACCTACCCAAAAAGTAATTATTAACTTAATTGATTCAGATCACTGTGGGCAATTGATCACAATTCCAAATGTGGACAAGAAAGTTTCTAAAAAAGATATCATTGTTAATCCTAAAAGTAAAAATCGCCTGGAAACTTTTAAAACTAAACTTATATCTAAATTACCTCTTTTGTCAACCAATGGTGATCCCAATCAACACTATAACGATTTTTTTAGTATGTATTGCACACAATTTGAAACTACATTTGTCCCTAAGACAATCTCGGTTAATAGTAACGCTTCTTTCAATGACTGGGCCACCGTTGGTATTCATAAGAGTCGAAAACGACTGTATGAGCTGTATGAAGAGCGGACATATGTAAACACTGTAGAATTTAATTTGTATGTTAAGAATTATTCTAAATTATTTAAAAAAGTTTGTTTTATAGCAAAGTCACGTTATTTGAGTTCAAAAATAAAAAATAGTAGTAATGTAATTAAAATGACATGGAACGTTATTAATAGCGAAACGGGAAGGTCTTGCAACCGAAGTAGTGACATCAGCCTGGCTATTGGCGATAATGTTTTAAATGCAGACAATCAAGTTGCCACGGCCTTTGAAAATTTCTTTGCGGATATTCCCGTATCGACTACTAAATCGCTAAACTCGTCACCTGCTGCTGCCGAGTCTTTACTTAAGGAAAACGTTTCAGTCTGTGATTCCGAATTTAACTTTCATTATGTAACCTGTAAAGATATAATTAAAATCTTTCACACCTTAAATGTTAAAAAGACCGCCGATCTATGGGGTCATTCTGTGGACGTGGCTAAATCTATTATAAACATTGTAGCTCCTTCTTTAGCAGTAATATTTAACGATTGTATTGACCGTGGTGAGTTTCCTGATCTAATGAAATATAGTAAAATAATACCATTATTTAAATCGGGTAGTACATCAGACCCCACAAATTATAGACCTATTTCAGTACTACCAACATTTAGTAAAATTTTTGAAAAATTAATTTTGGAACAAATGCAAAGTTTTTTTAATAAACATAAGTTATTGCATAAAAAACAGTTCGGTTTTACAAGGGGTCGTTCAACTACCGATGCCGGTGTTGAACTTTTAGGACACATTTATAATGCTTGGGAGGACAAATTCGATGCTTTGGGAATTTTTTGCGATTTATCCAAGGCTTTCGATTGCGTTCTTCATGAAACTTTAATCAGGAAACTACACCACTACGGAGTCCGTAACGCCTCTCTGGATCTTCTTACTTCATATTTGAGTGATAGGATTCAGAGAGTTGATGTTAACGGGGAAAGATCTCCCGGATCCGTAGTAAGAATGGGGGTACCCCAGGGCTCAATTCTTGGTCCATTTTTATTTCTCATTTATATAAATGACTTGCCTTACCTCATAAAGGATAATCATGATATAGTATTGTTTGCAGACGACACTTCTCTATTATTTAAACTTAAACGTCAGCAGTTAGTTACGGATGATGTTAATAGCGCCCTGGCAAAAGTCGTTAATTGGTTCAATGTTAACAATTTACTCCTGAATGAGAAAAAAACCAAATGTATTAAGTTTACGATACCCCATGTAAGACAAGTGGAAACTAGTGTAGTAATCAAGGATGAAGAGTTGAAACCGGAAGACAGCACAGTGTTCTTAGGCATAACTTTGGATGCCAAGCTTCAGTGGGGCCCGCATATACACAAATTGTCAAAAAAACTTAGCTCTGCAGCATACGCCGTTAGAAAAATTCGTGATTTAACTGATTTGGAAACAGCCCGTTTAGTCTACTTTAGTTATTTCCACAGCGTGATGTCGTACGGTATCCTCTTGTGGGGCAATGCCGCCGATATTCAGACTATATTTGTATTGCAAAAAAGGGCAATTCGTTCAATTTATAAATTAAGTCCCCGATACTCCCTCAGAGAAAAATTTAAAGATATTAATATTCTTACTATGCCCTCTCAGTATATTTATGAAAATCTTTTGTACGCACACAAAAATATTAATTTGTTTAAAAAATACAGTGATATCCACAACATAAATACGAGAAACAAACACAAATTTATTATTCCTGCTACGAGGCTCAAGAAAATAGGGGGAACGTTCAGATGCCAATGTATACGTTTTTACAATAAACTTCCGAGCCATATTCAAGCACTTAGTCTAAATAAATTCAAATCGTTTATAAAACAGAAGCTATGCCTGAAAGCCTACTATCACGTTAATCACTACCTCGATGATAAAAAGGCTTGGGATTAAGCTGCTCCAATGAAATTTGCTCTGCGAATATAGTAATTTCGGACTTCGCTTGTTTATTATTGATTCCTTTCTTTTATACACTTTGACATGAATGGTTATTATTATTATTATTTTTTAGGTACTTTATTGTTTATTTTTTTGTGTGTGTGTGTGTGTGTGTATTTGACATGAATATTTCCTTGTGGCTTTTGACATTTAATGATTTGACATGAATACTTAGTTCAGTATTTTATTATTTTTTACATTTTTAGTTTATTTTTTATTGTTTTATGTATGTGTATTTGACATATCGTATTTTTATTGACATTCATTTTGTAAATTATTATTAATTTTATTTTATTTTTTTGTGTGTTTTTTGTGAATGTGAGGACCATGTGGGTTACATTTTTTTATTTTTTTACCCCTCAACCGTCTGACAGTTTGAGTTCTATAAGCGACCTACCCAAATGTCCTTTCTTTGGTATTGTTCGTCGTTTCGTTGAGCTCCTTGTGTTATAAGTCGAGCTACACGATAACTGACAAATGCTTGCACTGACTGGACAGGTTTACTCAAATCTGTATGGTTCTTTCTTCAAAAGACCATCTCAGACACTAATATCTACATGATCCTCATGTGAATTGAGCAAGATTATGTCTGGACTTCAAAAGAGACTATGACCTCTGAGTTTGTTTCGGCTGTTTCTTCTCAGAGTAGTCAGGTACGAAACACCGGCCCCATCGAGTTTAAAAAAAAATTGACGTGTAAAAGTGTTTGTGAAAACCTACTTACAAAATAAAGATCATTTATCATTTATCATTTATCATTAAGGGTGTCAATAACCTCTTTACGAAGCCGAAAGGCCCTTTACTTATCATTGCGATAATTTTTTTGTTCGACCAAACCTCGGAATCTTCCAGTTACGCAGATATTGGGGATCAAAGTTCAAACTTTTTTTTAAATACAAGTTTTAGTGTCAGATTTTTAAACACTGTTGTGTTTGTACTGGTTCCCTATCCATTAGCATACAATTTTAAGACCTAATATAACTTAGCATAATGTTGTTTGGCATAATTATATTTTCGCATAATATAATTACGCATAACAGCTCATGCATAATTTTTTTAAGCATTATGTCTGTAACCATAATAATAATTAGGCATAATATTTTCAAGCATAAACTTATTAAGCATAAAGTACTAAAGCATAACTTTTTTAAGCATAATATCCTAAAACATAAAAGTTAAGCATAAATAACGCATAAAAATATTAAAACATATTTTTAAAGGTATAACAGTGAAATAATTATTAACACCTAGAATATTAGACACTATACACGTTTATACAATATTGCTCTAATGAAATTTGTAGGCGCTTGATATTGTAGGTAGAATAGAAATTATTTTTCCTTGTTTATAACGTATTGAACAATTTTGTGAGTATTTTTTCGCTGTAGGAAGCAAGCATTGCAAGCATACAGCATGCAAGCAAGCATGCAGCATGCAGCATGCAAGCAAGCAAGCATGCAAGCAAGGTAGCAAGCAGCATGCAGCAGGCAGGGTTTCTGTGACGGCTCCGGCGCTGCGGCCCTCCGGCGGCCCCTATCGTGCTTATCGTCGCAGACTACTTTCGCTCACCACCGCAGCTTCGGCTTGTTGCGGGCCGCCTCGCCCCTACGCGCCTACGCGATTTAAATAACACTCTAGGGGTAGGACAAACAAGACTACGTGAAGTCGGTTTTGCAGCAATTCGGTTCTGTCACTAACTTTTGTTGCACAGCATATTAATTTTTTAACCAACAATATTATTTGATTGTTACAGTTATTTTGTTATTTATATTAATTGTATGCCTAAATATTATTATGCTAATAGTCATTAGGCCTACTAACGTTATGCTAAAAGTCTTTAGGCCTACTAACGTTATGCTAATAGTCATTAGGCCTTCTAACGTTATGCGAATCAAATTTATGCCCAAACAAATTAGTCTTTAACATGATTATGCCAACATAAAATGTATGCCTAAAAAAATTATGCCAAAGTATTATTATGCCAAAACAAATTGTGCCAAAATCGTTATGCCGAAGTATATTAGGACAAAAAACATTATGCGAAAAGAAGGGATCCCGTTTGTACTATATAGAGCTCCACGACCTCCGCACTATTCAATCCACCCATCAACACAATGTTGTGAGTGCGTTACATTGAGTTCTACCACAAAGCATGATTTTTCACCTCAAAAAAGCCGTTTCCCAGCAATAATTGTTCGCATAAATTACTTAGTTTGATGTACAGAAGTCCTGGTTGACGGCTTCGTGAGGAGGTTGTTTTCACCCTGTATATATATAAGACATTCATCAAAGCTATCCACAACCGCATCGATGCAAAATTAGATTCCCATCAACCACCTGAACAAGCTGGTTTCCGCCCAAGTTTCTCCACTACATACCATCTTCATGCTTTAAACCAAATCATGGAAAAGCACATAGAATTCGAGAAACCTTTGTATTTGTCCTTCGTGGACTATAAGAAGGCATTTGACAGTGTAAAACATGTCACACACAGCCATATTGTCTACTTTAAAAAATCAACAGTTACACGAAAGTTACATCAATATTCTTAAAGTATTTTACAATAAAAGCACAGCTAACATTGAACTCAACTATCCCGGTAATGCTTTCAAAATAAATAAAAGCGTGAAACAGGGTGCCCCGCTTTATCCCAAATTATTTACTAGTATCCTTGAGGTATTTAAGAACCTAGCAGACCTATGGTCCAGTAAAGGTGTAACAATCGGTCGGAAAAAACTCAATCTCAGTGAGTTTTTCCGATCGTTTCGCTGATAGATTAGATACAGAGTTACATCAGATGCTCCAAGATATGAGCACAGCAAGCCTTGAGGTTGGACTAATGATGAATCGGTCAAATACTAAAGACACGGCATGTACAATAGCACAAAAAGTAGGGTTGAGGTAGATGGGCAAGAAAGCCACGTCGATGAGTACATTTATTTGGGCCAGCTAGTTTCCCTCGAAAACAGGCAAGACAAGGAAATCGACCGCCGAGTGTGAACCAATGAATTTTAGCATGGTTTTTACTCGTTAAAATATTTTTTTAGAGACGAGATCGTGATTTTTATATCGATGAAAATTAATTGTATTGGTTTCAAAACAATATCATACATATAGTGCTCAGCATACATATAGCCTGAAGGTTATCACATATTTTTCTGTTTCATTTTTTGTTTATTGCAGTGAATCATTTACTTTCAATAAAAAAATTTAAAAAAAAAACTCGATAAATAAAACGCGCGTTTAACTCTTGTAATCGCCTTAACTCCACAAAGTTGAGAAATTCAACGGGGTGGCAGCACTATCATAATTAGCCATCACAAAGTCAACGGTGTGTAACATCCATTTGAATCGCCGTCGATCTGGTTTTGGTTTTAGTTAGCCCCTTATCTCCCACTCCTGAGCAAAGGCTTCCCCCATTGCCTCCACTTCTCACGATAGTGTGCATCTTCTCGTCATCGAGGAAGCCATCCTAGAAGTCCCGCTATCTTCTTCTTGGTCATCATTCATCTGGTCCATTTGCAGCAGCTTATTAGCAAAGACCTGCTTCGTGGTCGGTGTACAGTTGAACGCACATGTTGCACAGGAGATGTTATTAAATCAATAATTTTATTATCAGGCAAGTAAGCCCATAGATAAAATACACAAAATTACATGCAATAAAAATAATAAACTGATAAATTATTCAAACCTTATGGAACTATTACTATACAGGCAACGTTGTCGGCGTCGGCGCGCGGCAGCATGTTGTGTCCACTCGGTGCAGTATAGGTTACGAGAACAGGGCTAAAGGCTTCTTCTTCTTCCTTTCTACTATAGTCAAGTTCCTCATCAACTTGGCTCGTTCTTGGTACGGAGCTACGGACCGCCCATCAGGACCTGTAATGCATGCTTGTGCGACATTGTGCACTCGTCCCATACTATTGACTTACACTTCTGCAAAAGGAGTCCCCAGCCACTGTTTTTGGTACTGTCGCATGTTGGGGTGTCTTCGCCTGCAAGATTTAGCTCAGATCTAATTATAGTGTTGTTTTTATTTAAACTAAGAGTTTTTTTTCGTACTGCGTAAGTTGGTAATTTTTTATTTGTTTATTTATGTTTACCTGTCTTTTGAATAGTAAAATCGAGAGGTATTTTGTAATGATTTCATCGTAAAGCATTAAAGTAAAACAAAACACATAGTAATAACAGGTTAGAACCGGTTGGAGATCGAACTCGCAGACCATGTTTATTATTCTTGACCAATCTTACAACTTTAAACAAAATAATCACAAAAACTGGATCCTGGCTGAGATTCGAATAGTGACCTTGTTTACAGAGAGGACACTGGACTGTCAGGCTACTCATTTCGGTGAGAAATTGTTTAAAATAGCCGCTCAATACGAATGCATTTTACATTACAACTGTTGTCAGTTGTCAAACAGTTGACTAATATGATCATAATGTAATATTGCTTAGCTCCCTAAGTTATTAGCACAAGAATACATAGCCTATGTGTTATTCCAGACTATCTCTGTGCCAAATGTCATCCAGATCCGTTAAGCCGTTCTGGATTGATTGAGTGACAAGCATCTACCCACACAGGTACACCATGACAAGGTTTAGAACATAGTATACTTTCATCCCGTTAGCACATTGCCATGGAATAGTTCCTAACTTCTTCGACAGCGAGGCCGCGGGCAAACATTAGTAGTATAATAGAATAGCAGATGCACATCAAAACTTGTTTTATTATTTTGATTTCAAACATAAATAAAATATATTTAGAATATTTTAGAAGCTGGAAGGCGAGGCGAGCGTAGTGCACAACACGGTATCTTTGATGGACTCACTTTGTTCTTTTGTTCATTCTTCATAATTGCTTTAAGTCGTTTGAGTGTCAGTATTATCCATTGCTTCCATTCCAGGCTGAGTCGTTCGTCACACGAACGCGCACCAGCTTCGTCTACTTTTCCACTTCAAGAAGAAATGAAACTATTAATTTTCGGGAATGCAATTGTTGGCAAACCGTAATGTTCCATTACGGCATAAATCAGCTGTAAACGCGTACTTGTCGCCAAACTTCGTGTCGCCATCCTTCTTATCAGCTTCACCAACTTCTACTGGAGACACATCTGCTTCGGTTTCTGCGCTCCTGGTAATAGCTAATACGAGTTCTTCACAAGCTGCTGGTTTACCGAAAATTTCATAGAAAACATTTTTATCTATGAATCGTGCTTCACCAACTTCTAGCGGACACACACCTGCGTCGGTTCCTGCGCTGCTCTTGTGTTGTGTTGCGGAATACGGCGCGTAGATCGTTTTCTCTACTGCTGTTGTAGGTACTTTGGCTTCAAGTGCTAAAAGTCTGGAGAACTCTTCGATCAGTTGCAGGTAGTTTTCTTCTAGAGTTAAGGTACTCCTTCCCGCAGCGATTCCCAGGAATACTAGTATGATCATGGCTTCCATTGTAGAATGACTGTGAATCAGGTGAGCTGAATATTTAGTCTCAATATTAGCGGACCGCGGTCGCGTCGCGTTGTCGTCGCTCTCTACGACACTGAGCTTTAGTCTTAGACTCTTCAGTTAATATAGTGCACACGGGATTATTATTTGAAGCTGTTTCCTTGAGAGTGACGTAGTTGCAAGGCAGGTATCAGTCTATGCTATTTTATCTTTTAAAACTTTTTATATAATGATGTATATAATTTAATCTTATGACTACATATGCCATTTAATAAATGAGGTTTGTCAATGGCTTAAACATAATGTTTTGACACTAAATCTATCAAAAACCAAATACGTTGCTTTTGCGCTCATGACAAATCTTCTTCCACCTCCAACTCTAAGTATCAAGGCTCACACTTGTTCTTTGTCCAGTACCTCATACCTTTGTTCACCTCTTCAAAATACGGAGGTCATTAGATATCTCGGAGTGTACATCGACCAAACACTAACATTTAAGCCTCACATCGACATACTCGTAACCAGGATTCGTAAGCTGATCTACATTTTTAGGACATTGAGACATGTTGCTGATCGTAGGACTACTAAAACGGTCTACTCAGCACTCTGCCAGTCAATAGTGAATTATTGCATTACCTCTTGGGGAGGAGCAAGCAAAGTTCACCTTCTCGAGGTTGAAAGAGCACAGAGAGCTATTCTCAAGGTAGGAGCTGGACTTCCTTTTCGTTACCCTACAGCCGACCTTTATAAACGTTGGGATGTTCTAACAGTCAGGCAGAGTTTCATACTTTCCATAGTCTCCAAAAAACATAAGCAATTAGTTATGACCCGAATCTTAACAAAGACAAGCGTAAGAAAGGTAATGTCTGTCCTACAAGCTTTTATCGCACTTTTCTCTCCCAAAGATTTTACTGTTTTCTTGGAGGATATCTGTATAACAAAATCAACACTACACTTACAATTTACCCGCTACGAAGAACAGTCTGTAAGTTGGCTATCAGTGAATGGTTAAAAAATCTAGACTATCAGACAACTGAAAGTCTATTGGTTCCAATCCGCTAAACATATATACAACATAAACACACACTATTTCACACACATAAATCACACATACAGTATGTCCTACTAGAGTAATTATTATTTGTCTTACTTTTATTTTATTTTTTTCTAAAGTTCTGTACCAAGTTCCGTATTTAAGTTAAATCATCACGCATTAGTTGTTAAGTTATTTTTCTAAATTGGATTTATACCTTTAAGTCTTGGGGGCCTGGTGACCCGTAACACAGGTATTGTAACCTATTTCGGGCACCAGTCTCTCACAAATGTTTACCCTGTGTTCTTAGATTATATAATTCATGTTCAATGTAACGTTTGTGATGAGAAAATAAACCTTTATATTATTATTATTAATAAATGACTAAGTTCTTAACAATTCGCTATAACTTATCCGGTTTTTTAGAAAATTTGAATGTAAGTGTCCTAAAAACTTGTTGAATGTCACATAAACAATAGAATGAAAGCGAATCCCTCTGTTTGGTACGCTTTCATGACTAACCTTAAAACTATCTACTTTTCAAAAGATGGAGTACTTGAACACTTTTTATGAATAGTTGGTACAGCAACTTGAAATAAACAGATGCAGAATAGAAGTCAACTTCTACTCATAATGTGCTAAACCTTTTATTTATTTCAACATCATAGAGTTGTACGGAATTCATGTCACAAGCCATTTTCTGGTGAAGCTTTGTAAGAGAATGCCATAGGATAATACACTATATAATACAAGATAGATGAGCAACTCTGGTTTTCGTTTTTATAACTGTGTACCTAAGTTGTTAGATGGCGCTGTTAGTTTTTGTTCATCCAACTAAATGCAAAAAGTAATTTTTGAATGAGGATTCGAAATTGCGAACAATTATTCACAGGCAACCGCTGTCACCGCTAGTCTATCTACTTCACTGACAGGTTTTCCAAAATAGCTGTTCTCGTTATAACAGTTGTAAGCTGTCAAACAGTTGAAAAGTTGGTGTCCTCAAACACACAGATGGCTGCACTATCTATGAAAATTTTGTTTGAAGCCAATGTTTGGAAGTTTCATCCGCCTGGCCCTGCCTTGTGACATTAAGTTCGTCAAACATTGGGGCACATACGACAGGATTGTTTTAAAGTACAAAAACAGTAAGGAAAAATAAAGGGTGTAAAACATCTCTTAACGAATACGAAAGGCACTTGTTCTCCTCGTCATTCTGATCATTTTTTTGTTCTAAACCATACTTGGGAACCTTCTAGTTACGGAGATATAGGGGGTCAAAGTTGTAAGAATTTTACAAGTTTTTTTTTTAAATACCACTTTTTGTCTCATGATTTTTACTTTAAATATCTCTACGACCTCCGTACTATTCAATCCATCCATCCGCACAATGTTTTGAGTGCGTTACATTGAGTTATACAACAAAACATGATTTATAACCTCAAAAAAAAAAGTTATTTCACAGCAATATTTTTTGGGGAAAGTTACTTAGTTTGATATACAGAATGCTTGGTTAACGCCTTTGTGATGAGGTGAAATACACACTGTATACCTTTTTATCATTATTAGTTATCTTTATAAATTGATATTCATTATAACAGGTTAGGTAAGGTCATTTGGAGGTACGTTTTTCAAAATAAAAAAAGTAATAGAACGAAACATAGTTATCGGGTTATCCTTATCATCACCCAAAATAACCATTCTTGATATTTATTTCTTAAAGATTGTTTGTTTCAAATGTTGTCGGTAACTGCACTTAAGAGGCCCGCGGAGTATGCGTAATTGGCTATAAGATTAGATTAAATAGTTTAGATTAAAATTGTAAAGAGCTGTGGATTTTGTAATAAATAAAAAAATAAATAATTCATACAAATCGAATACATTAATTTGTAAATCAAAAATTATTCTTTAGGTAGTGTGTATTTATTTCGATAGGATTACAGAATATCTTCGTTCCCAAATAATTACATATTTTGTATGCACACTGATATAAACTTATGAGAAAAATAAGTTTTCTATAGAAATTTTTAATTCCTCATATCTCTTCTTTACATTATTATCCTTTCAAAATATGTGTATAAGAACATAGATATTCTGTAATCAATCGAAATAAATATACACTACCCTAAGAATATGTTTGATTTATAAATTACTAGCTGACCCACGCAACATCGTCTGCGTCACATTAGAGAGAAAAAAGAAAGGACTTTACACGGCTTTGTAACTAGCTGACCCGCGCAACTTTGTATGCGAGTGAGGGATAGTTTTTTTTTAATAAAAAGTATCCTATGTTACTTCTAATATCTCCAAGAATATGTGTACAAAGTTTCATGATGATCGGTTGAGTAGTTTTCGCGTGAAAGCGTATCAAACAAACTTACATACACATTTATATAATAGTAGGGAAGTAGGGATAGGGATTGTCTAGGGGTGTGATGTCACAGGATTTAGCCGACCAATCTTACTTCTTATTACTATTATAAATGCGAAAGTTTTGATGTATGGATGGATGTTTGTTACTCAATCACGCCACAACAGCTGAACGGAACTGAAGGAAATTTGGCTCAGAGATAGAATAACACATAGGCTATATATTATCACGTAAGTATTATACTTTGGACCATTTCTCACAGGAGAATACGTAGCGTATCGGTTCAGCGGCCTTCCTGTGAATTAGGAGGCGCAAGTTCGAATCGCTGTGAGTAACCATTTTTTGTGTTGTTTTATTGGTACTGTAGATTACCAAAAGTAATTAACATGGTTCGATCCCCACCCGGTTTTCACTTTTTGTAAGTTCTAGGTAATTTGTTTATTTTAACTTCAAATAATTCCAATCTTTTTTTAACCATTGAAAATACAGGTTATCAGTAAACTAATGAATTGAACTTGAACAATTTACACAGTACGAAATAAAACTCAAAAACGTTTAAAATGAAAACAAAATTAAAATTTGATAAAAATCTACGAAATTTAAAATACATCCGTGTGGGAATCGAACCCGCGACATACAGCGCCGCAGTGAATTGCTCATCCACTGCGCCAACTGTGCCATCCCATATTTGCATTTGTGTTGAACCATCAGCTGGCCCTACTCCGCAAGGACCGCAAAAGTTTTACCTCACACTATAAATTACTTCTGTATCGTGGGTGTGTTCACAAACATTAAAACCCACAAACACAACCAGCTAGACCCGGAACCACTACCTATAAGCTTGGTGGGGGCGGCAAACCCGAATGCAGCATGCAGCAGCCATGAGCTCTGACTTCCATGACAGCGTTTTCAAATTTCCCCTGAATCTAGCTAGCAAAGACACCCCAAAAAACGAGCGAGTCCTTTTGCAGCATTGGCAGCAGTCGCATGCATGCCGCGGCAACCAGGCGCTAATGGGTGGCGTCGTCGTTTTGCTCGCCATCGACTTTAGACAGACACTGGCAGTTATTGAGAGGGGAACAGCGGTGGATGAAAATGGGATCCCTTCTTTTCGCATGTTTTTTGTCCTAATATACTTCGGCATAACGATTTTGGCACAATTTGTTTTGGCATAATAATACTTTGGCATAATTTTTTTAGGCATACATTTTATGTTGGCATAATCATGTTAAAGACTAATTTGTTTTGGCATAAATTTGATTCGCATAACGTAGTAGGCCTAATGACTATTAGCATAACGTTAGTAGGCCTAAAGACTTTTAGCATAACGTTAGTAGGCCTGTAGCATAATAATATTTAGGCATACAATTATTATAAATAACAAAATTACTGTAACAATCAAATTATATTGTTGGTTAAAAAATTAATATGCTGTGCAACAAAAGTTAGTGACAGAACCGAATTGCTGCAAAACCGACTTCACGTAGTCTTGTTTGTCCTACCCCTAGAGTGTTATTTAAAATCGCGTAGGCGCGTAGGGGTGAGGCGGCCCGCGGGCTGAGGAGCAGGCGGCTGCGAGCAAGCTGCCGTGGTGAGCGAAAGCCGTCTGCGACGATAAGCACGCGTGGGGCCGCCGGAGGGCCGCAGCGCCGGAGCCGTCACAGAAACCCTGCCTGCTGCATGCTGCTTGCATGCTGCATGCTTGCATGCTTGCTTGCATGCTGAAAATATACTCACAAAATTGTTCAATACGTTATAATTAAGGAAAAATAATTTCTATTCTACCTACAATATCAAGCACCTACAAATTTCATTAGAGCAATATTGTATAAACGTGTATAGTGTCTAATATTCTAGGTGTTAATAATTATTTCACTGTTATACCTATAAAAATATGTTTTAATATTTTTATGCGTTATTTATGCTTATCTTTTATGCTTTAGGATATTATGCTTAAAAAAGATATGCCTTAGAACTTTATGCTTAAAAAAGTTATGCTTTAGAACTTCTAGCTGAATAAGTTTATGCTTTAAAATATTATGCCTAATCATTATTATGGTTGCAGACATAATGCTTAAAAAAATTATGCATGAGCTGTTATGCGTAATTATATTATGCGAAAATATAATTATGCCAAACAACATTATGCTAAGTTATATTAGGTCTTAAAATTTTATGCTAATGGATAGGGAACCGATGAAAATAAACGTCTGTGTTTCGGTGTCGCCACTGTGGAAACGTACGGTATTGAAAAACTTCATATTACGTGCAAAACGCGCGTTCAACTTTACCGCGATCACGAAGCAGGTGCCTTTGGGAATAAGCTACTGTTCTGCTCCCACAAACTGTGATGTGCAGATTGTCTATATTCGCCGTCAGATGTTGATGTGGATGTTGGAATGTTCCACACACTGGCAAAAAGGCGAGCGAACAAGCCTAAAGGAAAATAATTTACTCTTAAAATTACCATGACCCTTGAGAAATTGGGCAACACAGTGATCAACCTCCAGCCATTTCCTGTCCGGCCGCTTATGAACGGATGGAGAAAACTAGTGTAGGTGTCTGCCCTTGATGGAATGGTCCCACCTACATTGCCATTCAGATAAAAGTTCCTCCCAGACGTCGGTCTGTGGTTTGAATAATCTAGAAATCCAGGCACGATCACGTACGGTTAAAAAGTCTGCGTCCGTGGTCTCACGCGCGTTATAGTACATTTCATTGCAGCCCGCAGCTGCACCTCAAGATCGACTGGAAGTACACCCGCAAGCACAGGTAAGGCTTCAGTACTAACCGTCCTATATGCTTTATTTTTTGGTATGTAGTAAACTACCGAAGTGAAACCGTCCTCCACACCGCGCGAGTTGACTTCCATCGTATGCATTTCTCTAGTTATTTTACAATCTAACGTGTTTGACAATTTTACGGTGACATTATACATATTGTATTCTAATTATTTAACCACGAATTAACTATCATCATGCATGAATATAAAAAATAAACTTGTCACTACAAGTTTATCTTTTCCCAAATAAAGTCACCTAAAAATAACAGGAAATAGAACCACAGAGCAGTACCTACACGACAGTAATATCAAATATTTGTGGAAAAACTATAGGAGCCGGATATTACGCACTTCGCCAACACATAGTGGACGCGCGGGGAATGTTAAGTGTGCCGTGTTTGTATGAGCTCCATACAAATGGCCAATGGGTGACATCTGCAATGCTGAATAGACAAAGTAGTTTAGGAACTGAGCAGAACGCAATGTAGTGTGGGTTCTACAAACAATCCAACTTGTACAAAATTAACGGCCTAGAAAATACGGTGACGTTTTGTCAACGATAATGAAGGCGGAAAAGGCAAAAATGTGTGGTATAACCTATCAAAAAGCTTATGTCAAACCTGTTGAAATACGAAACGGTTTGATACCGCCTGTCAGTTATATAGATCGTCAGGTGTTCTGGTTCCAGTTGAGATGGCGACGACGCATCAAAGAGTACCTTTCTTTCAAGCAGAGAGGCTGCGGGAACTTAATGAATGTCAATATTAAATAGGACAATCCTTTCAGCACTATACACTGCTATCTTTCCTTACTGTGCATGACATTGTAAGCCCAATTAGGCAATTACAAAACACAAATATTGTAAAGAATTCCTTTGCCACGCGCGTAAACAAACTGTTATATTTACCATGACGTCCGAATGGGAATTCCCCTCGTTTTTTTATTTTTTAAAGTTGCTCTGTACTTTCTACGCCTTCAATTCGTTTAGTGCCACATAGATTAAATCTATCTATATATATGTCACCGTAAAATTGTCAAACACGTTATATTGTAATCTCTCTAGCGATATTGTAAACTCTCGAAACATTGTCAAACGAACATACTGCTTACAATAAAACGCATTATTTTTCGTGAAATGCATGCGTTTGTAGTCAACTCACGCAGTGTGGAGGGAAGGAGGGGTCCCCCTTACCGAGTGGTAACACTCTCATGAAAAGATACTGTACCATTCCTGAGAAATACCGATTAATATAACCTTACCTTAAAACACTTTATATTCCTCCAAAAAGCGTAGTCGACGGAGCCTCGCTTCGCGGGGCCCCTATTTCCGAGTGCAGGGTTTAAAGGAACCCAGCTGACCTAATGGGGGGTGCCCCAAGTTTCGATTATGGGGGCAAAGATACTTTCGTATGTTCAGTTGCCAACAATTCGAGAGTTTACAATATCGCTAAAGAGAAACACGTTATATTGTAATATAACGTGTTTGACAAGTTTACGGTGACATATATAAAAATGAATCCCTATTTCCCTTGGTCACGGCATCACGCGTGAACGACTGGATCGTTTTCACTAATTCTTTTTTTGTTGTGTTTGTTATTGTCAGGACAAGGTTCAAAAATGTAGTAGGTAGGTAGTAGTAGGTAGGTAGTAGGTAGGTAGTGGTAAGTAGGTAGTAGTGGTAGGTAGTAGTAGGTGACAGGACAACGTCTGTCGGGTCGGCTAGTAACAAATATAAATCTTCTTCTTCGATTTTTGAAGAAAAATATTCTTGATTCATGCAAAATTCCCCCTTCCTGTATAGTTACTATTTCCAACCTACTTTTAGAGAATGACACGACTCAGGAAAGTGCCTCGTTTCCCGCGCTCGCCACAATCAATGGTGACTAATCAAGGCTCGTCACACTTACCTACGCCAGTGTAAGGAAACTTCATCACTTCAAGCTCTAAGCCTAAATAAATTCAAATCGTTTATAAAACGGAAGCTATGCCTGAAAGCTTATTATCATATTGCTCACTACTTCGATGATAAAAAGGCTTGGTATTAAGCTGCTCCAAAGAAATTTGCTCTGTGAATGTGGAAGTTTCAGACTTCGCTTATTGATTCCTTTCTTATATGTATATGTCACCGTAAAATTGTCAAACACGTAATATTACAATATAATGTGTTTCTCTTTAGCGATATTGTAATCTCTCGAATTATTATCAATTGAACATACGGAAGTATCTCTGCCCCCATAATCGGGATTTGGGGCACCCCCCCGTTAGGTTAGTTAGGTTCCTTTAAACCCTGCACTCCGTCGACTACGCTTTTTAGGGGAATATAAAGTGTTTTATGGTTAGGTTATATTAATCGGTATTTCGCAGAAACGGTACAGTATCTTTTCATGAGAGTGGTACCACTGGGCAAGGGGGACCCCTCCTTCCCTCCACACCGCATGAGTTGACTACCATCGCATCCATTTCACGAAAAAGAATGCGTTTTATTGTAAGCAGTATGTTCGTTCGACAATAATTCGAGAGTTTACAATATCGCTAGAGATATTACAATATAACGTATTTGACAACATAACGTATGTGACATTTACACTGTGACATTGAATGATTTGACAAGAAATCAGTTTTTTTTACTTTTATTTATGTGAGTGTATTTGATATGAATGACTTGACATGAATACTTAAGTTTTGTGAATGTGAGGACCATGTGGGTCACATTTTTTTTGTGACCACTACTGTCTGGCAGTTTGAGTACTATAAGCGACCTAACCAAATGTCCTTTCTTTGGTTTCTTCGTTTCGTTGAGCTCCTTGAGTTATAAGTCGAACTACACGATAACTCACAAATGCTTGCACTGACTGAACTGGACAGGTTCACTCAAATCTGTGTGGTAACATTCTGGAACCATCTTCCAAAGGTGGACGACACCGGCACAGCCCTGGCTGACCCAAAAACCTCTTAATTCTTGGAAAACTACTTACAATCAAACATTCAATTATTGTTTTGACCTATAAAACATAAAATATTCCACAAATATTTACAATAAAAAAAAACATTAAACAAACAGATTATTATTGTGTCAAATTAAGTAATCTGTGTCGAGGGTCAGTCGGTGATTGTGTTGTGTACTTGTGTGAGATCACTCATATTTACTTCTTTTGATTTGTGTAGGGCTGCTCTCGCGTGAAGTTTGTCGATAAAAATATTTTACATGAACTAAATTGTTATTATTTACTATTTCCGACGCCCTATTTTATTTCGTTGTTAGATTAGTTAATAGGTTAATGAGTTTTAATGTTTTATGTGTATATGTATAAAGTGTAATTAGTCTGGGTAATGTAAAATTTTAGGCCGGACAAAAGTGTCAGATAAGGAAAACCGTAAGCGTAAGTTCCCACTTACTTATTATTTGGCATTAAAGATTAACGTTTAAAAAATAATTAAACATACCTACTCAATTCAGTTAATAGTTCATTTACGTCATTTAATTAACAATGTTTAATTAATGGCCTTGAACAAAATTACAAATGTCTTATGTATTAATGAAATTATGGCAAATCAATTTACATTCCGCTATCGTAATTTACGATACCAACATTTCCCACCCCTACTTCAGTTGACTTAACTTCGGTACACGGAAGCGTTCAGTACATACCTACGTCTTGCAGTTGATCGCGAAGACGCGGCGCGTGCGCACGTCACTATATCAGAAAAAAACAAGGCACCGCATACAGTTAATTCCACTTCGAATATTAAAATCAGTGACAATGTTACAATTGTTACTGTTCACCCTCGTGACCTCCACCTTTGCATTCACAACGCACCGGTACGATGCCTACGATAGTTCCGGTAACTATCAGCCCAATGCACCTCTCCTGGACAACATCTTCGGGTTGCTAAACACCAATGGACGTCGCCCGGTGCAAACTTACGAGTATATCAAGCGATACGAAGGTGTGGTGATCAGTGACGTGTTTGAACAACCAGTGGTTAATGGTGATGGTGACCACAGGAGAGTAGATATGCCGTATAGTTATGAGGATCCCTATCAATGGAATAGGCAGGTCCCATGGAGAAGCGTCGTTGTGACTGAGCCTGCTAAGTTGTATAATAGGTTCGAAAATTCTAATAACGATAGAGAGTTTGTGTACAATTCGAACAATGAAAACACCAATACACACAACAATAGACAGCCTGTTGTGCTAAAAGACGAAGACGAAGAAAACAATCAAAGGAAACCTGAAGAAAAAGAATTAAAATCTCAAGGGAACGTTTCTGTGGCAAGCGAACGATCTGATGACGTCAATCATACGTTGGTCATTAACGAACAGCAAATTACTGAGTATAATGACTATCACGGCCCAACCGAAGACAATGCTAATATCACTACTAGAAGCATTAACTCCAATAGTAATAACACTAATTCGTTGAAAGATAGTAAACAAGATGTTGATAAGCTTAATCGTCCGACGAAAACAAATGACGATACTGTTATTAACAATAACAGAAATCTACATAAAGATGCTAATGATAGTAACGAATACAGTACTAAGACCACTCAAGACAACGAAGTGACCCTCCGATCTCATGAGCAGAGAACGAAAGTCTACGAAGATGACAGGTGGGTTTGGAGCAATGGACAAGACCAGGTAGTAAAGACAACCACACCCTTTGGCGTTGATGATAGAGCTGCCTTCTCAGCAAAAGAGTGTCCTACAGGAAAGCAGAAGCTTGGTGAAATTTGCGTCATGAAGGATTGATGGATGAAAAAGCACAGATGGATAAAAATGTGCTCACAGAAAGTATAGAAACACAAGATGGTGTCTGTACTCGTTCTGTTTAACCCAGTAGGTATTGAGCGTGAAGATTTCGTGTCCGAGTAAAACGATTTCGCAGTATTATGAAAGTGATCGGAATGTCAATTGTGTGAGGTCGTTGAACCGAGAGACTGCTAAAGGCATTGCATATTACGTTTTTGGTAAAGTCTTTTTGTACATAAACAAAATAGGAAGTTGGACAATAAAATAACTCGTAGAAGTATAGAAAAATATCATTGTTTGTTTTTTGTAATAAAAACTTCGTTTGCTATATAAACTGTGATTAATATAGTTCCTAAAACATGTATAAAGTTTAACATTATAAATGTTTTTAATGCAATTTTTGTTCCTGGCTATTGAAGAACCTTCAACATGATGATATACAGTAATTATCCAAGAAGCTATAAGTATGTAGTTATGTAACATTTCCGCAGAGAAATAAGACTTTACTTGAAAATAACTTCGTTTAACCTAAACAATGAATAGGTACAGAAAATATTAAATACAATCAATTTTAAGTTTTTGGTTCAGATCGGAATCACTACAATTAATTGAATGGTCTCCGTGACCCTATTCGTGTTCCGTATATTAAAACATTACCTTCTTACCTAAATATTTAGGTGTAGGTATTGTATAATTCATGAAGTTGTTTCCTGTAAAGTGTAAACCAACTCAGACTGTCGCAGACCTCTGTCCGACATAGGCCCCGTTCACTATGTCATCGTGTCAATTAATTGATCGTTGGATTTTAGTTGGGAAAAGTCATGGCCGCCAGTTATTGTGTCGTCCTATACAGGGTGTATTTCACCTCATCACAAAGCCGTTAACCAAGCATTCTGTACATCAAACTAAGTAACTTTACGCAATTTTTTTTTTGCTGGGAAACAACTTTTTTTTTGAGGTTATAAATCATGTTTTGTGGTAGAACTCAATGTAACGCACTTAAAACAATGTGCTGATAGATGGATTTAATAGTACGGGGGCCGATAAGGTGTTAAGAGTCAAAATCTGACAAAAAAAACTTGTACTTGAAAAAAAAACTTGTCAAAAAGTTGTAACTTTGACCCCCTATATCTCCAAAACTAGAAGGTTCCCAGGTATGGTGTAGAAAAAAAAATTATCGCAGTGATGGGGAGAACAAGTGCCCTTCGGCTACGTGAAGAGGTGTTTTACACCCTTTATGTGAGCACCTCCATTTAAATACATTAGCCACGACACTTAAAACCACACGATTATACGTCACGACATAGTGGAACAGGACCATAGAGTTCTTCCAAGCTGCTCCACGACAGCAACTGGTTATGGAGTTAGAAAAGTATCTTTAGGCAGGATAGAAGTTGTTTTTCATCGCGATTTCCCTACAACTAAACTATTGCCTCAAAACTCTGTAAGAGTTACCTTTGTTTGTATAACTTTGTGATCTAGGTTAGAGTTAATAAAGTATACTTTTGAATGTGAACTTGTGCGTTAGGAGTTTAAGACAGAAGTTGTTCAGCTTTAATTTTTGTAATTTTAAAGTTTAAGCAATAAAATTTCATAAGAACATACGTTTTTCTCTTTCTAACCATTGACCAGTTTCATTTTAAAGTTATGTATGGAAATAAATTTAATTGGACGCGAAGCTGATCACAAAATCTTCCATACAAACACATTAATGTTAAACCTTTCTGGGTTTAACATTACAAAACGACCAATGTCCATAAAATGTTTGTGACAAAAACCCAGCCATTTGTAGCCTTAACTATGGAAACGTACGGTACTTAACAAACCACGTAATTTCGTCACTATTTGACATAGCGCTACTATTCAAACTATCCGATATTATATTCATACTCGGATGTACATTGTGTTCGCAAAATTACCTACGCTTCGCCATCGTCTATGTTTTTTTCCCAACACTCATGATCATCTCCAAAATTACTAAAAAGTTTAATTTCCGTATTCAGCATCTTTCTCGGGCTCTTCGAATTATTAAAAAGTTAAATGAAATGAGCAATTCAACGTTCATTTCAATATACTTCTGTTGGTGGGTGAAATTAAACGAAAATTAACCATTCACTTGAGCGGAGCCATCTAATACGTTGTATAACGTGATTATATTATTAATTAGAACAATTTCAGTGATATAAAGAGATCGTAAACTTAATTGATTACACCGAAATTCATTTCTGAAATTATAGTAGTGTTGCCAAATGTGCCCAGACTGAAAAAAATGTTGCACGATTGAGAAGTTCTGAGTTCCATTCCCAGCGGTATATGTAAATGGGTATTTCCATCAGGAATATTTTAGAAATTGCCCGGGATCTGTGTCGGTGCCCATCAAACGGTTCGTCCCTATTACATGGGACTTTTAAGTAACTGGCCAAATTGATGTACTAGTTAGCTACACCTCTTCCTAACCCCTCTGGGACTGCAGGCGTTATGTTATGTGTTCTAAAGTCAGTCAGTGTACTCAACCATTAATTTTTTGCTAGTATCAATTCAGAGAACGCAAAAAGTGTGCTAGGTACTATAATTACTTAGAATTCTGCTCAGCGCGTTGAAAACGTGACAAGTGGTGTAAAAACACACAAAGAGCGAATCCAATATATGTTGGCACCTGCCAATCTCTTGAACATAATGAAAACGTATTGATTTTGATATTTTCTTGCCTTTTTACATCACACGCAATCCAACTTAAAGTGTTAACCTAAAACGGCCATTATGCCAAGAATGTTGATAGTTACTTCTTTATAGAATACATAATTATACGTAAATACAATACTTAGCGCTTATTTTTTCCGGGGTTGCGGGCCTGTTCGAAAGAGATACCGCGGCCCCGGAACGTAAAAGGCGAGGAAAGAACATGGATGGTTTTTAGTCAGTAAGAGTCTGACACTCCCTCCCGCTCCGCCCAGAGTGGGGGGGGTCATTTGATGATTACCCATCCTTAAAAAAAAAAAAAAGCGCTTATTTTTTCTAATAACAGTATTTTTAGTTGCAGTATGTCGTCGCCTCCTGACTTCATTACACTTTACACTACGACACGCAAGCATAAAATGTGCAAGTTTTGTAGTTCATGCAAAACAACATTGTCCAATTATTATTGGTTCAATTTGCAACGCGTGCAGTTGCAAATCTATTTAGTTCGTCAGTTAAAGTATTGGAAAAAAAGGACATGTATTTTGGTTTTTGTAAATCAATGAAAATTGACAAAGTTAAAACGCATAAAAACTCAGGAGTAGGGGGACTCGTGACGTCAGAACACGCTATAAATTATAGCAAGAGCTACAAATGAAGCATTAATCATTGAAATAAACAAATAAATATCGCTCGACATTACACACAGCGCCATTTTTTTGTTTGTAAATACACACTTATTATAGTTACATATAAACATCCATGACTCAGAAACAAATGTCCATGTTCATCACACAAACATGTTCTCCTACCGGGATTCGAATCCGGGTCCCTAAGAACGTAAGGCTCACTACCGCTGCGCCATTCGGGTCGTCAGCTCGAATCTGTACGAATAAAGGTAAAATAAATGAACCAGTCTCAAAAATTCGTATTAAACAACCAGTTCATTTAAAAACGACAAATGATGTTTAATGAGCACGTGTTATGTTGATTGAAGCGTGTATTTAAAGATAAACAGAATCAATATTCGTGACCGTATTTCCATAAATAGCTTCTTTATTGATAGACGTAGTCATGACTGGTTGACATCGTTTATATGCCTACTACATCAAGCTGGTTTGAGCTGACTTCCGAAATGCATTACATTATTGTTTTCCCGCAGGTTTTTTTCCCAGAAAAATCAAATATACAGGGTGTAAACAACTTTCTCTTAATGTTGTTTGTATGTTTCTCATAAAAAACTTTTTTACAAAAAATAAAACCGACTTCAGAGAAAACAAAAAAGTGAAAAATAACTTTAGCTTCAGAAGTCGGTGACCTTTGTTTGATTCATTTAGTTTTTTTGTCACCGACTTCTGAAGCTAAAGTTATTTTTCACTTTTTTGTTTTCTCTGAAGTCGGTTTTATTTTTTGTAAAAAAGTTTTTATTTTTCATTTTTTAGTGGTTCACATGTACTTACCCCTTCACAGCGTACCGGCGTGATTTTCTTTTATGAACTGGTGTAAACAATAGACAGATATGAGATTTCAGCGATCCCAGTACATTTGCTATCATTTATTGAGGAGTTCCCGTCGCCTATCTTCCGAAGTTCTTCATCAGATCTTTACCAAATTGAAATGGGATCACTCCAAGAACGTACTCTTCCAAAAACTACCCAAATCGCTTCTGGTGTGTCTATAAAATTTAAGGAATTCCCTCTATTTCTCCAGGATCCCATTAAATGGAACTTAACACATCTAACTGTCGAAATGTGGGTGTATTGTACACTTCTGCGTACTCCCTCAGAGCATACAGCGTGATGTTACGTCACTATGTTACATAAACAATAAACAACCCAGCGATTGCAGCAATTACTGCAGCTTTGCCGTGTATTTTTGAGGAGTTCCATTTATATCTCCGAAGATCAGCGTCAGATCTTAACCAAATTGAAATGAAACCACACGGAAAGCACCAGCTTTCAAATACAAAAAGAATCGTCTAAATCGGTTAACCAGTCGAAAGTTCAGAGGCAACAAACATTGTCGAAATCTGGGAGTATTGTACACATCTAGGTACCCCCTCAGAGCATACAGGCGTGATGTTACGTCATGATGTAGTATGAACAATGAACCTACAAACGTTTGCAGCAATTACTGCAGATTTGCCGTCTATTTTTGAAGAGTTCCATTGTATATCTCGGAAGATCAGCATCAGATCTTCAACAAATTAAAATGGGACCAATTGAGAAGCACCAGCTTTCAAACAAAAAAAGAATCATCTTAATCGGTTCACCCAGTCGAAAGTTCTGAGGTAACAAACACAAAAAAAGAAAAAAAAAAAAAGATGAATTGAAAACCTCCTCTTTTTGGAGGTCGGTTGAAAACTCGGCAAACTGTTTAAAGTCACAAACAAATCTATCAAGAAAGATTATAAGGAACAGGCAAGACATAATCACAAAAAATCTCGTGAAATATAAAAGAGCTTTCAAGGATTTGAAACTACATAAAACGTGGATACAGAAACTGGAATAAAAGTCATATTCAACAAATAAAAGAAAAGATATGATCAACCACGCCACAAAGTTCTACATGCGAAAAAGTTAGACAATTTGGATGTACAAATGCAAGTCAATAGTAACACCAGGACTACAACACAACTTTCAATGTCCAACTTTTTCCGTTGGCTAAAAATATTTTCCCTTGCCAGTTTCAAGGTCACAGTTATTAACTTAACCATGTTTATTCCTAAGCAAGGTAAATACCATTATACAATCAGCCTCACATCCTCTATCCCCTTGGTTTTTCAGTTGACAAGAATCTGTTACAACCATCGCATTTGACGCAAACAGTTTATACTTACATAACGTACGCACACTGGGTTTTAATGCTTCTTACTTTTCAGGGATAATGTAGCACGCTTCAGTTGAATTAGTTATTAATAATTTATGTTAAGGTATGTTTATTTCCCCACACGCCAGTCTGTCGCGTGCTGACTGACCTCCTTTCGGTAACAGGACAATGAGACGTAAACACACGCGGTACTAGAGCTACACGTGCGTACTACACTAGTCATTGAACTTCAACGTAACTGACTCATAGAAATCTTCCTTTGTTGGGAGATGTTTAGGATCAAGGTCGTGTATCGCTGTTAGAGGGATAATTTTAGGTTAAACCGCTTTTTGTCTTGTTTATTTGGAGCAACACAATTTTATTGACAAAACATAACAATTTTAACAATAGTTACAGGTAGACAGAAGACCAAGTCTGACTTTCCAAGAGATGTCCGATCCGAGCAGCTGTTTTTATTTAGATCAGATAAGTAGACATTCCATGTTTAATACTGGTTTAAATCTGCACCTGGTTAGACTGCAAGTCCGCCTCAGAATAGTTGTGAATAGGCTGGGCAGATGTTGTTGCAATTCTTTAGTATTGCATAACATTGAAATTTACTCTTTATCTAATCGTTTTTCTACAGCCCGTGAAACTTAGCAATTTCCTCGTATTGTTTTATTCCGCAGTATGGTTTGTTTTCGCCAATTATGCTTAAAGGTTCCATGTAAACAGGGTGCGAGCTTATTGCCACACGATATATTATGACATTTCAATTTGTGTTCCAAGAGAATAAACAATAACTATTTCTATTTTGAGATTTTGAAATCTATGTCGAAACAATTAAATTTTGTCAGTTTGGATGTAGGTAGGGGTATCATCAGAAAATTATTTCATTAACTCTTTATAATCCCGAAGTGTATTATAATACTTTAAACATTCCCATGGCAAAATTTCCGAACATATGCTAGCAAAAGCTGTCAGTAAAAAAAGTAGGTATTCTTACTACCACTATTGAAACTAAGTCATAGTCAAAAGCTTTTCTCGGATGTAGTTCCTACGGTTGCCTTTATGCAACGCCTGCTATATCACTCATCTACATAGCGATGTAGGTATGTGTGGACATTGTCCCCCTAGAGGAGAGGTGTGTCACTCTAGCTACAGCAGGAATATCTCGCGACACCTTCCCGCATTCCCGGAGTTGAGATACGTTGACATTCCTTGTAAGTGAATCTACGGGAAAACTCTGTTAAGGATAATTACAACATCACTGACGTCGGAACACGTGCATGTTATGTCAGTGTCACATATATAAATCAAAGTGAATGTGTTGCAGTCATCAGTTCCACCGGGAGTGTGACAGCGCTCGCTTCCTCCTCTCATCAGTTACTGTGACTAGAAATTCAGTTCACTGATATACAGTCCTTTAACCATGGAGGCGACCACTCTGCTGACCCTGATACTCCTCGCTGTTGTAGGAGCCAGGAACATCCCCGCCAATGTGGACGAATCTTCAGTAGAACTCCAGCAAATCGTTGGAAACATCATAACCAGTAATACAAACGCTATTCCTGAAGTCGAAGTCTGGTATAAAGATCTAGTAGAACACGCAGTTAGTGCAGGAGATGTGGAACCAACATCAAACAAAGACATCAATGAAGAAAAAAGACCTGAAGATCAAAACCTTGCTTTTCAAATTCTTAGCTTGTTCGGTGTCCATACCGAACCAGTAAATGATTTGGGAAGCAAACCAAAAGAAGATGAAAATCAAGAAACAACGACAGCAGCAGTGAATCCAGCTGAAGTTACAAATGAAGACATGGAAGCACAAGGAGGGATTGAAGACAGAGACGGAATCGGAGGTGATCATTGTCCTGGCGGTATAAGAGTCGGTGGCACTTGCTGGCCAGAAGACAAAGACTAAAATGTGGATCACCGAGCTGTACCACTTACTAAAACAATATTGGAATCTTGATACTGTAAAATAACTCTTTTGTACTTGTGTTTTAACAACAAAAACCGCGCGTTTTAGTGACGGTAAAATAAAATGCAATTCTACTGATACATTATGAGATATTAATTTCCCTCTTTTTGCTTTTTATTGAACTTGGTTTTCATACATTTTTCTCCTCTTCATACAACAAACCTTTCTGTACTTTTTATGGGTGCCTTCTTGACAAGCGCACAATGTAATGACACTTCTTGAAGTTCTTATAGGCAGGGGTGGTGCGGACAAAACCAATTTAAGCGAATGACTCACTGTACGAGAAATCTTAACAAAGCGAGGCCATGTTATACTGGACTTTGTCCTAAATGTGACTTCATAGAATGCTTCTTTCAAATGTGCGGAGCCCTATTAAGAAAGTTCTTGTAGTTTTTTTTGCAAGCATTATATTATATCCTGTAACGCGGCGTTTTCCTTACATTCGTTTAAAATTTTCATCAAGTATTTATTGGTCTGGTATTTCCTGCAGTATTTTTTCCGTTATTGAAATGTATCAGTGTATCGAATGAACAATGTCTCACGATACGTCGACATAAATCAATGGTTTAAAAAAAATAAAAACAAAACATGATGACTGTAATTCCTGAAGTGTTATACAGAGGTGTTCTGATACTACACATCCATTTCGACCGTTATGTTTAAGTTCCATGTATTAGTAGGCAAGCCTATAGTCTTCAACCATGCACAAATCTAGAATTCGAGGTGCTGATGCTAATAAAAACCCAATTACGAGTACAATATCGGACGTGGATATGTCCTGCGAGCACGGGATCAACGAGGCAGTCAATGCTGCTTATAAAAAACTAGTATTATGTCGTCATCATACAAGTATGCTTGTATCTAGAGAGCAAGGAATTTGAGTTTCTATCAGAGTCTTTATTTGATTGATCTTGGTTTCTTTGCAACCGAGAAATACTTACTTACGTTTATTATATGTAAGTAGTTTGGTCAAAGAGTAACAACTAGTAGAAACTGAATTACTTTAATTAAATAAGAAAAGGGAGTAGAAGGGAGTAGTGAGAAGAAGTCATGATGGCTCAGAGGGTAAGGCCTCGCCTTTTATTCACGAGGTTGTACGAACAAATCCGGGCAAGTACCATTGTGACATTATCAATTCATCTGACGTCACTGACATTGGCGAAAGAAACACATCGTGAGGAAACCTGGACTTATAAGCAATGCAAGTCTGAAATCGCCAACCCATCTCGAGAAAGCGTGGTGATCAATGCTCGTGCCTTTTCTGTGTGAGTAGAGTTCTTTGCCAGCAGTGGGACAGTAATGGCGCTGGTATTGTCATATATTAGACGATTAATTGTCTTACCTTCTGGTATAGGTAGATAGATGGTACATGATGCTAGTAGAGTAATTAAAGAATAACCGACACAAGTACCTGATGACTATAGTAAATACTCTGACCTTGGACATATAGCTTGGCAATCTTTAGTAACTACTTATTTACTTGGCTAGGTATATACTTTGTTTTTTTGTTACCTTTTCACGCCTAAACCAGTGAACCTAAAACATTATCCTGAAATTTTGCATACAGGGTGTTAACAAACTCACCACGAAGTCGTCAATCAAGCATTCTGCACGTCAAATTAGATAACTTTGCGCTAAAAATATTTCTGGGAAACGGACTTTTTTTTTGTTTGAAACGTCATGTTTTGTGTTAGAACTCAATGTAACGCATTTAAAACATTGTGCTGATAGATGGATTTTATAGTACGGGGGTCAACAAACATGGGTACCTTTCATCCCGAAAAAATAGTACTGCTCCCGTGGAAAATAACAATTTACGTTCTTATATTTTTTTTAAATAATAATACTTAGATTTCGCCACGTGTCTTTCGAATGATTATTAATTTATATTATTACAAGCGAAGTACAACTCAGATTGACAAATTATAAATTAACGCGAAAAGCTAGTGATGTTAAATGTGTCGCTCACCGTTTTACAGTTTTGTAGAAGTGGAAAAAATGTATCAGATACGAGCTAAAGCTGAAGATTGTGTGAAAGACAATTAAATACAGAGTCCACCAACCGGCCACCACCGGCCACCACGCCGCGCGCATCGCCGCTTATAGGCAATGGGTTTTCTGAGAAAAAAACCACCACGACATTTTCCTTACGAGTGACCTAGCTCATTACAACTACAATACCTTTAAGGTCACGTTCACCTGAGATGAGCTCTTTTTGTTGTTGCATTGTGATATTTGTTCAAGGAAACGTTACGCAAAATAATAAGGAGAGCAATGTATAAAAGTATGTTCTATAGCAGCGGTCGGCAAACCGCGGCCCGTCTTACTTGCGGCCCGTACATATTTTATAAATCTATACTAATCTATAAAGCAGAAGAGTTTGTTTGTTTGGTTGAACGCGCTAATCTCAGGAACTACCGGCTCGGATTGAAAATTTATTTTTGTGTTGGATAGTCCATTTATCGAGGAAGGCTTTTGGCTATATAACATCACGCTACAATCATTAGGAGCGGCGCAGGAATGAAAAATGTTGCAAAAACGGGGACGTGTTTTTCCTTTCGTTTTTCTCTCTTATGTGACGCAGACGAAGTTGCGTGGGTCAGCTAGTAATTTATAAATATCAAAATAAATGCATGAACGAACCGCGATGGACCGTATAGTGTGGAGGCGAGGGCTTAAGAGGGCTATCACAATTTTTCTTGTATTTGTGTGTTACTCTTAAAACACACATTTATACAAGAAAAATTGACACCAGACAATTTTTTAGAAATTTCGGGAGGGAATTACTCCACAGTTTGAAACTGTACAATCAAAGCTAAATATGATACATTACGAGTATCGTTTTTTCTCATTATTCATTTTGTCCATCTCAAAAATTTAGGAGCTACCAAAGATTCGTTTTTATTGCCAATTTTAACGCAATTTAGTAATAAAAGAAGTGTCAAAATTCCAAAACAAAGTCGGAACCGACAAAGTACTATTATCGAAGAATTCAATAAGTTTTATTTGCAATGGTTTATGCAGTGGTTTTTTTTCATAAAACTAGATTTTTCAAAAGCTTTCTCGTATTTTTTTTCGCTATTCATTTTTTCTATGGGATCTGACCAAATATACTAGGTACATTGAGCTTCTAGGGTTAATATCACAAGTGCGGCCATTTTTGTTGGGCTTAAAATCTCCATTTGTTTTTATTTTAGTTCTCATGCCCTAAGAGTTCGTCTTTATGTCGTGCGTAGGCGACATAAAGTCGCTTTTTATGCTCTAGAGCATAAAGTAAAATCTTCGTCAAAGACCAAGGCAATCGGTCCAACAGCCACACGAATAAGTTCAACTTCATAGAATAACCTCTTTATTTTAATTCGGTTCGTTAGTATTCTAAGAAAAAGGCAAGTATACCAACAGCCAAAGTACACACTAAAACTTCATGAAATAAACTTTTTACATGTTGCTGTTTCATTTCCTCGCAATCGAAGTGAAAAGTAGACCATACAACTCGTCCAAAAAACGAATTTTACACTCTATACTTTGTAGATATGTCACCGTAAAATTGTCGAACTCGTTAGATTGTAATTTAACTAGAGAGATTGTAAACTCTCAAAAGATTGTCAAACGATCGATGATGGTAGTCAACTCACGCGGTGTGGAGGGAAGATGGGGTACCCCTTGCCCGTGGTACCACTCTATATATATTTATATATTTTACCGTCACTAAAACGCGCGGTTTTTGTTGTTAAAACAGAACACAAAAGAGTTATTTTACAGTATCAAGATTACAATATTGTTTTAGAAAGTGGAACTGCTCCGAGATCCACATTTTAGTTTTTGTCTTCTGGCCAGCAACTGTTACCTCATCTTGTGCCGTTACGACGACAATAGGCACCATTTAATCCGTCTCTGTCTTCAAACCATCTTTCTGCTTCCTTGTCTTCATTTGTAACTTCTACTGGGTTCGTTTCTACTGTCGTTGTTTCTTGATTTTCGTCTTTTTTTGGTTAGGAAGTAGTGGGTTCGAACCCAGGTCGGCGCATTACTTTATGTCACGTTCACCTGGGATGAGATCTTCATGTCATTGCATTGCGACATTTGCTCATGGAAACGTTACGCAAAGAAAACAGGGGAGCAGTGTTTGAAAAGCACGTTCTTTATTAAAAAGAGGAGATAAGAATAATATTACATAGTGTATCAGCAAGTGTATAAAATCTATATTAGTTATTGTTAATTTTTGTAAAGAAAGAGCAGATTTTAGAAAGTCCATCTTTTTGCATTGTTTTAGTAACTTGCATAGGTCGGTGACCCACATTATTCGTTGTCTTTGTCTATTGGCCAGCATTCGTCACCAACTCTTATTGAACCGTCAGGACAATGGTCACCATTAAGTCCTTTTCTATCTTCAAACCCTCCTTCTGCTTCCTTGTCTTCATTTGTAACTTCTACCGGGTTCGTTTCTACTGGCGTTGTTTCATGATTTTCGTCTTCTTTTGGTTTGCTTTCCAAAGTCTTAGCTTTTTCGGTGTCCATAGCAGCAAGGTTGTGATCGCGATCTTCAAGTGTTTCTTCTTCATTAATGTTTGATGTTGGTTCCGCATATCCTGCACTAACTGGGTATTCCACTTGATCTTTATAAAAGACTTCTTCCCCAGGAATAACGTTTGCATAACTGGTTATAGTGTGCCCAATGATTTCTTGGAGTTCTCCTAAAGATTCGTTTACTTCAGGAATAGCGTTTGTATTACTGGTTATGATGTTTCCAACGATTTGCTGGAGTTCTACTGAAGATTCGTCCACATTGGCGGGGATGTTCCTGGCTCCTACAACAGCGAGGAGTATCAGGGTCAGCAGAGTGGTCGCCTCCATGGTTAAAGGACTGTATATCAGTGAACTGAATTTCTAGTCACAGTAACTGATGAGAGGAGGAAGCGAGCGCTGTCACACTCCCGGTGGAACTGATGACTGCAACACATTCACTTTGGTTTATATATCGTTCCCGTTTACCTATCACATGTGACGCTGACATAACATGGACGTGTTCTGACATCACTCATGTTTATAATTATCCCTAATTGTAAGTACCCATCTAGGCCTATGTGAAATAAAACATCTTGATTTTGATTTTCATGTAAGTTCAATTGCGGAAAATGTCTACCTGTCTTGACTCTGGGCATACGGGAAGGTGGCGCGAGGTAGTGCTGTGATTTGAAAATAATTTAAGGGAGTGGCACAGCGGCGGCGGTGACCTCTCGCGTCCGGTCCTGGTGCAATCCATGGTCCGGAGCGAGACGTAATGGGAAGCCGTCAATCTCCTTCTGCGAAGCAGACTTGCTAGCAACGGAGGTGGCGGAACGCGAGAGGGAGAGAACCTCTCGTCCCGAGACGCACCGGGCGTCGGGGGTCACGTGGTGGGCCACGGCTAACGTAGGCGCGGGCCTGTGGACGGTGAGCTATGGGCTAGCTCGTTCGTCCGTCCGTCTTATGACGACAGTCCGTGTCGACGGCGCGTTCATGTTCCACGCGCGCCTCAAAGAGATAAGAATAAGAATAATTAGAATAAGAATAATTTATTTAAAAAGAAGTAATACAAAAGTATACATTTAAGTGCAGTAGAGTTATTTTTTAAACAATTGTATGGTTATTGCTTATAATTAAACTACAATAATTACTATATATATAACAGTTGCTACCGTTGCTGGTAACGAAATTGTCAAATACAAATGTTAGGTAGTGACCTACCTGATCTAGGTTTATTTAAACCTGTGTTTCAGGCCATCACTTTACATTGCATGATTTAATTAGGACAGTAAAAGTTTTCAAAATAAATTAAATCTAATAACAATTACAACAAAAATCAATCTGGTACAAAAACAATAAACATGACAACAAATTTTAGGAGATGTGTACAAATTAGATACGAGGGCATAACATAATCAAACTAGGACTTCTAGAAGTTTTTCCGTGTCCGTGTAATTAAGTGTCGTTAAATAATCTGATATTACAAAACTACATTTCCTATAACTTAGAAGTTTAGTTTCTTGTTCAGTCTATTATACAGAAAAGGTCCTGCAAACACAGAGAATCGACTAGCAAAAGCATGTTTAGTCTGAGGCTTTGAGCAAACCAGGTCCTTCCTTCTCCTATCGGAAGGAACTGGGTCATAGTGAAGGGTAGAGTGCTGCTGCAGTATAATGTGAAGAATAAATAATTGCCGAACTGTGAGCACATTACATACTTTGTAGAGCAGCTGTGTCGGAAATCTAAACGGACGAAAGGTAGCAACGTTTAGAATTGCTCTTTGAGCACGTTCTAGAGGGAGAAGAATTGAATTTTACGCGCCACCCCAGGACGTTATTTAATACGTTAGAATAGACAGACACAAAGCTAAATAAACCTGTTTTATTAATTTATAATCGGCTACATTACGTAAATACTTAAAAACATATATTAGTTTGCGAACTCTAGTGCATAGTAACTCGATATGTTTACGGAAATTTAAATTGGAGTCAATTGTGACACCAAGATAGGGCAAGAACATGCAGTGTCAGCGTACGAGCTACAGGTATGCGCGTTAATGATTAGGTTAGTAAGCGGCGTGTTAGTATTTCTCATTGTAAATGAAACGTATTCTGTTTTATCAGCATTCAGTGTTAGAAAATTATTTTGGAGCCAATTAGATACCGTGTTGAAACCATTCTGAGCATAAACACTGTTTTACATACCCCTGTCCAGATTTGTAGAAACGTAATTAATCAATTTGTTTACTGCTTGGCTAGTGGATTTTTTAGGCCTAAACCCAAATTGATTGTCTGAAAGAAGCTTGTTATCTTCCAGATATTTTTATAGTCTACTGTTTATGATCTTTTCAAAATTTTTTGATAGACCCGTTAGTACTGAAATGGGTCTGTAGTTATTCACACTCATTTTGTCGCCAGACTTGAAAATAGGTGTGAACACAGACTTTTTTAGCAATTTTGGGAATATCCCTTTAGATAAACATAGCTGAAAGAGGTGGGTAAGCGGGGGCAGTAGGTGTTGAAATCTTTATAGTACGTTATTGGGTATATCATCCCACCCCGTTGCGCAGACATCCTTTAGGCCGTTTATAATTCTAACAACTTCGTTAACGTCCGTATCCAGTAAAACAAAAGAATTCAACGTGGAGGATGTCCCAGTTGGGTTTTGAGTAGGAGGAGTGCTGATATTTATGAATTTTTCAGCCAAGTTTTTACCAAGGTTGACAAAAAAGTAATAAGCCTTATTGATGTCAGCATAATGGAGGGGTCCGCAAGGGCTGAAGCCTGCCGGGGCTGCGGGACTGTTCGAAAGAGATATCGTGGCCCCGGAACATAAAGGGCGAGGAAGGAATATAGATGGATCCGTCGAATGAACTTTTGATTGTAATTTTGTTAATATTGATATTTTCGTATGCTCAAAATCTATATTTAAGTCCAACATTATCAATAATATTATTAACCAATAATGTTATTGACGGGATCAGGGACAGTTGTATACGTCGGCCAGTAAACCCGTTGTTGACCTAGCAAACGACCCAACAGCTAGACTGACCGGACACTATACCGAAGGCATCCCGGAAGTCAGCCTGTATGAGATTAGGGTGACTTTGAAACAGCTAAAAACAGCAAGGCACCTGGGGATGACGGAATATAACTTACCTCTCGGTTTAACATTCGTGGACTACGAGAAAGCCTTCGATTTCATCGAGATCTGGGCTGTACTGCAGTCTCTCCAACGGTGCCAAATCGACTACCGGTACACCAAGGTGTTGAAGTACTCTAGATGTTATTATGCATTTGTTTTTTTTGTGTTAATTATTACTATGTTACCAAATCAATCGGAATTTGTATTTTGCATGATAATAATAATATTTCGTTAATTTAATAATCACTAATTGATGTTTCTATAATTGATTAATAATGTGATGTAATAACTTTTTAGACACTCATTATCCAATTCTCTTTTGTTAATATGCGGATAATGTACCCGTAGTGTGGTGCAATATTGTTAATATATTACAGCACACACAGCTACAGCCATCAGCGTTTTTGTGTTTTTTTCCTCTGTTTCAACACATGTTGTAGCTTTATACTGGCCCTGAAATATTAAAACGAAGTATGGAAATTAAGACAGATCTCGTAATCATACGAGCTCAAGTTATTCTTTATTAGGATCATTGCACACTCCAGAAACTTGATTACTGATTGGCTCATATACGATATCGATAGTGGATAGACGAACATGGCTGATTATAACTTGAAACATCATCCACAACATCTAAATGTCGATTCTAGTTTAATAAACCAGAACACATTAGCGCGAAACCTCTTGGTCTTTTTATAAACTTAAATGTTTGCGGTTTTATGAATGGCGATGATAAATCTGTTTTCGGAAACAGCTAAATGATGTTTATTTGGTAAACAAAAAGGAAGGAAACAAAGAAAGTCGGTCAGGGCTACAACAGGGCATCGTCAGGGTTTCATTTTTAATTATTTGGTTCCTAATATTCGCACAGGTAAACAAGTTGTTTACTTATACGGATACACCCACACACGGGTACACACAGGTAGTGTTGTGGCACAGTGTTTTGTGTATGATAATAAGGGCTTGAGTTCGATTCCCAAAAGTTGCAAATGTTGCAATATTGAAATTTTTGTATTCTAAAGGGACTTGTAGGGTTGTAATAAAGTACCGCCACTAATTTAAAACGTAAACTACCGACTATTATTTATCTTAGCAGGACATTACCAATCAGATCTATACGTAATTTTTAAGAGGATCTCAGTAAAAAAGCTCTTCTGAGTAGGGGGCGAGGGATGAACTAGTACCTACAATATTACTACTAAGTAGCGCTGATGTGTCCCGGTTTGAAGAAGCCATTGGAGGGTGGCATTATCAGCCTTGGAACATGTTTCTACTGTTTGGTCAGTCCCTCTATCAGTGAGAGGGAGCGGGCTGCCCATCACGTCACCACGTGCGTCCAGTGCGGGTTGGTGGATGTCAAATGTCTTCGATATTTTGGTTCTATGACAAACCCGTTTCCTCATTATTTTTTTCTTTACCTTATTGAAAGCAATGATGGTGATGAAAAATAAGCTGCGACCGACCGGCGACCCAACTAGAACTACTCTCCGGAGTCATTACAAATGTTTCAGCTTTGTCCCTGTCATATGAAAGCAGCTGCAATGCCCCATGGTGGCGGTGACCAACAAGTCGCTTTTAAAGTGTTTCGGGGTTTATCAATCCCATATTTTGGCTCATCCATCAAATTTAGTTCACGATGATAGAATTCCAGTTTATTTGGGCTCTTGGATGGGCTGCCGGCTTGTCTGTTACTAAATAAAGATGGTTGCAACTGGTTATACCTTAAGTTACATCATCATCTAACTAGCCTTTTTCCCAACTATGTTGTAGTCGGCATCCAGACTGAATGCTAGTATTTTGCAGACTGCCTATCTGACCTACACAACCCAGTTAGGACTGGGTAATATGATACCCCTTCGTAAGACTGGTTTTCTGAGTTTCGGACCACTGACTATACCTGTAACGATCCAAGATCTACAAATGACAGCCGGGACCAACAGCTTAACTTGAGACGGGAGGAACTCGGTATAGAGTAATGGCTGGTCACCCGTCCACAGACCAACCTAGGCAAGCACGGCTTAACCTAAAGAACGACCCGAGCGGCTGTTATTATTTAGCTGCGAGCTCATCTGGTTATAAAGTAATATCTTACGTAATAACTTCGCGGACTGAACCAGTTCTTCTCAATATAGAAACTAGGACTGCGTGTTGTTGACCTCTGTGTGTTACATAATAACACAATCATTTTGTGTTTTTAATGAACCGCTTATTTAATAAATGGCAAGGTTAAGTAACCATGTTACGGTGAAATCATGGATTAGTGGGAGTTTTGAACATTGATAGTGACTACAATTCGATCGATGAATATCCTTGATAAAATGGCTTTGGTGGTCCCGGCCGAATTTCGAACACGCGGCCTATCTTAATGAAGTCATTCGTCGTCGTAGGAGATTTCGCAGTGCAGGCGAGTGTGCGCAGGCGCATGTGCACTCTCATAATCTCTTGTACTCTCATAGTATGAAGGGAAGGCGGTCCGACATGACTTTGACGTGCGTCCTACGAGGCACGGTGGTGCCACACCAGAAAGTGCCCAACTCCACGCTGCTTCCTGCAAATTTTAAATGGACAAACAATAAACAATAACACTTTGTCTACCTATCATTTTTTAAGTATGAGTGTCTGAAACTTGATAATATACTTTTGCACCATTATAAATTCCATTGACATTACAAAACCTGCATAACTGCATACCCGGGGAATGACGAATACGTAAGCGGTAGGAAAACATTTTGATTGTTTTACGTAAAGGACTAGTTTTTTTATTAACATGACGTTAACACATAAAAAATGTGTAACAAAATCATGCTACATTAATTTTAAAACCGTTAATTGGTGCGACAGGTCAGAGAATAATATCAGGAAAAATGCTGTTTTATTACCAATCGTCGATTTTGAGAATTTAGCATCGAAAGATGATCACACCACACATCATTCCCAGGGTCTATATCCTTCTCAGAAATACAGACCGGAATCTGTGTGGGGAGTTTGAAACCTCAACATTTCTCTTTCAAAATTAGACTGTTTGCCTCGATCGATATGTTTTGTTTATTAAGCCAAGGGTTAAGAAAATTAAAAGAGTCCGTAAACCTCTACAGTCCTAAAAGGATCTCATTCCTCTGGCATCCATTGCTGTTAGTAAGCACGTGAATTGTATTGAGATACATGATGCCGAATTAGAACGAATCGAATCGATTGTATTATCTATCTGTAATTAATGATGTGACCAATATTTTGATTTAATAGTCCATGGTTCTACAGTACTTTTACAATTTATAATGTCCTGTGACTGTAGCTTCGCTTTTTTCCTTTTTTTTGTCATACTAACGTACTTGAAAAGGTCTAATGGAAATCTAAGCTTTGATTTGAATCAAAAGTGTTTTTGACATATTTTGTCCGTATAATTCTGCCAAAAACCTACAGTCAAGAGACCACCGAAGCATTAGTAAGTTCGTGGAGTTAGGGCCCGGTATGTTGCGATACCCATTTCCTGTCTTTGTGTTTATAATGAAAAAAGCTTGCGTACGACATTCTTCCTTCCTCATCGCCGCAACCAATAAAGGTATCGGTATCGAAATCGATTCGCCTCAAAAGACCATTATGTGAGCCCACCTTAATATCAGCAAAACGGTCTAATAAAGACCTTTCTCAGCCTTAAATTATTCACTTTCTCATACGAGGAAAATCAAACCGTATGGTAAAAAAGTAAGGTCGAATTCAGATTGAAAGTTGGGCTAGAACAATTTACATATTTACGGAGAAACTGTTTGTACGCAACGTTTGGAGTTTCTTCGTCAGTACGAGCTCTGTCGAATGCGACGTCATCGCGGGTTCCTAACATCACTTTGTTGGGGTCCCTTTTATATTTGGCTACTAGTTGGTATTGACATTGCCTTGAGTGATTTCATTAAAGAAGATGAAATACTAAGAAAAGAAACACTCCGGAGCGAATTCATTTATATTTTCATTGTAAAGGATGCAGGAAAAATATTTACCATATTATATAATGTGGAATTCAGCTCAAATAGTTTATGAGATATAGGTATTTGTGGCTGCACGAGCCTCACCGTTGCGGTCAGCAATGACCTTGTGTTATGTGGTCACTTCGTTCAGTGAATTACTAATATTGTGTATTTGTTTACGTAAAAGTGACCATATATGAACATGGCTAATTACTAACCATGTTTGTTTTGTTAGCCATCTCTTCAAATACCTAATGAACAAGTGCTCCAACTTCCAGGTATTATGAATTCTTCGATCAGAGGTATTTGACGATGGTGGAATAGTCGACATTGTTTTGAATTGAAATAAACTGAGGTGAAGCTTGTGATGCGACCTTCTTTATTATATCTATGGACTAGCTTCTGTCCGCGACTTCGATCGCGTGAAGTTTTGACATCGCAACGCATCAAGCCTGCTCAACGGAAGCTTTTTTCCCACTTTAAACATTTGTTATTGCTGCTCCGCTCCGATTGGCCATAGTGTGATGTTATATAGCCTATACTATAGGCTATATAACATCCAATGCAAAAATAAATTTTCATTTCGAGCCCGTAGTTCCTGAGTTTAGGGCGTTCAACCAAACAAACAAACTCTTCTGCTTTATAATATTAAGTATAGATAGTATAATAGTATATAGGTAGTATAGATGCGACTGATAGTGTTTCTGGCCTGATTGTAAATAAAATGGTATCAGAGCCAGGGGGTGATCAACATGATCATGGTGATGCAGCGCAAGGTTTCTCATCATCTCCAACATTTAGTTACAAGTCTATGAATTCTACTCTTTCATAGAAAAGGGAGCCTAGACACAGATAATATATTCTATCACCGAAGAAATGAGTTAGATTTACAAAAGCTAACCTTATATCAATTATTGTTTTCAAATACGTTGCAGGTGAATAAACTATAAACGAGAGCCTGTTTCAGGTCACGTACTGTTTTATTTCACGTCAAATCTGTGGTCAACCGCGACAGGTAACACAGATATCGATTTATTCTGGGAATTAAATCACCACTCAACGATGACGTTATGACATAAGGTTCATTATCCTCGACATAAAGTACTAATACTATTGTATAATCGATTTACAGGTAATTTGCGTGCAATGGACAGGAAAGTGGTCCCTGATGTCATATTGGCTGTGAATTTCAACTGAATTTCTAGTTAGAGAGTGTTGTTTATCTGTATGATGTGGTTTGTGAATCATTGAATGATTCATCTACCTTTTTAGGAGAGATTTCTGTCGTATGTCATCGGTGTAAGTTTGTGATGTGTCGTCATCTCTAGTTTCTATAAAAGACTGCGAGCTCAGGCTTGTTCACTGAGGAATCATGTATTGACTCTCATCTGCCTTCTCTTTCCCTTTTCTTGAAAGAAAGGAAGGTGAAGGTGTGGTGGTTTGACTGCCTCGTAGCCTCGTTGGTCGCGACTGCCGAGCATAAATAATAATAAAAAACGTGTAAAAAAACATTTATTTCAGGTAACAAAGACCCATACATAAATACCTTAACCTAAATATACATACTGTTAGCGTTTAAGAAAGAAAGAAAGAAAGAAAGAAAAAGCATTTATTAGCCCGACAGGACAAAACATAAAATAAAAAAAATGTTAAAATTGTGATTACAACACTAGTAAACACTACACACAACACAACACTAGTTTAAGGAATGAAGCATTTATTTTTAATCACTTTAATACTAATTCTAAACATGAGAAATAAAAAATGATAAAATAACAGATTTTGATGTGGCAACCCGGGCCGGCCATTCGGTAGTCTATGGTTTAAAAAAATAGTGTGGGCGATTTTATCAAAAATATTATGGTAAAAGGAGTTTTTCTCTGATATACGGATTAAAAATCTACTTAATACAGTGATCTGATGTATAATTCCAATAATACTCATAACATTTTTTGTTAGTATATAATATAGTAACTTAAAAACTATGTAAGTACACGATACACTTCACTTGCTCGATCTTTTGTGCGTTCTTGTGGAATCTGTCCGCGGAAACGACGGAACACCACATCCTGCGGCCAAAAACTTTCTTCCATCACCAAATGGAGCATACACGTTGGGATACGCACCACAAACGCCTTGAAATTGACTTTGCGGTACAACTCCAGTAGTCGTACTCTTGGCGTGTACTTTGACTTTCGGCGCACGTACTCCTCGATGTCCTCAGCCTCCGAGGTGTAGTGTAGGCGAGAGATGTACACCGGGGTGATCGGCTTCGCTGCGTGCAGTTTTACGTTGGGCTCTGCAGGAGCCTTGCCGGAGCGGTTCTTACAGCTTCGCTGACGGCGTTTCCTCCGCTGCACCGTCACGAAACCGTCATCATCGGGAAGAGCAGCAGGGATGTTAGAAACTACCACTGGTCCAGATGGTCGCGTCGGTCGGGCAGCGCTGCAGGGAGGACCTGCGGGGCTTCGATTCCCAGGTTGGGTAGTGTTATTGGGTTTTATCATCAGGACTTTTTCAGTAGCAGACACGGTATCTGGGTTTATCGTCCCCTATAACATGGGACTTGAACATAACTGGTGATATGTGGATGTACCTACTATCTATCTATTAGGTACATCTCTGCCTATCCCTTCGTGGATTACGGGCGTGATGTTATGTTACGTTATGTGTTGTCATATTTAAGGGTGAACAAACTGAACAACTTTCTTCATGGGGCTCTTGTTAGATGAATGCTCGCCGTGCCACGGACTGACTGTGTGTCTAGAGTCTAGAAGATCCGTAGGAGTATTTAAGCATTGAAATGACGACTGGCTCTGGAATATGGTAGACGACACAAAAATCTAATAAGTCCGTTAGATATATTTGTAAAAAATATTGGACACATTAATTTCCTTATTTCACGTAAATAAAAATTTAAGACTATAGACAGTGCGTCACAAAATCACGCGACTTCACATTTCGGTATACATTTTTTCACAAGCCTCCACCATCTTTTTTTTTTTTTTTTTTAAGGATGGGAAATCATCAAATGACCCCCCCCCCACTCTGGGCGGAGCGGGAGGGAGTGTCAGACTCTTACTGACTAAAAACCATTCATGTTCCTTCCTCGCCTTTTACGTTCCGGGGCCGCGGTATCTCTTTCGAACAGGCCCGCAACCCCGGCAGGCTTCGGCCCTTGCGGGCCCCTCTCCTTTTGCTGACATCTCTTTGAGGCGCGCGTGGAACACGAACGCGCCGTCGACATGGCCTGTCGTCGTCGTTAGACGGCCGGACGGCTAGCTGGCCCATAGCCAGCCGTCCACAGGCCCGCATCTACGGTGGCCGGTATCCACCACGTGGCCCCCGACTTGCGCCGCGGGAGACGTTGCGTCTCCCGCGGCGGCTGGGAAGAGAGGATCTCTCCCTCTCTCGTTCCACCACCTCCTTCGCTAGCATGACCGCTTCGCAGAAGGAGGCGACGGCTTCCCATTCCGTCTCGCTCCGGACCATGGATTGAACCAGGGCCACGGACACGGCGGAGCTCCGCCCACGCAGGGCAGACTTCCACCGTGTCCTCCGGTCGATCCTCGCAGTGGAGACACCCGGGCGTTTCCAGCCTCCACCATCTTTGATGCGTTTTATCTCAGTCATTTCTTATTAATTTGATGAAACAAAAAACATGGATCCAATATTTTTCGATAATCTAACTGACTGACTAAATAGAATCATATATTTTTTCGTCAGTCGTGATCCCTATTCTGGATATCGGACTATGACACACAATATCAGAACGAGTAGGTACATTATTCTGCGAGCCCAGTGTCCTCAGTTCGCTCAGTTAGTCCGCACCTTGGAGTGTATTGCTGCTATATTAATTCCAAGGTCTGTAAGATTAAACATTATGTCATATACCATGTTGTCAAAAGCCGAGCAAATATTCACATCATGTGGAGTGTCACCTGCTTGATACCTACATAGCATACATTAATGGCGGACAATATTTACACACTCTTTAGCCTCTGGCAGAACACGGTGTTACATTGAATTTGCCTAAAGAAAACGATAAGAAAAAGCCTTTCGGTCTGCACCATACCTGGTATTCCTAGGAACCTTCTAGTTACGGAGATATTGGGTGTCAAAGTTCCAACTATTTGACAAGTTTATTTTTCATTCAAGTTTTAATGTAAGATTTATATTTATACGCTGAATTTATTTGACATCATATGTCAACTGAAAACCTTTACGATATATTATTATGTAAATACTTGTCATATCGTGGTATTGTGAGCCGACCATGCGAGCGACGTCGGTCGGACGAGTCTTTCAGCTCATCGACTGCTCATTCCGACAAAACTATAAAGCTTTATTTGTGGAAATGAATTTCTTTTTTTGAAGTGAAAACTTCTTTAAGCGCGTCGAGCACTTTTTGAGTGAACAAAAATCATGAAACTCGCGTGACCGTCACGTACGCTTTTTGTAGCACTCGTAGCCGATCCGCTACGGTGTACTACGCCGTAGCGGATCAGCTACTTTTCACAACTATCGGCAGTCCCCAAAGACTGTCCCCCATGTTTCTTTGTAAGGGAATGATTGTCCGGTCGAACCAGCTAATTGGTTTACAGTTTAACCCACAAATTACATTAAAGTGTAAACCAAATAGCTTGTTTGACCGTACAAAGCCGATGGGTTTGTCAGTAAATAGGTATAATGATTCGTTTATTTTCTCGAACGCAAACATTAAAAAAATGTTTCCTGAAATACGCTTCAACTTCGCGATCGTTGAAGCTGCAACAATTTAGTTGGTTCTTCTGCAACAGGCTGTGAACGGGACGCTTTTCTTGTTGCAGATGTCAGGACGGGCGGCGTGACCACGGACGGGCTGCTGAGCGCCCTGGCCCGCCTGCGCCGCGCCCCGCCCCCGCTCCCGCACCCCACACCTCACTCGCCCCGCTCCGTAAGTACAGCATCATAACAAGTATGGTGGTGGTCACAGTAGAGACCGTGTAGTGCTCAACCGGGTACACCTATTAATGTTCCCACTACTGGGACTCAGGCCTCCTCTCTATGAGAGAGAATGGGCTATAATCCACTACGCGGGCTCAGTGAGAATTGGTCGATGTCACATGTTTTCGAATTTTTGGTTCTAGGACATGCCGGTTTCCTCACGATGTTTTCCTTCACCGTTTTTGAGAGCAGCGGTGATGAAAATAAATTACACAAAGTAATGCGCCTGTCTGGGTTCGAACCCACAACTTACTGTTCGTAAGTCGGGGCCGCCACCACTGGGCCACCGCTGCTCTAATTATGGTTATGTTCACTTTATTATTCACAATGTTAATTATACACATACATAGGTATCGAGGCAGCAAATAGACTGAAGCTCATCAATATTTAAGCTTCAAAACTTAGCCATAACAGGCTTAACCGCTTTTGCATTTCTCAATCCACAACTTTTGAATATTCCCGTAATACTGACCAGCATCAGTACCCGGGGGGGGGGGGAGGGAATCGGCACAAACTTCAGCTTAACCTGACCGTTTGAACTTCCTTAACTTGAGTCCCAAACGAATTTTCTTTGTAACGAGTCGCATCGCCTATCCCCCGAGTGTTACCTATCTCGAAGTTTGTCAAGTAAGCATGAAACAAAGTTTTCATTTCGTAAATCTAAGTGCGAAAGAAAAGAAAATTAGTTTTTGAAGATATTGCACGTCGTTGAGAAGTTTTTGAAGGTAACTGGGTGAGATTTGGGAAGGCCTGCTTGGATTCATCTGTGCAAATAGTCTGTGCTATTGTTACCTTAGTTTTTCTGTAAATTAGATTAGATTCAAATACTACTTTGTATATTTTTTATCCAGATATGTTCTTCACTTGAACATATTATACTGGACATTTGTATTACGATTCACTGTCGCAACTTGATTGCGCTATAAATCAAGAACATGAAGTTTATTGCACAAATTGAATGACATTTAGCACAAATTGCATGTAGGTAAACTAAGCCAATGCTTAAAATGCCAACTTGCCAAATACACCCCCCTATGAAGTCCATTCATTGTATCGGAACCCACGTTTTAATCAAAACTGTATTAATTACCTAATTAAACTCCAATTGAATTCATGATTGCGATTGGATGCTCGCACTGACATCCAATAGCTGCACAGATCTGATTATCATAGTCACGAGTGATTGAACTATTGTTTGGCAATTATTCCGCTCACACGAGAAGTGGTGCATTACTGATATAATTATATGGCGGGTCAGGTTGATGCGATCGTTGGGGTGAGGACCGAGAACATCATGTTATTATACTGTGAAGCAATATTGGTCTAGTGGCAACTTTGTAGAGATCATTGAGTTTGATTTCTTTGGTCCTTTGGACAAAATAGTTCCTCTCTTATGGCATTATTTTTGCATTCGTGAAGAACAGACATGCAACTACGAGTATGCGTGGCTCAAGAAGGATTATAAAAGGAAAGGATTTTATAAATACAGTAAATCTCCTACGACTCCACGTAACTAATGAACATTTCATCGACCAATTAACCGTTAATTACACAGTTAATGAAATAACCCAGAGTTAGTCGATAACGAGTAATCGTCGCAATTTGTCCTGCTCATAGTAATTACGTAGTTGTGGTTCTACCTTTGTTTGTCATCACCACACCGCTGTACCGCAATCGTGTGTGGTATGAATATATTTACCTATGCCTATTTATTTAACTATGTTAATTATTAATTTAATTGTGGTTTTAGTAAAATATTACATCATTTTTGTGATATTTTTGTCATTTCCCATATATGTGTCTATGAGGAAAATGACAAAAAAGGTTTGGTGGTTTGCTGTGGGAATCCTGGGTTAAATTAATTATATTTGTTGTTATCACTTTTTTAAAGGTAATTGTCGGATTATGAAATCACTCCATTTAAGCATAGTATGAGGAGCTCGTAGCTAAATAATAACAGCCACTCGGGTCGATCTTTAGGTGGATGGGTACCCTTAAATACTGAGATTCCTCCGTGCCTCGCAAAGTACGTTAAGCTTAGTGGCAGTGCTTCCACACAAGCTAAAAAGCTTGACTTGCCCTTATACATTACTACTCTTCATGATGTTAGGGTTACTGAACAGTGTACTAGCCAAATGGGCTTGCCTTATTGTTGACCTCTAGGCACGCCACTGGTAAGATGTTCCCGTTTGTCATTTGCCGATCTTTGACAGTCGTTAAAGTGGCCCAAAAAGTCTGACAACCAGTCTTACCAAAAGGTATCGTATTACCCATTACTAACTGGCTTGTGAAGGTCATGACAGTCGCTCCATGTAAAATACTGGTATTCAGCTGCATCTGGTTAGACTGGAAGCCGACCCCAACATAGTTGGGAAAAGGCTACGCAGATGATGATTTGCATCGTATAAATGAGGCAAATGGCATTGTTTTCAACTGTGGTAAATTTCCATAATTGTCAGTTTTTGTTGCCTGTTAGTTTAAAACTGCACATTACGATTATTATGTAATGTTTGTATAAATGTTGAAAAAACTGTGACTGAAAAGTGTTATTGGGTTTTGCATCTAGAAGCATTTCACGATAATTATTACTACCCGGCTAATGGAAATAAGCTCTCCCCTATATGGGACTTAAACATATGTAACTGGCAAAATATGGATGAATAGGGGACACAGGTTTTACAAACTGAAACTTTGTTAAGGCAGTTAAAAATGCAGCATCACTACAAAAGAGATAGACATAGAACAAGAAGTACGTACTACAGCGCGATCGAACTTAACTTTGAAATACATGTAAATCCTTCATTCCTTCAAGTAGAGTTATTAGCGATTAAGAGTAGTTATACAAGATTAAGAACCCCACAACTACTATCGGACAGTAGATCAAGACATAACTCTCGTTTGGCTCCCTTTTTGCTACGGCGCCGGGTGAAGAAGATTATACTGTTCTTCATACCCTCAAAAAATGGTAAATAAAAGTGTAATTCAGTGAGTAATGTTCAATATGTACCTCGTTTCTCCCGTATCATTAACGTCGCCCGAGGCACATGACTGCCATTATCCAGCTCCATCGAACGCACAATATCGGCCGGCACAATGCCTGTCTAGTTTATATCGGATCCGGCCGGATTTAAACGGATTTTACAACAAAAATCCGGTTGAAATTACAGTAACTTACAAGCTTTTAAGATTTTTTATGCCGCACAGTATCTATAAGGTGCAGTCGGCGGCAGAAGTGTTGGTGCGGGCTAAGAAGGAACATGGATGCTCTCACTTGATGAATTAAAAAACGGGTTTCAAATTTAAGCTTTTCGTATGTCTGCAACGACTAATAACTAACATGAGTTTTTCGACAACAAAAGGCAATGCAATCCGTTTTTGAGTTTTTGTTTGTAGGTCCTCTGACTTTGATTATACTCATGTTATATCACAATTTCTTCATTAGGTTCCTTGTTAGGTATTCTAAATAGAGTTTGTTTGCTCACCAATTTGGTCTGATTAGTGATTTCTTTTAAACCTACTTCCTACTAATATTATAAATGCGAAAGTTTGTGAGTATGTATGTATGGATGGATGGATGTCTGGATGTTTGTTACTCTTTCAAAAAAAAACTACTGAACGGATTTGGATCAAATTTAGTACACAGAGAGTTCATATCCTGGACTCATTGGATTTTTTTATCCCGGTAATAAGATCCCATGCGTCAATTTCAACATCACGCGGGCGAATCCGCTTGCAGAAGTTAGTAAGTAAATATGTAAATGGTGAATCATTTAATAAAACATAATCCCCGAAGACAATAAAGATATTTGTCGATGACTGTTCGAAAAACAAAGCTTTTAAAGAAAATCTCTGAAGCATTTCGTGTTATTTATAACATAGTTAATTAGCAGAGCCCTACTCGGGATAATTAGCGAAATACTAAACTTTTTAGCTAAGTAAATGTCGAAGTTTCCAGACTTATCTGAGCTCGATACGATGCTGGCTTGACTAAACTGAACTAAACTGAATCTATCGTGGTTTGAATGCTAATGTAGACTCGATATATTTTCTCGACGACTTGGGGAGGCGACGGATTTAGGTCTCATGTTAGACATTAATCTATCGTGAACGGAATTGAGTCGATGTTTATTTTATCTGTAAGTGTTGATGGTATTGCGAGTTAGTATTGGGAGGGATGAGCTTAAACGAGCCGTGACTAAATAATAAAAGCCGCGTAGATCGATCTTCTAGGATAAGCTAAACTTGCTAGGGTCGGTCCATGGATGTATGATCATCTATTGTACATCCACCCTTAACAAACGTCACGTAACGCCGCAATACTGTCAAGGGTGTGTACAGTCAGCAAAACCATTAGGTTTACAGGCTAGCAATCTTCTTAAATAATAAATAATAAAATAAAAAAGCCTTTTATTTCTTGCATTACAAATAAATTAATAAATAACATGCATGCAATCACAAACAGTTCGTATTAAACAATTCAATTCAGTTCAATTCATTATTTATAAAATGTTTTTTTTTTTTTTTTTTTTTTAATAATTACAATTAAAATAATAAACAAACACAATTAAAAAATCAAATAGTCAATCACTCATTCAAATTTTTGTAGTAATAATTCATTATTATAATTGTTATGAATCTAAATGTCGATTAAAAATAAGAAGAGTTAATTAGAATTTGAAATTGATTAAAGAATTAGATTACATAGAATTGATAAACGATTTGATTTAAAAGAAATGATTAAAAATTCGATTACAAAAATTTTGATTAAGATTAAAAAATTTGATTACAAAATATTATTTTTGCAAGAACCCCTCTTAGTAGAAGGTGAAGGCCTCCTCCAGAGATGACCATCGGTCTCTATCTTTAGCCACTCGCATCCAGCTAGTACTTGCGATCTGTACAATGTCATCCGTCCAGCGTGCTATAGGTCTTCCTCTTTTTCTTTGGCCTGGTGGGCCTGGCCATGACGTCACCCTATTATATATGGAAAAGGGTTATAATCAATCTGTTTGCAATTTCATCCAAATCCTTTCAGTAGTATCTGCGTAAAAGTATAACAAAAATCGATCTTTACACACTTTTAAATTTATAATAGTCGAAAGAAGATTGCTGTCCTGCATACCTAACTGTTTTGCTGACTGTACATTTTGGTCCTTCGAGCCGGATACTGTGTGATCCTGGCACCGAGCGAGCCACGAGTGTGATAACAGGCATGTCTGGTGACCTGTGTATCCGAGTGCGTCATGCGAGACGTGTATACACGAACCCCCCAGCTAGGCCGTGTCGAATGTACACTCACCCTTAACATCTATTTTCAGCTCTCCGGGCCTAGGAAATCAACGGCTTTGCTATCAATTTTTTGGCTTTTTGAATGGCAGTCGGGACCATTGAGTTCCGACTGCCATTGCCGTTTGACAGTAATAACGGATAGTCAGAATCCCGAAATTCTGGTGTCGATTCTGTTGTGCACAAACTTAACTTAATTTAGACTATTGCTATCTTTTACTAAAAGGCAGTGCGAGAAAAGGACGGCTATAGCTATGCACTAAGTTAGAAATGTCAAACTAGTTTATGCCTTGCACTTCACCGTGTTTTTAGTCGACATGTTTTTACGTGCACCCTTCATTTGTATGGAAATATTAGTTCGAATATTATTTTTATTATATACAATATTTACATACTACATCTAAAACTATATACAATTACAAAAATAAAACTTAACGTAAAACTACAATATATATACAACAATGTCAACAGGCCACTTAGGCGTCAAAGTACTCCTCCGCATCGCTGTCATCGGGAAACGTGCCCAGAAGACTGGCAGCATTGCCACGTTGAATGGCAATGCTAATTCTTTGGCCAAAGAAAAGGCCAGCCCTCTGGTCACGCGAAGTGTCGATCAATCGGCGGGAGATTTCTTTAAAAAGGAGACGCGCACTCGGACCCCATGACCCGAGCGTTTCGACCCCAAACAGCTCAAAGCTGTAGTTACCAATAAGGTTACAGTATTTGCGCCGTTTGAGGATCTCAGCAGCTGCAGCAGCAGCGCCTGCACAGCCCGCCGTGCTTGCAACGTGGCAAGGCGCAATTTAATACGTTACCCCTTGGTATTACTGGTTGTCACACTTTTTCGTGTCCTGACTGCTTGCAACGACTGGACAAATGAAAGCCGGCGACCAACAGCTTAACGTGCTTTCCGAGGGACGGAGGAAACTCAGTCGTAAGTACGAGTTTCGTCCGTGCCTCGGAAAGAACTACTCGTGGTGGTCACCCATCTACGGACGGCTTTAAGTACCTATAGATCGACCCGAGTGGCTGTTATTATTTAGCTACGAGCTCCTTCCAGCCAGAATTATTCGTGAAATCAATATTTCCATCAGCTTATTCTACAGCGCAAATAGCGACCATCGCATTGTTATTTTGGTTAAATGCTTTTGCATTGGTAATTGGGTATTCCGGGAGTAACCATTTAGGTTCGTAGTTTGCTAAAAGTTACCTTCATAAACAGATACGGGAAAACCTGACAGCCTGCGTGGTAATTACATAACACTCTTTGACAATGCCTAACATTTTGGTTATTAAATTAGATTCCTTCCTTATCATTAACATTGAAAACGAAATATTTACCTTGAACTCGAAACAAATAGTAAACATGGAAAACACGATCACATGTTCAGTGTTTATTATAGTATTATTGACCATGTCAGATTAATATTCCCTGCCTTGTCAGTCAGACGAATTTTTCAATAATTTTATGAAGCAATGGGTTAGCAGGAAGGCCTCCCACTAGGTGGACCGAAGACCTGGTGAAGGTGGCGGGGTCCGCTGGATGCTCGTCGCACGGGACCGGTCAATGTGACGACATTTGAGACGAGCCTATATCCAGCAGTTTGTTTCGGCTGAAATCATGATGATGATAAGTTAGCAATTTCTTAATTTTCCGGATTATCATTGAAAGTCTGCTAAAACTAAAAACGAATACAAATAAACACCTCTAGGTGCCTTCTCAGTTATGCTTCGTGTTTTAACAACCAGTGTTCCCTCACGCCAGCGAAAATCTAATGCACACAACATTAAAAACATGCTGTAACCATTATGAAGCACACCCCGACAGTAGCAGCATGTTAAAAAGCAGTTTGGCATGTATCTGGCAGCGACGTGCCAAAGCGTTGGCGGCCGTGCCAGGCGGCGTGGCGTGCCAACTCCCCGGATTTCCTTGCTGATAGAGTCAGTGTGTAGTCCGAGCTTTAAATAGTCCTTGCGTCTTAGTCTAGCTTTAAAGCTAAGAGCTTGAGTATGTTTCTCTTGGTTATCTCGCTGGGCATTCCGCAGTGCGCTAATAGACATGACGATAGTATCCAAAAGTTGCAAATCTATTTAGTCCGTCCGATAGTATTGAAAAATAATGGACACGTAATTTGTTTTTGTAAATTAAGGAATATTGACTCAGATTAAACGCATCAAAACTCGGGAGTGGGGGCTGTGACGTCAGAACTCATTAAAAACCGCGGCGTGACGTATTGAGAATTTTAGAAGCGTCGTATCTTCGTCAATTTTGGTTTACATAACAAAAGAAAAAACATGGGTCGGTTCACTAATGTCTTACCAAAAGTCCATTGACTAATTTTCATTTCACAATCAACGTTTCGTATACTATTCATTTAGCATATTATTCCGCAAATGTATTTTTTTTTAATATTCGTTTTACAAACATTTATTTGGCAAATACTTAAATAATTAACAGGCTAGTATATTTTTGTTACTCATTTTAAGAAAAAAATTAGGAAATGCATAGTTTTTTCATAGCATGCAAACAAGCATACTACATGCATGCAGCAAACAAGCATGCAATCAGCAAGCAGTAAACATGACAGACATGGTTTCTGTCACGGCTCCGGCCGCGGCGCGGCGGCGCTGCGGGATCCGGCGGTCACACGCGTCCTTATCGTCGCAGAGGGTTTTCAGGCTTACCATCGTACGGCCCGCCTCGCCCCTCCGCGCCTACGCGGGCTTAAATTACACTTTAGGGGTAGGCTGCAAACCTCAAACCGCGCTTACACAATAACCTCATGATGGTAATTTTTTGTTTGACCATGAAACACTGGATCCATGGGGTACATAATATAGCCTAGTCTTCTGGGATATCACTAAGAGGTTGGTCGACTTGTCACGTGACAAGAGGTATGGCCCATTTCTTGGCTAAAGAGCTTCGCCATTGAACGTGGTAATGCTGTCGGTATTTTGAGCACTATACTCGTTGACACAGCGATGTGGTCCATTTTTATTATTTTCCCCTTTGTTTCCTGTGCACATTTTTATAATTTACTGAAGTTGGTTTGTCAGTATTGAAATTGTTGTTCATACATTGATACTAGTTTTACGTTTAGTTTTATTTGGGTGGTATTTAACCCTAGATCACTAACCATTCGTATAATAGACGACGCGCACCTAGCGGTTTCGCCATTTCGTCAACTTCCCGTGGCCCCCCGCCCCGCATTCTTTGAGTACCTTCCTGGATAGTGAAATTAGTGACCTGCAAGGACTCATTGCGGATGCATGATAATTAGGTGGACATATATCGCGTGATCGTCGTCTCACAGACGAAAGGTTAGTAATGCTGTAAGTTTTTTTTAGTAAAGTTGTACATACTTTTATGCTTCTGTTTATGTTTTTATTTGTTAGAAAAGTTAATAACTTTCATTATTTACGATTTAATAATTACTGTTATGGTTTTATGACGTGAACTCTATTAACCTATGTTGTTTATTTAATATTGTATACTAAGTTTTACCATATTTTTGTTTATTTTTTTGTCTTCATTTTATTTATTTTCTATTTTAGATGAATTTGAGAAGCGTAGAAAGCAAAATTGTGCAATGGTTAGCTGAATCGGAGACCGAATCATTACCTGACAATGAACCTCATTCATCCGATTCTGAGGAAGGTTCGGCTTTGTCAGAGATATAACTCTAATCTCATACAAATCAAAACCAAATAAACTCGTATACCTTCTATGTACGACTCCATGAGCAACCTGCTATTAGCAACAGCTAAAAAAAACCGGATTTTATGGAATTTTACAATTCAACAAAAGGAGCAGTCGATACAGTGGACCCAGATGTGCTCAATTATGAGCACAAGCCATAAAACCAATCGATGGCCGCTGTGCTTGTTTTACGGTATACGAAACATATAATTAATATAACATATATATAATTAATGCCTATGTCCTAAACGTATCAAACGAGATCCGTAATAATAAAAAACCGACAAAAAGAAGGGATTTTGCCTTAGCAATGGCAGATGAACTTATGGCACCTTGGCTTCGTGAGTGATATAACACTGTGACTTTGCACCGTAATATGGAGCAAATTATCGGCGAAATTCTAAAAATTGATGTTTTTGACGAACAGTCCAGTCAAAAGCAACCAAGAAACCGAAAAATTTGCAGCCAAAAAACGTCGCATGAACAAATACTTTTGCAAGGGCTGCAAGAGGGCCATTTGTAACGAACATACAGTTTCTATGTGTAATTCCTGAACTGATTAGGATAATTCTACTTTTTTTATTATTATATGATACTTTAAAAGCTTAATTACTGTGAACATTAATTTGATTTAAGAAAATTTAACAGTTTTTTAAAAGAAGTGTTTTTTTTTTCGTAGTCTCAGAGACGAAAGGTTAGTTACAGCGTTACTCGAAATTAAGGTTAGTGAGCTAGGGTACTTTAACTGTAAATCCCCTTTTTTCAATCAAAATATTCGAAATTATCACCAAAAATACTGAATTGCACACTAAATTTGCTCAACAAATTAATCAATTATACTATACTGTTAGATCTTTAAAGCGTAACTATTTTACTGAATGACTATGCACCATTCCTGAGAAATACCGATTAATATAACATAACCTTAAAACACTTTATATTCCCCCTAAAAAGCGTAGTCGACGGAACCCCGCTTCGCGGTGCCCCTATTTCCGACTGCAGGGTTTAAAGGAACCTTACTAACCTAACGGGGGAGTGCCCCAAGTCCCGATTATGGGGGCAGAGATACTTCCGTATGGTTCAGTTGACAATAATTCGAGACATTACAATATCGCGAGAAAAAAATTTGTGTGCAAATCAGTATTTTTGTTTTACGGTGAGTAATATTGTTTCAAAATGTGTATACCTGTGGTTTCAGCTAGATTTTTGTTGTAAATTAGATAAAAAAGCCATCAGATTTTGATGTATTTTAAACATTTTTTAGTACAACATGTTTAGGTAATCAAGTAGTTAATTTGTAGTACAGTCATTTATTTGATATGCAGTAGGTTATTAGTGGAGAAATTTTGTTTGCTTAAATTTCTTAATAGAAGTGCAGCAAAAAATTCCCCGTTTTATTTTTGTAATTATATCTAGTTTTAGATGTAGTATGTTAATATTGTACATAATAAATCTAATAAAATTAAAAATGAAATGAAATAGATAAATAAAATACAAACACGGATTGTAGTCCGTAAACTAATCATAAAGGTATGTGTGTAACAAAATAATTTAGTTTCATAGTAAACATCCTCAATATTAGCGTTGCAGGTAGGTACTGCTCAAACTGAAAACCACAGGATTTTATCAGGTAAATCAAACATTATCACTTGCCTGATGCCTAGTTTCAGACCTAGGTAGGTATACCGTATACCGCGAATTGAGATACACCAGGAAAAAAACATAGTTTGTCAGTAGCCACAGACTAAAATTGGAAAATTATACAATTAATTTTGTGCCTTATCGGAAAATGATGGCTACATTTAGGTATGATACAAATTGGGTGACAGTTAGGTACCGCGATTTTCCGCCATTATCGTACAATCAGTGGGTATTTATAAGGTTTATAATAATTAGGTATTTGCGACTGCTATTTTATGAGGAATATAGCGAAACTCAGTGATGATTATCATCATCCACAGCCCGACTTATAAAATGGGTCCTCGCGAGTCACTCAGAGAAAAATTCAAAGAGATCGTTATACTAACTCTGCCTCCACTTTATATCTTTGAATGTATTTTATATGTCCGCAAAAATCGAGTGCTTTTCAAAATTAGAAGCGACTTCCACAATAAAAATACACGCAGTAAACATGAAATTGTAATACCTAAATTCAGATTAACAAAAACTAGCAAGTCTTTTATTATAAAAAGTACGCTTTTATAACAAGTTGCCAGAGTCAGTTATAGAACTGACCGATGGAAAGTTCAAGAACTATATTAAACGTGTCCTTATGAAAAAAGCATATTACAAAATCAAGGACTACGTTGATGACAAAGAAGTTTGGCTATGATTCCTTCTGCGCATGCGGCTTCCCTGGTAGCTCATAAACGGCACAGATTTGTGGATGTCTCTAATAAATAAATAAATAAATAAATAAACTATTCTCAATCTCATTATTCTTTTTCTTTTGATTCAGATTATTAAAGTAGTTTTCAAATCATTTTTTCTCATATTTTGCTCAGAATAGTTACAGCACTGATGACAATATTTGTGTCACTTGTTTAATTTAGTTCTTTAATTATTATATTCTATTTTTTTATTTACTTACCTTTGTATATAGGTATGCTTTTTTACTTATTATTTGTGAATGAGTGAACATTGAAGGCCTTTTAGATTCCCGGATGCTGTTTAACTTTTGTTAAATATTCCTTTTGTTTCACATTTTTTGTATAGCAAGCAACGACCTATTGTCGGGCCTACGCTGTCCCCCCATTCTTTAGTACTAATGCTGTAATGAAACATAATAATATTAAATGATTTGAAAAGAGTAACCATGGAGTTTCTTGCCGGTTCTTCTCCATGGAATCGACCAACGCGAACCGTGCACCTTTTCCGACGTTTTATAAGTGCCCATCCAGGCCTATGTGAAATAAAATATTTTGATTTTGATTTTTTACTTCACGCACCCCTACCCTTCACTGCTGCTCTTTGTTTGTGCGAAGTTCAACGCTCTTCTGCCAACGGTATTCCCGCAATAGCAACAATATCGTCTGCCACCTCGCCGCTGGACGAGCAACACTTCTCTTAGAACTTTTTATCGCTTGACACTTTTTAGATGTTTTTAAACAATTTCTAACAAGAAATTAAGTGTGTACTACACTATAAGTATCATACAGTTTTTATGTGGGGTTTAACCCTCAGAACTACTGACATTCTTTCACTAATATGAAGCAGTTATATTTAAAAAGGTTCCCGGGTGTAGTTTTCAACCTCACTACGAGCAAAGCCGCAAGCTGAAGTTAGTATTTCATAAACAGCTTGAATTATAGGGAAAACATTTCATACTAACTTCTGTTCGAGTTGCAAAAAGTGGAGGTCCAATGCATTCGGTTTTCTACTTATCTATTTAGTGTTCCTGATTCATATTCACGTCGCCGCCATGTTTTAGGTTTCCATGCAAAAACTTGACGGCTGCACTCGCAATCAGATAGTTGACTGGTTGTTAGTCACCGTGTTAGTTAGTTGTTTCACTCAGTTAACTGCGACTTTTTCCAAATAAAAAGAAGAGTTAGTCGCGGCTTTATATTGCAGTGCTTTTAATACTAAATAGTAGTCGTTTTTGTTGGAATATTTCGTTGCTTTAATCATTCCTAAAGTATTTTTGACGACATAGCTATTGTTAAGACCTTCCACCGATCCACTCACATTTCTATTATGTGTTTGATAATAGGCATGACAACAGTATCAAAACATTGCAAATCTATTTAATACGTCAGTTAGAGTATTGGAAAATAACGGTCACGTATTTTTGTTTTTGTAAATCAATTAATGTTGATAAAGATAAAACGAATCAAAACTCGAGTGGGGGCGTGACGTACTGAGAATTTTAAAAGCGTCGTATCTTTGTAAATTCTGGTTTAGGTATGTAACAATAGAAAAAATGCGGGTCAAATTTATTGTTTATAACTGACGACTAATTTTATTTTTGTCGTCAACCCTATTATCTGCCTGCTTTTCCCCAACTACGTTGGGGTCGGCTGCCATTCCAACCATCCAGAAATCTGCTGAATACCCAGGAGCGCCTGCCGTAAGTAGGAGACTGAAGTCCTTACACTCAAGGCACCCACAGGATAGTCCGGTTAAGCAGAAGCAAGCCTCATAGGGAAACCAGCGAGCTACCATAAAAAAAATATTCAGTTAGTAGGTGTTTGATGTCAGACGTAACTAAGTCTAGTAGCATTACGTAATTGGAAATGTAAGACGTCACTGGTAAATGCGCTTTATAATGTATTGTACTGTTCTACAATTGGTTAAAACCTCGGGAAAACATTCCTTTCTCTTTGTTAACATAGGCAGAAATAGAATTTTCTCTGTGACTGTCACTTTGTCAACTAGCCTACAACACGGTATGGGAATACCGTGTCGTAGTTCACACTACCTACGGGTGAGTCAATAGGTATAATAAATTAACACGGTGACTAGCTCAAGAAGTTATTTCAATTAGCTTCCTTCCTGTCGAATTTTGGCTTTTCCCTTGTAAAAGTGAATTATAATGACGGAGGTGGCAAACGGCCTCCGTGTAGGAGCACAACTTAAAGCAACGTGACTAATGCTTATGATAAAAAAGCTCCACCTATCTTTTAATTTTCAAGCTGTTAAGTTATGGCCTCCCAAATGTACAGTCCCAATCCAACAACCAATAAAACGTCCAAACAATAGAGCTATGAAGTACAGGCGTTTACGCTGGTCCTATTGGCGCCCGCTTGGGACCATTTTGGCGCCCAGTTGGGACGCACTGTCCTAAAATAGGGTACATTATGTAAAGCGTTTAATTATTGCGGCAGGTGTTTCCCGACTAATGCTGTGATTATAACGAGATAATGCAGGCTGCTGAGTAATAGTTACTAAGGGATGATCCAAAACGTAAGGGGGTTTCAGGCGTGATTTAAATTACTGAGCTAACCTTTTGGAATGTACTCATAGTCCCGCAAGTTACTAACGCACGGAAAGACCCTGAAATATAAGATACTAGTTTTTGCCGGCGGCTTCGCTCGCGTGGGGTTTGGTAATTGTCTCAAGGGATCGAACCACCGAGATTATCTACACGAAATATAGTCTATACACTTCACTTCAGGCTACAATAACTGCGCCTAGACTACAAATACAACCTCTAAGCAAACACGATTCGTTCAATAATTGCTTTCCAATTAATTATACAACTGCAGCTTCACAGTTCAGAAATACCTTTGAAAACCTTCCAAGTATTGAAAACTTTATGTAGCGCAAATGATTTATGAAGCAATAGTGCGATCCCGGAAATAGAACGTGATTCAAAGGGACTCCGCAATTTATTTTATTACAATAGGGACAATAGGAAACTGTTCTAACTGTACAAGTATGTATCTGTCGTGCCCGTTATGTAGTTTATAGTATGCTGACGTGGAGTTGTTGGATATGGGTATAGGACATTTATTACAATAATTTAGATGTGCCATCTCGAGTTTTTCTTGCAGGATTATAACTTAAGGCACCTTCCTACATACTAGCCTGTTTTACACCAAATAAATCATTTTCAGTTGGTTTAGCCATGTTAATGATTAATTTACAATAAGTATCTTCTTCAACATCATCATTTCAGCAGAAAGACGTCCACTGCTGGACATAGGCCTCCCCCAAGTGTCGCCACATTGACCGGTCCCGTGCGACTCGTATCCAGTGGATAACAGACAACAGACAATATGTATGTGTTCTCTATCGTGTTACCTAACTTTATAATCCATAATCTAAAATATCACATTTTTTTTGTCCTAATCATCATTTGTCCAAATGATAATTTACCCGAACTTTATATCACATAATATCAAATGCCATAAAGTCGAAATCCCTAAATATAATATGCCCTAAATCCGTTTGTCATAAGTATTACAATCAATAATATACAAAAGACATAAAACCGTTTTCAAATAAAAGTCATAAGTCCTATTCTTAGAACTTATTTGTACTACAAAGTTTTTGCTATGAACTTCTGACAGGCACGCAATATTTATCTATATTTATAATAATATCTTCTACCACCTTGATTGTTGATTGTGAACATGTAGTTTTTATTTCTTAGGCTTATTTATTCTATTGTGCCAAGCTTATGCACAATTTTGATTAATTCTCTTGTGCTCTAAATGTTGGATCGTGTGTAGGCGTTGACCTGCAATGCAAGCAAGCATGCGGCACGCATGTAGCAAGCATGCGGCAAGCATATAGCAAGCAAACAAGCATGCAGCAAGCAAGCATGCAACAAGCCAGCATACAGCAAGCATGCAAGTAAGCATGCAAGCAAGCAAGCATGCAGCATGCAAGCAAGCATACAGTATGCAAGTAAGCATGCTGGATGCAAACGAGAAAGCATCATGCAGCAGGCATGGTTTCTATCACGGTTCCGGCTTGCTGTTACCAGTTGAAAAGTTAAGTTGTAACTTAGCTGTTGCTAAGTTACCATTCGGGATCATACACATTATGTGATACAATACTTAAGACATACGAATTTATGTCACGTAAAATTAGGGGATTCAATTATTATAGTATTCGATATTATGACAAAATAGTATTAGAAGTAAAGTTAGTTATGTAAAACAAAATTTCGTTATTTTGAACATTGTGGTTACTGAAGTTTATAGCAAACGTGTTATGGATAATGATTTTCGGACAAAAAAATTTAGGACATGCAAGAATACACATGATGGGTTCTCTATCGTATTACCTAACTTTTTAATCCATAATCTAAAATTACATAATTGTTTTTGTCATAATCATCATTCTTCCGAATGATAATTTACCCGAACTTTAAATCACATAACATCATATGCAATAAAGTTGAAACGCCTAAATATAATAAGCCCTACATCCGTTTGTCATAAGTATTACAATCAATAATATACAAAAGACATAAAATCGTTTTCAATAAAAGTCATAAGTCCTATTCTAAGTAAATTTTTAATCGTATGTAGGCGTTGACCTGCAACGCAAACAAGCATGCAGCAAGCATGCGGCATACATGTAGCAAGCATGCGGCAAGCATACAGCAAGCAAGCAAGCATGTAGCAAGCATGTAGCAAGCAAGCATGCAGCAAGCATGCAACACGCATGTAGCAAGCATGTAATGCAAGCAAGCATGCAGCACGCATGTAGCAAACATGCGGCAAGCACACAGCAAGCAAGCAAGCATGCAGCAAGCAAGCATGAAACAGGCAAGCATGCAGCAAGCAAGCATGCAAGCAAGCACGTAGCATGCAAACGAGCAAGCATCATGCAGCAGGCATGGTTTCTGTCACGGCTCCGGTGCTGCGGGGCTCCGGCGGCCTCACGCGAGCTTATCGTCGCAGATGGGTTTAACGCTCACCACCGCAGCTTCGGCCCGCCTCGCCCCTCCGCGCCTACGCGATTTTAAATAACACTCTTGGGGTAGGGCAGACAAGACTGCGTGGAGTCGGATTTACAGCAATTCGTTTCTGTCACTAAAACCTAACTCTTAGGGATTTTTTTCGCGACTAACAATTTATAAATGACCATTCGGAATCATACACATTATGTGATACAATACTTAGGACATACGACTTTATGTCATGTAAAATTAGGAGTTTCAATTATTATAGTATTCGATATTATGACCAAATAGTATTAGAAGTAAAGTTAGTTATGTAAGACATAATTTCGGTGTTTTGAACATTATGGTTATTGAAGTTTATAGCAAACGTGTTATGGATAATGATTTTCGGACAAAAAAATTTAGGAAAATCAAGGGAGTACCCAGCAGCGTGCAATCTTCCACGACTGCCTACCACAAGGCGGGCTCACCGGACCAGACATAACCGCATCACGCGGCCGTCCGGCCCGGATTACCGCTCCGGTTTCACGCTCCGCTGCCTCGCAAAGAATTATATTATCGGATAGTTTCCAATCGTCGCGGTGGCGATGGAGAGTTTTTCAAAACTAGAATGTGTGTCACGTGATATTGTTTTATTTGAATTTTTTAAAAGCTGTTTTGCCAGTCTTCTTGACAAAAGCAGAAGGCGTGGATAAAATAACGGTCTATCTTCCGAATTCTGAAACGTCACTCAAAATTTAAGGGCTGCTTAACATTTGAGCAGCTCCTTGACTTTAAAATTTTATATTGACAAACGTCACTTTTGAGTATGATCTAATATCTGAGTATGATATACAGGGTACTCCCTTGATTTTCCTAAAAAATTTTGTCCGAAAATCATTATCCATAACACGTTTGCTATAAACTTCAATAACCATAATGTTCAAAACACCGAAATTATGTCTTACATAACTAACTTTACTTCTAATACTATTTGGTCATAATATCGAATACTATAATAATTGAATCTCCTAATTTTACATGACATAAAGTCGTATGTCCTAAGTATTGTATCACATAATGTGTATCAGTGGCGTAGCATGGGGGGGGCGGTGGGGGCCATGGCCCCAGGCGGCATACGTAAGGGGGCGGCAGGGAGCGCCAAATTATAAATTTGGAAAATGTAAAAAAAATCTTAGAGACATATACTTACGCTTAATTAATCGGAAATCAAAAACAAATTATAATAAACAACGAACCTGTTACCTGACAGTTAAAATTATCATCTGCCTAGCCTTTTCCCAACTATGTGTAGCCTGAAAATAGAACTCCTGACTTGTTAGAAATCAAGCTAGTTTTGTGACAGTGACTGCGGAGAAAACAAGTGCTTGCCGCAAGTCAGCAGGAGGGTCGGCTAAAATCATGAATGACAAAAAACAACTAAGGTATCCAAAGAGACGTTTGGCCCCCAAACTGGAACGGACTGGGGCTGCCTTCAGGCGTCTCCAAATGACTTCTCCCACTCTGGGCGGAGCGGGAGGGAGTGTCAGACTTTTACCGACTAAAACCCATCCATGTTCCTTCCTCTGTTCCGGGGCCGCGGTATCTCTTTAGAACAGGCCCGCAACCCCGGCAGGCTTCGGTCTTTGCGGGCCCCTCCCCTTATGCTGACATCTCTTTGAGGCGCGCGTGGAACACGAACACGCCGTTGACACGGCCTGTCGTCGTTGGACGGACGGACGGCTAGCTAACCCATAGCGAAGCAGTCATGCTAGCGAAGGAGGTGGCTCACCGGTCGATCACCGGAGGACACGGTGGAGGTTTGCCCCGCGTGGGCGTTCATTGCCGTGTCCTCGTAGCGTCGATCGGTGGCGGCTCGCTCTCGCGTCCGGCCCTGGTTCAATCCATGGTCCGGAGCGAAACGGAATGGGAAGCCGTCACCTCCTTGTGCGAAGCAGTCATGCTAGCGAAGGGGATGGCGGTACGCAAGAGGGAGAGAACCTCTCGTCCCAGCCGCCGCGGGAGACGCGCCGGGCGTGCACCGTAGGTGCGGGCCATAGAGTAAAGTAATATGTGCGGGCGCGGACGGCTCACTATGGACTAGCTCGCCGTCCGTCTGTCTCATGACGACAGGCCGAGGCGCGTGAGTGTTCCGGATTGGGGGGACAGCGTAGGCTTTACAATAGGTCGTTGCATACTATACAAAAAATGTAAAATAAAACGAATAGAAAAAATAAAGATGCTGATTAACTTTTGTTAAAAGTTAATCAGCATCTAGGAATCTACAAAGCCTACAATGTTCACTCATTCACAAATAATAGATAAAAAAGCATCTATACAAAGGTAGTAGATATTAAAAAAAAAACAATTAAAGAACTAAAGTAAACAAGTGACACAAATATTGTCATCAGTCACTGTAACTATTCTGAGCAAAATATGAGAAAAAAATATATTTGAAAACTAAATGTAAAAATCTGAATCAAAAGAAAAAGAAAAATGAGAGACATCCACAAATCTGTGCCATTTATGAGCTACCAGGGATGCCGCATGCGCAGAACAAAACACAAAATATTAATATTGAAGTTGTGAATAAATATTTATAATAGCCCTCCTAAAATTAAAAATTAGGAATTAGGTTCCTAATTTTTAATTTTTATGTTGTTATGCCCGACAGGGCCCACAATGCTCCAAAACTATTGTATGTATCTTGTATGTACCTACCACCTAAGTTCACACTGTGGAATGCAATAAACGTATTGAGTATTGAACGAATTATAGCCAAACTTCTTTGTCTTCAACGTAGTCTTTGATTTTATAATATGCTTTTTCATAAGAATACGTTGAATATAGTTTTTGAATTTCAGTTCTATAACTGACTTTGGCAACTTGTATAAAAGCGTATACTGTTTATAATAAAAGACTTGCTAGTTTTGTTACTAAAGCGAACTTTGCGGGCATATAAATTACATTCTAAGATATTAAGTGAAAGTAGAGTTAGTATATCGATCTCTTTGAATTTTTTTCGGTCGGACTCGTGAGGACCCATTTTATAGATCGCGCAGACTGCCCTCTTTTGAACCTATAACTCAATTGAAAATAACTAAAATCCGACACATCAACTTTTTTTACCTGTCCGCATCACGTGGAATGCCCCTATGAGTTAAAAAAAACACGAATAGTTTAAATTAATAAAAAAAGGCTATATATTGTGATGTTCTGCAACCGTTCATGACTAAAAATGAAATGAAAATTAAATGGGCGGCCAATTTCATGTTGGCCCCGGGCGGCATAAACCCACGCTACGCCACTGATGTGTATGATTCCGAATGGTCATTTATAAATTGTTAGTCGCGAAAAAAATCCCTAAGAGTTAGGTTTTAGTGACAGAAACGAATTGCTGTAAATCCGACTCCACGCAGTCTTGTCTGCCCTACCCCAAGAGTGTTATTTAAAATCGCGTAGGCGCGGAGGGGCGAGGCGGGCCGAAGCTGCGGTGGTGAGCGTTAAACCCATCTGCGACGATAAGCTCGCGTGAGGCCGCCGGAGCCCCGCAGCACCGGAGCCGTGACAGAAACCATGCCTGCTGCATGATGCTTGCTCGTTTGCATGCTACGTGCTTGCTTGCATGCTTGCTTGCTGCATGCTTGCCTGTTTCATGCTTGCTTGCTGCATGCTTGCTTGCTTGCTGTGTGCTTGCCGCATGTTTGCTACATGCGTGCTGCATGCTTGCTTGCATTACATGCTTGCTACATGCGTGTTGCATGCTTGCTGCATGCTTGCTTGCTACATGCTTGCTGTATGCTTGCCGCATGCTTGCTACATGTATGCCGCATGCTTGCTGCATGCTTGTTTGCATTGCAGGTCAACGCCTACATACGATTAAAAATTTACTTAGAATAGGACTTATGACTTTTATTGAAAACGATTTTATGTCTTTTGTATATTATTGATTGTAATACTTATGACAAACGGATGTAGGGCTTATTATATTTAGGCGTTTCAACTTTATTGCATATGATATTATGTGATTTAAAGTTCGGGTAAATTATCATTCGGAAGAATGATGATTATGACAAAAACAATTATGTAATTTTAGATTATGGATTAAAAAGTTAGGTAATACGATAGAGAACCGATATACAGTGCTACTTAAAATAAGAGCGACGTTTTAACTATCGGCCATATCAGTGATAACGATGATGGAACAGACTATTTATGTTTAGATTAACATAATAGCTATTCAAAAAGTTTTATGACAATCCGAGCAGTTTAAATACGAGATAAATAAATAAAAAACTAGCCGTTGCTATTTGTTGCCCCCTCTGGACTGTCAACAGACAAATTTGAATTTCAATTAATTCTGATTCATTTTAGACATTCTGGTGTCCCATCTTCAGCCGTCAGCGTATTAATAATATCGTTCGTCTTATTTTCTCCTCTCATCGTAATTTTTATTGATATTTTATTGGGATTGACAAAATTAAGATAAGTGACAATAGCACTTTACCATTGCTATAAAAAAAAACTGATTCGATTTTATTGAAAACTAGTTTGTTACCGATTTTTTGTCAATGCAGAAGTTAATTGATTACCATGATCTACCTGCTTTCCAGAATAATAAGCATAATTAATTTGATCTATAATATTAGATTTTCGAAGTGACCTGTAAAGCCTTTAATCTCCCATCGAAATGACATAACTCAAAGTTTGAAAACCTTCTAATCCACAGATCCATTTTCAAAAAACCCACGCGAGAAAAATCAAACCAAAGAGCTGAAAAAAAAACATTTTAAAGAGCGATCCGTTACCATAAAGTGATTAAATGGTCGTTTTACTTTTTGCTCGCGTCACGTGGCCCGACATTAACATTCAAATCGTTTCAGATGTATTTACGTCATGTATGCACGTGGCAGCTAATGGATTTATGAAACCTATAGGATACTAAACAGGGGTTTTAGGAATGTAAAAGAATTTTGAAATATCCATGTTGGCCAAAAGTGTTGGCAATAGGTTTTGTCTTTAGGAATTTCTCAATAGTAGCACGGAGTCTGCTGCTTTTATGGCAGATTGACGGCAATATGCTCGCCCGTCTGTTACCCGAGACGTAAACGTGAAATACGAAATGTAGACGTAATTTTAGTTACACATCTGTCTTACCGTTCCGTGGCTACAGCCGTGATGTTAGGCTGTGGTTTTGCAATTCAACGTTTTTATAAAGCACGGATAGACACAATTTTATTTTTCGATTATTATAAACATATTTGTAATAATACCATCCTATTTCGCTCGCCAATATCTACTAAGTACCGTGTGATTCAATAATATTATATCAGCAACCGTTTGCCAACCGTGCTGATGAATACATCAATATTTGAAGTACGCTGTCTAAAAGCTTCATAATTTATTACTTGGTGTTACCGGGCAGTATGAATGCGACAAAAAATTAAGTTTAACATAATGTTAGGAACATTTTAAACTTAATTTTTTGTCGTGTAGTCTAGTCTGCTGGGATACAAACCTCTTGTCTGAGAGGCAGTCTTTGAATTTTTGGTTCTAGGACATGCCGATTCCCCACGGTGTTTCCTTTTACCGTTTTTTGAGATCAATAGTGATGAAATAATTCATATAGGTAAACTTGAACGCACACCCTTGAACTTGTAAGACGCGCCCTTTACGCGCCTCTGGATCACTATTGCTCAATGAGAAACGAATTTCAGAACAACTGACTTACACATACACTTACAAATCCACATTTAGGCGACATTTTCCATCCCACGACTGCGCCTAGAGTCGCGAAACGCCATAATCTCATCAAAGATATTTGATTTGCTTTTCACTCGCCATTTTTTGGCAGCAAAAGGCTACAGGCTCGTTCAAATCCCTAACAAACCGGCTCCACTGCGATTGAATTCGGTAAATCTCGAATTTTCGGGAAAACTCTTTGCGTGAATGTTTTCATGAGTCACCGCGCAGGGGTTTGGCGAATACGTTAGTCTGCTTTCAGTGTGTTCAGATGCGACTGAATATCATAGACGGGAAAAAGATTTTACGAAACATAAAAAGAGAATTCTGAAAACTGAGGCTGAATTCAGAACCAGATTAAAAACACTTTTTCATATTTTTAGAGTTCGCTTCGTTATTAAGTACAGTATTTTCAAAAAGGGTAAAACAGATGGTTTATTTTGCAGGCTAACTGAAAATGGCATGGTTTATTTAAATACTTGTTTCCGTTACCTGTGCAAATCTAGAAAACATATTTACGTAGCGTTTATTGATCAATTTTTTGTGTTTGACGTGTAAATGAGTACACTCTCAGTATTCTATACGATAAACCACAACTTCAAGGCCAACTCTACAACTAACCAACAATCAACAAGTAACTAAACCAACATTAACAACTAACACAAAAGCCCTAACTCAAATATAACGCGTTATAAATCAATAACGTGGTCCGGGATATCAGGCGCTCTCGGAGCTCTTCATGTTCTTGCGGCTCTTGGCGCTAAGAGCTCTTGACGATGGAGCTGGCTTCATAAGAAGTAATGAGTAGTACTTGGGTGGCAGGTGTCGAGAGCACCAGGTTAAACTTGACTAGCGGGAACCGGTTGGCAAAGCAAATTGTTAATTTATTTTAAAGTCTAATTAATGTTTTCCACATCAAAAATTACGGTGGTAGAAAGCTCTGCCTTTAGGTACCCACGCTGTTTGTACGGTCGAACAAACTATTTGGTTCACAGTTCAACCCACAAATTATATTGTAAAATGTGAACCAAATAGATTGTACAAGGCTTGTCCATTTTCAGTTATTATTTTTCCCATATGTTTTCCTGTTTTAGACTTTATTAACTCACTAACGAACTATACTAGGTGTCGCTTTGCTACCTCTTCAAATTCAAGGAAATCTATGCTAATGATTCTTGACCCGAATCTATACTATACAATATTATAAAGCAGAAGAGTTTGTTTGTTTGTTTGGTTGAACGCGCTAATATTAAGAACTACTGGTTCGAATTGAAAAATTATTTTTGTGTTGGATTTTATCGAGAAAGGCTATGCAATGACAATGATTATTAGGAGCGGAGCAGGAATGAAAAATGTTGCAAAAACGGGGATGTTTTTCCTTTCGTTTTTCTCTCTTATGTGACGCAGACGAAGTTGCGCGGGTCAGCTAGTCGTTAATAAAATTGGTAGTTTTTTTTTATGGCAATGGATAAGTTTAAACCACCCGTATTAAAACGCAGCCTTTCTGTAACTGTCCCTATAACTGCGCCTTCACACACGTAAATAAACGCACACAGACATGTCACGCGACGGGCGATTTTTCTATTACTTTCGTGTTATTCTGAAATCATTTAAAAAAATATATAAAATAGCAGCTTTGCCAAGCAAAGTGGATGCATTGCAGTCATCAGTTCTAACGGAATTTTGAAAAGCTCCTGAATTTTGACAAACGATCCAGACCTGTAGGTCTACCTTGTCTTGTAACCAACAATAACACGAACTGAAAAGCGAAAAATACCTTTAACTCTATTTAAGCTCAAAAATTAAACTAAGTAATTAATAATCAGGTGACCCAACATGTCGCCCAAATAGAAAAAAAAACAAATAATTTTGTGATCTTATCATGAAACACTTTGCTCCCACACAAGAGATGTTCAATTGTTTTCAAAAGACAGCTCTAACTGGCGGCAGTTTTCCACATGCCCAGAGTCAAGATAAGTAAACATTACTCACGGGAAAGCTCAACTAGGGATAATTATAAACATCAGTGATGTCAGAACACGTCCATGTTATGTCAGCGTCACATGTGATAGGTAAACGGGAACGATATATAAACCAAAGTGAATGTGTTGCAGTCATCAGTTCCACCGGGAGTGTGACAGCGCTCGCTTCCTCCTCTCATCAGTTACTGTGACTAGAAATTCAGTTCACTGATATACAGTCCTTTAACCATGGAGGCGACCACTCTGCTGACCCTGATACTCCTCGCTGTTGTAGGAGCCAGGAACATCCCCGCCAATGTGGACGAATCTTCGGGAGAACTCCAGGAAATCATTGGAGACACTATAACCAGTTATGCAAACGCTATTCCTGAAGAAGAAGTCTTTTATAAAGATCCAGTAGAATACGCAATTAGTGCAGGAGATGTGGAACCAACATCAAACAATGACATCAATGAAGAAGAAACACCTGAAGATCGCGAACTCAACCTTGCTGCTATGGACACCGAAGAAGCTAAGACTTTCGAGAGCAAACCAAATGAAGACAAGAATCAAGAAACAACGACAGCAGCAATGAATCCAGCTGAAGTTACAAATGAAGACAAGGAAGCACAAGGAGGGTTTGAAGATAGACAGGGACCATCAGTATTTGATGGTGCCCATTGTACTGGTAACGGCACAAGACGAGGTAAATTTTGCTGGCCATTAGACCAAAACAATGACGATGATGTACCCGAGCCATAAAAGTTACTAAAACAATAAAAAAGATGGATTTTCTAAAATAATTGATTTTCTGCTCTTTCTTTCCAAAAATTAAAGCACATGGAGATTTTGTACTCCCACTGAAAGATTATGTAATATTATTCTTTTCTCCTCTTTTTATTAAAGAACATGCTTTTTAAACACTACTCTGTTTTTCTTTGCGTACCGGTTCCTTGAACAAATGTCACAATACAATGACACGAAGAGCTCATCCCAGGTGATCGTGACACAAAGTAATGCGCCTACCTGGGTTCCAACCCACGACTTAACATTTGTAAGTCGGGTCACAATATTTCAAGAGATTAAAAAGTCGGACTTTTTGCGTGACCTGCTCTGTCCGTCCCCAAGTCTCCGGTAAAGTAAAGTTATGCGTAAGTAATAGTTTTTAAACAACAATACCCTGTTATTATTTCCCGTAGTAATTATTTACTTTATGAAATTACACTTTTTAACATATTACTTACTAAACTACCTTCAATTTATTTAATTGGTGTTTAAATGAGTAATTTCATATTTGAACTGTTTCAAGCCTATTTCCTTATCTTATCATCATCTGCCTAGCCTTTCTCCAGCTATGTTGGGGTTGGCTTCCAGTCTAACCGGATGCAGATCAATACCAGGATTTTACATGGAACTAGGCAAGTGCGGCTTTACCTAAATATCGACCCGAGCGGCTGTTATTATTTAGACACGAACTCCTCTCCAATTTTGTTCTCATCTATCAATAGGGTAGTCACATATCATCAATAGGGGATTAAGGTTTTGATTCTCGAGTCAAACAAGTTACCATTAGGAAATGGTCCTTATAAACAAAACGCTTGCTTTTTATATCAAAGACTACAACAGGTCTTTTGCAATGCGCGGTACTGATCTAAGATACACTTCTGCATCAAAATCGAGAAATACAGACGTGATACTATATTTAGTTCTAGATACTTGACTAAATGGAAACCAGTCAACCCGAGCTATACTGCACACAGTTCAGTATCAGATTGGATTAAGCCCCTAAGTGGCGCCACTAGAGGAACGATCGAGTGTGTAGAGACCCTTACAGGTACATGAACCGACAGTAAATAAATTAAACAGAAACATTTGAGAGCCGGGATTAGGGGCGGCCCTTACTGATCCTCTACAAGATTTCAAAGAACGAATTTTGGATACGATTAGACGCAAATAAATAGGTTTTTGAGATTTATTTACGAATTAAAATAAATACGTTCAGCAGATCTCTCTAATCTATTTTCTAACAAGAAAATAAGTTCTTACTTACAAAAGATCGGTACATAGATTGTTATAAATTGGTAAAATCTCTGCAACTAATACTTACAAAAAAGTGCTCGGTAAACGATACTCAAAACTGAAAATTTTATGAGATTTTTAACGGCGTCGTCCAAGTGATGTGTCAACCAAATTACAAATTAAAACGTAATTAATTACGTACCCGCCTAAATAAATACCAATTGGCCTCCCTACTCTAAAAGCGCAAACCGCATTCATTGATGTTCCAAAATCAAATAACTTAAACAAATAATTGATTCCCGGTAGAAAGCGGCTATGAAGCGGCCAACCAGTTGCTTGCAGCAATCGTATTTGAAAATAGAATCATCAAGCAGCTTTGCCAACGGATTATTTCGCTGTAATTCCATTTCTGAATGTAACAATTTTATTACGAGACGTTTTGAAATCGGCTTTACTCGGAAGAACTCGGAAGCACTCGTGAAATGAAGTTCTGTTTTCATTTCAAAGATTTAGATGAGTTTGAATATCTGTCTATGTTGCGGTTTCTGAACGTTTAGAAACACCTCACTGTATTTAAAAGTTAACTTATCATCCCGTCTGTTTTTCGACAAACTAATCGAAGGGTAAGGTGAGCAGAGGTGCATCGTATTCATAGTACCTATACACCCCATTCAAGTAATTATAACGTAATACAGTACGTAGTAGTACACCCAGTAAACCCAATAAATGTAACCTACTCGTAAAAAAAAACAAACCTATTTAGCCCATACATAAACCACAATTGGTCAGTTGAGCTGTAGGTCTAATGTAACAGAAATAGAAAAAAAATAACTTCAGAAAAAACGCTTCAGAAGTCGGTGAACTTTTTTTGGTTGATTTAGTTTTTTTGTCACCGACTTCTGAAGCGTTTTTTCTGAAGTTATTTTTCACTTTTTTGCTTTCTCTGAAGTCGGTTTTATTTTTTGTAAAAAAGTTTTTATTTTTCACTTTTTAGTGGTTCACATGTGCTTACCCCTTCACAGCGTACCGGCGTGATTTTAGGTTATGAACTGGTGTAAACAATGGACAGATATGAGATTTCGGCAATCCCAGTACATTTGCTATCATTTATTGAGGAGTTCCGTTGCATATCTCCGAAGTTCTTCATCAGATCTTCATCAAATTGAATTGGGATCACTTCGAGAAAGTACAATTCCTAAAACTACCCAAACCGCTTCTAGTGTGCCTATAAAATGTGAAGAATTCTCTCTATTTCTCCAGAATCCCATCATCAGCTACTGATTTGATGATTATAAGACCACACAGGAAGCACCAGCTTTCAAATAAAATAAAAACGATCAAAATCGGTTCACCCAGTAGAAAGTACTGAGGTAACAAATATTTTCGAAATCTGGTGTATTTTACACATGACGTGCGTTCCCCCTCAGAGCATACAGGCGTGATGTTACGTCATAATATAGTATAAACAATGAACCTACAAGCGATGGCAGCAATCACTGCAGTTTTGCTGTGTATTTTTGAAGAGTTCCGTTGTATATCTCCGAAGATCAGCATCAGGTCTTCAGCAAACTAAAATGGGACCAAACGGGAAGCACCAGCTTTCAAACAAAAAAAGAATCATCAAAATCGGTTCACCCAGTCGAGAGTACTGAGGTAACAAACACAAAAAAAAAAAAAAAATACAGACGAATTGATAACCTCCTCTTTTTGGAAGTCGGTTGAAAAACCCAATAACACTATGACCGACCTGGGAATCAAGCCTCATGCTCAGCAGTAGGTACTTAACGATTGTGTCCACTAGATCAAGGAGTCTAAAACGATCGTGTGCACTAGATCAAGAAGTCTAAAACGATCATGTCCACTAGATCAAGGAGTCTAAAACGATCGTGTCCACTAGATCAAGGAGTCTAAAACGATCGTGTCCACTAGATCAAGGAGTCTTAAGCGATCGTGTCCATTAGAGCAAGGAGTCTTAAACAATCGTGTCCACTAGATTAAGTTGTCTTAAACGATCGTGTCCACTAGATCAAGAAGTCTAAAACGATCATGTCCACTAGATCAAGGAGTCTTAAGCGATCGTGTCCACTAGAGCAAGGAGTCTTAAACAATCGTGTCCACTAGATTAAGTAGTCTTAAACGATCGTGTCCACTAGATCAAGGAGTCTAAAACGATCGTCTCCACTAGATCAAGAAGTCTAAAACGATCATGTCCACTAGATCAAGGAGTCTTAAGCGATCGTGTCCACTAGAGCAAGGAGTCTTAAACAATCGTGTCCACTAGATTAAGTAGTCTTAAACGATCGTGTCCACTAGATCAAGGAGTCTTAAACGATCGTGTCCACTAGACCAAGGAGTCTTAAACGATCGTGTCCACTAGATCAAGGAGTCTTAAACGATCGTGTCCACTAGATCAAGGAGTCTTAAGCGATCGTGTCCACTAGAGCAAGGAGTCTTAAACAATCGTGTCCACTAGATCAAGGAGTCTAAACCGATCGTGTCCACTAGATCAAGGAGTCTAAAACGATCGTGTCCACTAGATCAAGGAGTCTTAAGCGATCGTGTCCATTAGAGCAAGGAGTCTTAAACAATCGTGTCCACTAGATCAAGGAGTCTTAAGCGATCGTGTCCACTAGAGCAAGGGGTCTTAAACAATCGTGTCCACTAGATTAAGTAGTCTTAAACGATCGTGTCCACTAGATCAAGGAGTCTTAAACGATCGTGTCCACTAGATCAAGGAGTCTAAAATGATCGTGTCCACCAGATCAAGGAGTCTTAAACGATCGTGTCCACTAGATCAGGGAGTCTTAAACGATCGTGTTCACTCGATCAGGGAGTCTTAAACGATCGTGTCCACTAGATCAGGGAGTCTTAAACGATCGTGTCCACTAAAGCAAGGACTCTTAAACGATCGTGTCCACTAGAGCAAGGAGTCTTAAACGATCGCGTCCACTAGAGCAAGGAGTGTTAAACGATTGTGTCCACTAGAGCAAGCAGTCTTAAACGATCGTGTCCACTAGATCAGGGAGTCTTAAAAGATCGTGTCCACTAGAGCAAGGAGTGTTAAACGATCGTGTCCACTAGGTCAAGGAGTTTTAAACGATCGTGTCCACTAGAGCAAGGAGTCTTAAACCAAGGAATCTGTTAATTATTTAAGGCTTATGTTTAACTTACTACCAGATATAGTAACAAATAGCAGACAAAAATAGTAAATGATCACCAAAATGAAACTCGCATTTTAATGTAAAATTATAACCAAAGTTTTAACACTTTGCTATCCTATTTAAGTAAAATGACTCCAAGTTATTCATAAGTAACCCAAAAATAGTAAATGATCACCAAAATTAAACCAACATTTTAAAGTAAAATTATAACCAATGTTTTTAAATTCTGCTATCCTATTTAAGCAAAATGAGTCCAAATAAATCATTATTATCCCAAAAGTAGTAAATGATCACCAAAAGTAGTAAATGATCACCAAAATTATACCAGCGTTTTATGATAAAATTATAATCAAAGTTTTTACATCTTGCTATCCTGTTTAAGTAAACTGACTCCAAAAAAATCAAACCCAAAGATAATGAAAATGTTAATGAAAATCAAATTATTAACCACATTTCAATTTAAAATGACATGCAAAAAATTCTGGTTTAAGAACTTTATTATTCCTCATCAAGAATTAACAATAATTCACTTACTGAGAAACTTAATTTAACAATGTTTATGAGCGTACAGAATCTACGTTCATTGTAAAAAATAACAAAATATGAGGGTAAGCGAACACAACAACAAAACAAAAATCTATTTAGTGGCTAATCACCAACCAAGCAAACACGGATATAAACAAAAAGTAAGTTGTTGTACTAGATGTGGCAGTACGTATGACAACAAAGTTTTTATCTTTTTGATTTTATTTGCTCAATATGTATGATTTCAACATTTTTTTAAAACAAGACAAATTTTTAGCTTCTTTAATATCCATCGGTATTCTATTATACATGTTCACACCTTCAAATTCAATATTTTTTTTACCGTAATTAACTGTTCTGGGAGGACGCGTTATTAGGTGATTGTGATTTCTAAGTTTAATTTTTTGTACTTGATGTTTTTTGGTGAAATTTAGTGTGGAATGAATCTCTTTATGTAATATTTTACGTATGAGTATACACGTATAGTACATATATGTTTGTGAAATGTTCATTATTTTTGTATCTTTATATATTTTCTGAGTTGATGTTCTAAAATTGTAATTAAATAATATTTTGATTAATTTGTTTTGCGATATTTGTAATATTTCTAGATTAGATTTAGCTGCGGTCCCCCAGATTTCTATTAGGTAGTCTATATGTGGTTTTACTAAAGAGTTATAAATGATGTATCGAACTTTCTGTGGAAGACATTTATTTATACTGTGAAGGGCTCCTGAGAGTGATAGCAGTTTACATCTGATTTTCTCTATGTGAGGCTTCCAACACAGGTAGTTATCTAAAATTAAACCTAAATATTTTTCTTTACTCTTCCTTTGAATTAGTTGGCCATTTATTTGAAGTTCAATATCATCGCTTATTATTTTATTTTTGGGGGCAAATACAACATAATTGGTTTTTGTAGTATTAATGGTGAGTACGTTGGATTGGAACCAGTCATTAAGTGAGTTTAAATCGTCTTGTATATGAGGTATCATGGCTTTAATTGAATGCCCAAAGTAGAAAAGACTTGTGTCATCTGCATAAAGTGAGATGTCTCCTTTAAGACCAATCTGGGATATGCTATTAATATAAATTAGGAACAAGAGAGGTCCCAAAATTGATCCCTGAGGTACACCGAAAGTAATAGTATGTGAACTACTCTGATGTGCTCCTATTTTAACTATTTGCTCGCGATTTTGCAGATATGACACAAACATCTGAAGTGCGCTGCCTGTAACACCAATGTCGGACAATTTTTGTATTAATAGATTTGGACTAATTGTATCGAAAGCTTTTTTGAGATCGATGAAAATACCTAAAACTGTTTGCTTTTGATCAATTTTGTTTTTAATTTTGGTTATGAGATCGATGGTAGCCGAAAGAGTATTGGAATGAGGTCTGAATCCGTATTGTTTTTTATATAAGAAATTTTTTGATTTAAGGAATGTTTCTAGACGGTTGTACAAAATTTTTTCAAATATTTTTGAGATTACAGGAAGCACAGATATAGGGCGGTAGTTACAAGGATCAGACTTACTTCCAGATTTATGAATTGGTATAACTTTAGCAATTTTTAAGCCATCAGGAAAAATACCTCTATCTAAACAATGATTTATACACGCTGTTAGTTCGTGAGCTATTAATTTTTTGACACATATTAAAGACTTTGTACTTATGCCATCGATGCCAGAGCTAGTATTTGGATCCAAACTATCAATAATTTTAATTACTTCATCCGTGGTTGCTGGTTTTAGGCAATTTAGTTCCCCTGAGTCACTTGCTACAAGTCCTTGGGCAAGGTTTCCGTTTGTTTTCCCAGTGATAAGATTTGCCAGTGACGACCCAATGGTTGAAAAATAAGAATTGAACCTTTCACATATTTCTTTTTGGTCCGTAATAGGACCAGTTTCAGTTTCAAGTTTTTGTGGCCCACTATTTTCTTTAATTTTATTTTTGGCTATATCATTAATTAGTTTCCACATTTTTCGGGGTTTTTTCATATTGTCCTTAAAACATTTATAATAATATGTGTTTTTAGTCTTTTGTATGTTGTATGCTACTCTAGCTTTTGTTTTTTCAAATTCCGTTTTTAACGTCTTGTCTGACATGCTTGATTTTAGAAAAAGATTTTAAAATTACATTTCTTATCCGATTTGAAATTACCCTTGGCAAAATATAGAACATTTTGATACAAATGCAGGAAGTTTGTCATTGCCACAGAACATATATGTCACCGTAAAATTGTCAAATACGTTATATTGTAATATCTCTAGCGATATTGTAAAGTCTCGAATTATTGTCAAATGAACATACTGCTTACAACAAAACGCATTATTTTTCGTGAAATGCATGCGATGATAGTCAACTTACGCGGTGTGGAGGGAAGGAGGGGTCCCCCTTGCCCAGTGACACAACTCTCATGAAAAGATAATGCACCATTCCTGAGAAATACCGATTAATATAACATAACCTTAAAACACTTTATATTCCCCCTAAAAAGCGTAGTCGACGGAGCCCCGCTTCGCGGGGCCGATTGCGGGGGCAGAGATACTTCCGTATGTTCAGTTTACAATAATTCGAGACATTACAATATCGCGAGAAAAAACACGTTATATTGTAATATAACGTTTTTGACAATTTTACGGTGACATATACCCTAAAGGGCACGTGACTGACTGGGGATCGTGTCCGGGCGAGCGCAGCGCGGCGTTTGCGGTGCGGTGGGAGGGGATTGCAAGCCGGAGACATAACTATCATAATACCTACTTTATTTGATAATAAGCCTACATTTTACGGCAATCACAGTGATTTATTTAGGCAAAAAAATACTTTAATTTGGTCGTCAAGATTTGGTGATCATTTACTAAATTTGGTGGTCGAATACAATTTAAAGTGGAGTCGTGACTAAAATAGCTGGTACTATTATATTTTTAGACTTTATTTTTCTGGTGTTAAGTAGATATTTTTGGTTACAAAACTAAGGGTATCAAAGCATTTTATGGTGGTCATTATATTTATCCCCATTATTTAATACCTATATAGTAATAACATTCCTCAGCTGGTAAATATAACGGTGGCTATTATAATGCGGTTTTCTTTCATAAACGGACACAACTTATCGCGGTACGATGCTGGCCATCAGCCAAAAGAGATTACTAATCCGACAATTTTACTGGTTAGAAGCAAATCCGGCAATTCTGCCTTTAAACCCTAAGCTTTAATTGTTTAAAAATAAAATGTTATCCAATTTCTGAAATTGAACAGTCGCCTCGCTTACAATTTAGTCAACAAAATAATTCCGTCAGAAATCCCTATTCCTAGAATCCACCGATTCAATTCATTTCGTGTCGAGATCGGGTCTTTTCGGGAGTCCTCGGCAATGATCGTAACAGAAAGGTTTTATTTGATGTCTGTGAGTGAAGTAAATCCTATTGGTGGTCCTTTGGATCGCACGGGTACGCCGGGTACGACTCTCGGACGTAAACAGGCACTTGTGTGAATAATGCTCAACAATACGCAGGACGGGATAGAATTGGAACATATTTTATTTATTTGTGATAGTATTAGGAAAAAGAAAATTTTGATACAGAAAATTATTGAACTATTTATTTTGCATTGTCAGCAGGTGCTCCTTGATTGATTTTGATATTCATGGCATTTTTTAAATTTTAACATAGAAAAGATTGTATTATGTATTGAACATCGTATATGTATGTTAGTTGGGAAATCTATTTAATTTCTTTGTGCGTGGCGGGCTAGCGGCGGGTTTTCAGATACATTTGCAATTTTACACGCAAAAATAAATCTAATAAATATTCCGATGACGCAGCTAAGGCCCCATCCATGCCCTCGGGTGATACGACCTCTATCCAGCGATGCGAGCGTGCTTCAATTGTTGCAGTGTGGAGGTGCTCGAAACTAATTATTGGTTCAGCTGTTTTCTTTACTGAGTACGCAGCACCACACTGCGCTCCAAAACCAAAAGGACTGACGTTGCTCAAAAAGCCACTAAGCCGAAGTGGGCCGCATGCTGAATGAACTGTGATCCAAAATAGCCACTTTCTGGAGCCTTGACACAGCCAGGAGGCGTCGCGGTAGATCTCGTAGAAGACGGCGGCGGCGGGACGAGTTGGACAAAAGCAACGACCAGTGGTCCAAGCTTGAACGTGTAACAGGTGGTCCACAAATAAACCCGTCATACTTACCCAATATTACGAATTTATCTAAAACGTGTTTACCTAATATTGACTCGTACATTCTTCAATCCCTTCCCAGAATGTTTCAACTTGACACTAAACCCAACAATGACATCCATAATCCAGTTTTCAGGTTCCTGTAAAATAAACAAGGCCTAGAGAGCGCTCACCCCCACGCCTTGCGCCTGCCGGTGACTGCGGCGCCTAAACAAACACGGGGCGCAAACATTAGCTCACGGCGCCCACAACAAGTATTGTTACAGTTTATTTACACGGAAAAGTTACCTTTTGTCCGGTTCTCTGTGTATTCCGGTTCGAATCAGTATTCTCTTAGAATGTAGTTAAATATGGCGCCTGAGGGTTGCTGTTTTTTGGGTGAATGGAGAATGTTTTTTGCAGATTTTCTTTTGTGGCCTGAGTTTAAGTAATTGTGTGCGTAAGCAGGTTTTTGATTCTTTTGTCCTAGATTTATTGAGACCATATTATTTATCGAGGAAAAACAATCTGGTCTCAGAATGTTTTACTAATATCAGCACAGTGCTTCAGCTATATTTTGGCGGTCAAATAACGGTGACAAAGGGCGGTATTGGTAAACATTTGTGAAACTGTGTTACGTTTAACGTATTGAACAACAAGATTTTTACCAAGAGCGACAGTTTGCTGTATTAAACAAAAGTTTAAAACAAAGACATAAAAATAAATTTGTACTCTTGGTGATTACTCATACATCAAATTGAATACCGAGTGGCTGCCTTCATCGTTTTCCGGCCTTCGACTTTCAGTGAAACTGGCTGCAGTAGAATGCCAGCAAATATGTATGTATATTACGTAAACACTTTAAAATACATAAATTAGTCAAATTCGTTGTGAAACGTAAAAAATATTTTCGCCTCCTGCATTTGCAGTGCGCGGCCAATTTTCCGCACATTCAGCTTCGCATTCACAGAGTACTTTTATATACTTCGCATTCACAACAAAAAGAAATGATAAAACCTGTACCAAAGCCACAAAGAATGGAAGAGAGCGCACACTAACTTCAAAAGCTCACAAAATAAAATATCCAGCTACCCACATTCACAACACTGTAAATATGAAACATTCCCATTTCAAAGTGTCGTATGCAAATGTTTAGAATAAATCATGACATTGTTTACGTGTATGCGGTCCGTGGCACCTCGCGTGCGGTCTGGTAGACCGGCAGAAGGCAGACCGGACGGGAACAACGCAATGTATATGCCAGATGGAAGCAACGATAACAGTATCGTTGTGTCTACGAAAGTGGAGCGGACGGGAAGTATTAATTATTTTTTGGAAACGTTGCTGTGCTTGTGGTGGGTTGTGAAAACGGGGTCAGCAAGGGTGGTTGTGGTTAGTCCGACATAGATTGCCATTTAATAGTTTCGTTTAGTTAGTATGATATTTCTTTCTTTAGTTGACAAAAGTGGTGATATTGCCTTATTCCGTCTGACTAACAACGGAAAAACTGGACGCAGGCAGGTATTTGAAGAAGTGCCTGTTTCCGGAACATAGTCCGGTATTTGTCTGCCTCTGGTGTCGATCGCTGGGTTAGACTTGGTTCCAGTTGTACCCAAAAGATTTAACTTAAACATTTGCCTGGTTTAGAACTGCACATAATGTAAGTAAGTGACAGTTATGATCGCAAAAGCGGTCATCGGCCTTTCCATAACATATCTTCGTATGAACCAAAATAAATGAACCACGCATCGTTTTTCATTTGAAAAAATGTTAAAGTTCACGATAGATGACGATTCAAGCCATGAAAGGGCTTTTTTATTTCAAGAACTTTAATGAATGAAGGTGGGTCAAGGGTCAATGACCAGTATTGCGATATTTTAGCGAATGCTCGCGGTAACGTAGCACCGTAAAGGTGTGTTATTATGCACAAGAGTTATATGCGCGGCCATGTAAAACCATGCTAGAAAGCAAAGATCAATCCGTCATATCAACATGATAATAAATAAATAATAAAAAAGCCATTTATCCCATATTTCTATGAACGATTACATGGTGTTAGTAGGGTATTAAATTTACTAATACCCATTAGTAAATTTACTTATTGTATATTATTAGTGTGGTTAGTCTTCTTCCTTTGAAATATGGACCCCTTTTCGGGTAAAGGCCTCCTCCAGCTCTTTCCACAAATCCCTGTCCTTGTCTGTATTCGTCCAGTTGTTTATACAACATGTTTATAAAAGTCCTTATAAAGCTGTACATTCATAATTTGTCACTTTTTTGATAATTTATAACACTGTCGTAGCACGTGAGCTACTACAGGCCATGAGCAATTAATAGTAGCATTTAATAACATAACAACACGCTTGTAATCCCCGAAGAGTGGCAGGGGTATACCTGTGTGCGGTTCATGGCCCTTTACGGGGCCCCAGTGTGGGCGCGTTCCTTGAGGTGGCCAGCCGCCCATTATTTGAACGCGGCCCAAAAAGTGGTGGCCGTAAAACTGGTACGTGGGTACCGCACGATCTCCCGCGAGGCGGCGCGGCGGCGGGCCTGCTTGCCGGATTGCCGCCACGGGATCTGGAGGAGATAGTCCTCGCGCGCCTGTACGAATGGCGCGCGGAGGCACTACGCCGGGGGGAAACTCCGCTACCGAGGACAATCGCCGCTCAGCGGACAGACCTCCGGCGCGATCTCATGGCGACATGGAGAGAGTGACTGTCGCAACCCCGTGCAGGGCACGCCACGATTGTGGCTGTAAGTCCCCTCTTTGAGGAATGGCTTGAGACGCGCCACAGCGTCCTCACCTTCCGCCTGACGTAGTACCTCACCAGACACGGATGTTTCGGGAGGTACCTGGAGGAGAGGAGAAGGAGGTGGCGGTACGCGAGGGAGAGAGAACCTCTCTTCCCACCCGCCGTGGGAGACGCACCGGGCGTCGGGGGCCACGTGGTGGCTACCGGCCACCGTAGACGCGGGCCTGCATGGACGGTTAGCTATGGGCTAGCTAGCCGTCCCTCGTCTAAGGACGACAGGCCGTGTCGACGCCGCTTTCGTGTTCCACGCGCGCCTCAAAGAGATGTCAGCATAAGGGGAGGGGCCCGCAAGGGCCGAAGCCTGCCGGGGTTGCGGGCCTGTTCGAAAGAGATGCCGTGGCCCCGGAACATAAAGGGTGAGGAAGGAACATGGATGAGTTTTAGTCAGTAAAAGGCTGACACTCCCTCCCGCTCCGCCCAGAGTGGGAGAAGTTATTTGATAATAAAAAAGGGGTGTACCTGTAGTAACTCCTAACGCCAGTAATGTTAAAAGTCCCATGTCATAGGGGTGATGCTGTTGTCATCAACTGCGTATTGATCTGAAGTACGTGCCTACCTTGAAAAATGTCATCATAACATTACACCTGTTAACCTCGCTTTTTTTTCGATGGGAAATCATCGAATGACACTCTGGGCGGAGCGGGAGGGGGTGTCAGACTTTTACTGACTTGAACTCATCCATGTTCCTTTCTCGCCCTTTATGTTCCGGGGCCACGGTATCTCTTTCGAACAGTGTCACAGCCTCGGCGTTTTCGGCCCTTCACTGTGCTGACATCTCTATGAGGCGCGCGTGGAACACTTTGGCGCCGTCGACACGGCCTGTCGTCATAAGACGGACGGACGGCGAGCTAGCCCTAGCACAGGCTCGCGCCTACGCCAATGTGTCACGTAAACAGTATTTTACATTGTAGTAAAAAGATTACCCAATCAGTATAGCAATTAATGTAATTAACGTCACTTCAGCAGTAATGAAGGCTCTTTCAATTAGTAGACCGTCCACAACACAAGGGTGTCCCTAATTGGCTGAAACAGCAAAAACTCGTGAAGCAAACTTATCATAATCATATCTCACTTATAAACAAGTTTGTGTGAATTTGTGTCAGTCGGGTGTAGCTATTGCGAATGTAGTTATGATTCACTTACGTTCTTTTTACTTAGTAGCTAAACAGTTAGAGAATAAGTACAACTAAGAACGAAGTCGTTGTTTTGACAGACTTCATCATCTGCTAGCCTTTTACCAACTACTTTGGGATCGGCTTCCAGTCTAACGGGATACAGCTGAATACCAATATTTTACATGGGGCGACTGCCTATCTGACCTCCACAACCCAGTCAGTAACTGGGTAATACGATACCCCTAGGTAAGACGTTGTCAGACTTTTTGGGCCAAGGACTACCTGTAACGACTGTCAAAGATCTACAAATGACAGCCGGGACCAACAGCTTAACGTGCTCTGAAAGCACGCTCGGTATGAAATGGGTGGTCAACCCATCCACAGACCAACCTAGGCAAGCACGGCTTATCTTAAAGATGGACCCGAGCGGCTGTTATTATTTAGCCACGAGCTCTTGACAGAATTGAATAAGTAAAATAAACTAAAAAAAAAATGGTTGCCTGTAAAGTCGGTTTTACGGGCGAAGATTTTACGTGACAACGTCATAGTTGAGTGGGAGAGAGACGCAAGGCATTCGGCGGGCCTCTCTCTCGTTCGGTGACTCATCGTAACGTTACCGGGCGTTACACTTTTTCATAAGTGACTCCCAGCCGCAACCTAATTTAAGACGTTGTCACGTCAAAAAGAAACATATTTTTATTAAAATGAATACATAACAATAACGTTACAATAGGCAAATTCGTCGATTAACACAATTTCACCCACGCTAAAACCCAATGATTTACAAACTCTTTTCATAATACAAAGTACAAAAACTCTGAAACAAAATGGTGTTTAAATTATTATAATGTACATTGATGGCATGTAAAGGGAAGGTAAATAAATAGACATCAGCGTGTTTACCTTGTTATACGTAATAGAGAGAAATGTGACGTGATGGGTGAGACTCACGGATTTTAAATGGTAATACTGTAAAAGGTTTTAAGGTAAACGTGAAGTGTTTCCCGTGTAATCATATCAGTTTATGATTGAGCCATTTTACGCCATAAGCGAAGGAATTAGATTCAGCAACATACTTTTATCGTCAGGAACAAAAATTATAAAGCAAATTGACACCCTACTTCAATTTGCCATGTTATAGCCATTTCACGCAAAGGCACTCCCTCGTTGGAATATTCGTTTGTTATGTAACAATCTAAGATACGATTATGTATATAAACGTGTGATTGCAACATTAATATGGTATCGTTATAGAGATACACTGTTATGCTCTAACATTACAGGCGAATGCTTAAATGGTGAGGGCGCGCCTCCACCAATGACAGTAATTATTTTAATATACGTTTGGTAATCCAGATGCTTATCAATTAATTTTCCCTTACTTTACTAGTCGTTCATTTTTGTTCATTTACTTTATTCAGGTTTCCTTACTAAGTTTTCCGCTATCACAAAATGGCCCGAGGTAAAGTAAAACTTTGGCTTCAATTTGTGGTATACGATCAAAAGAGACCATTTCCCTATAACTATTCATGAGTCAAGTTCATTTAAAACGGTGCTATATTATTATATTTTATGTACAACCTTCTACTATTTAATTGCCAGTTCCACCTAGTATTTACCTTCCTATATAATTTTCTGGAAAACACCGCCGGCAATTTGTTTAATATCTACTTTTCCTAATTTATTATTCTTCATTTTCCAGAACAAAATACTACAGTAAAACCCAAGGTTTCACTGTGGGCGGCATTGCGGGGTTCCTACCGTGTACTCCGTGTAGTCAATGTTTCAGCTGAGATTTATTTTATTCTTTTTAATAAAATAAACCGTTGGTAAATGACCCGTGAAATAACTTCGCCGTTTTCTGCCTAATGTCTCCTGATGTATTGCGCGAGATAGAATAGCTCCCTGTACTTTGCTTTTATATGGCAGTTATTAATGCCTGAAAATCGTCATCATCATCATGTTCATCAGCCTATTAATGTTCCCACAACTGGGACACAGGCCTCCTCTCTGTGACACGTATTTGTTTAATCTTCTATAATATAAAAATGAATCGCAAAATGTGTTGATAAGCGCATAACTCAACAACGCCTGGACCGATTTCACTAATTCTTTTTTTGTTGTGTTTGTTATTGACATTGGAGAAGGTTCTTATGAAAAAAAAATTAGTAATAGGTAGGTAGTAATAGGTAGGTAGTAGTTGGTAGGTAGTAGTAGGTAGGTAGGTAGTAGGTAGGTAGGTAGTAGTAGGTAGGTAGTAGTAGGTAGGTAGTAGTAGGTAGGTAGTAGTAGGTAGGTAGTAGTAGATAGGTAGTAGTAGGTAGGTAGTAGTAGGTAGGTAGTAGTAGGTAGGTAGTAGTAGATAAGTAGTAGTAGGTATGTAGTAGTAGGTAGCTTTTTCCCTCTTATGTGACGCAGATGTAGTTGCGTTGGTCAGCTAGTTTATAATTTTTTTTTTAAGCGTTGGATCAGATAGAATAATTTCTATTTTTTTTTTTTGTTTTTTTTTTTTTTTTTTCTGTGAAATTTTAATAAGTACTTTTAATTTTGATGTGTTTGTCCTGTGTGGGCTAATAAATGCTTTTTCTTTCTTTCTTTCTTTCTTTCTTATCATCTAAGTATTAAGGGGCCGGCGGAGCATACGTCTTTCATACAAACGTAGTACCAAAATCATTTGTAAACGAAACATGTTCTTAAGGTAGTGTGTATTTATTTCGATTAAGTTACAGAATATCTATGTTCCCAAATACATATTTTGAAAGAATAATGATATATAGACAAGATATGAGGAATTTAAAATTCCTATACAAAATTATTTTTTCCCATAACTCTTGTTTAAATCAGTTACCATACAAAATATATATTTGGGAACATAGATATTCTATAATACAATCGAAATAGATACACACTGCCTTAAGATATGTTTGATTTTTATATTATTTTGGTATTACGTTTGTATGAAAAACGAATGCTCCGCCGGCCCCTTAAGCTTTTTTCTATTATGGGCGCCAGGCAGTCGGTTAGTTTAACCGGGTCCAACTGAATACCGCTATTTTACATAAAGCGACTGCCTATCTGATGCTTTTTACATACGGGACCGAGACGTGGTCGCTCACAATGGGGCTTATCAAAAGGCTTAAAGTCACCCAAAGGGCAATGGAGAGGGCTATGCTCGGAGTTTCCTTGCGTGATCGAATCAGAAATGAAGTCATCCACAAGAGAACCAAGGTCAACGACGTAGCCCGAAGAATTGCTAAACTTAAGTGGCAGTGGGCAGGGCACATTGCTCGCAGAACGGGTGGCCGATGGGGCTGAAAAGTTCTGGCGTGGCGACCGCGAACCGGAAGACGATGCGTTGGAAGACCACCCACTAGGTGGACCGACGACCTGGTGAAGGTTGCGGGAATCCATTGGATGCGAGTCGCAAGGGACTGGTCAATGTGGCGACGTTTGGGGGAGGCCTATTTCCAGCAGTGGACGTCTTTCGGCT